>CM076581.1:961950179-962471454 GCA_034641835.2 Pinus albicaulis | reverse complement strand
AAGATCAAGACATTATATCTAGTAATTGAAATTAACCTTTACCAAGACTATCAACCATGTCATAATCAACAATCAACTCATAGTCATAAATTATAAAACTGCAATTAGCACTCACTTGCACTAAATTACATATCATCTATCTAAGCACATAATGTGTTAGTACAATCATCTTAAAACAAAACCATTCCTTCATGCAATATTATAGACACATACTCATATCATGCAATCAATAAAACATTCAAACAATATATAGATGATACAATAGACACCAAATAGACAACATAATCAAACTTATACCAATAGACGACATAATCAAACACTCAAACAACAGATAGACTACATAATCAGATTCATACCTCAATGTATCTCAAGGGATGTTATCTTGTCCACACAATCAATCTAGATTAGCACGATATAACTTCACAATACATCAAATTGAACAAAAATATGGTCATAATATCCATAACAATAACTAGCTAACATGTTCACATCATAAGCTCATAAACAATTGTCATTCATGCATAAAAATCACATATGCACAATCAGTCTAGATTATTACAACACATTATCACAAAAAGGTTGAATCATATCAAATTTTCATAACCCTAACCATCTGCATAGGCCAATCCAAATCAGAAAAATACATATAACATCAAGATATTAATGGAATAACCCTAATCATGAAGTTAACTAGCATATAACAACAACAAGTTAACATACAACATACTCATCAACAACATATAACATAATCATCAAGTTAACTATCATATAACAATAAACAAGTTAGAATATAACATACTTATCAACAACATATAACATAATCATCAAGTTAACTATCATATAACAATAAACAAGTTAAAATATAGCATAATTATCAACAACATATAACATACTTATTAAGTTAAATAACATAAAACAACAACAACAATGCATCAACAAGTAACTATCATTCATGACTATTTGATGCATGTGCATATGACCACACTGATTCACTAGAATCTACCATGCATGTAATCACAAAAAAATTAAAATGAAAAACATGTATATAACCCTAATTCATATAACAATCCATTAACTCACATACCTTCATGACAAACACACACTACCTGTATGATGATCTGCTCTTACCCCAAAGTCTAGTGTTGCAACCACGCTCTAATAGTATGCATCTCCTTCTCTATCTTAGCCAACATATCAGCATCATAACAACCAATAGAATCATGATGACACAAGACCACAACAATGACCATCACAATGTATCTCTGACATACTATACATGCATAACCATAACCATGAAAATATATGCATAATAACATATAGACACTGACATGCATAACAAATGCATATACAACTTCCATGCATGCATGAAAAACACATATTAACAACAAAATCATCAACTCCTACATGGAAACACAACTGTAAAAATGACCATCACCATGCATAGATAACAAGAACATATACAACCTACATGCTTGTATGACAATCCACATTCCTCCCATCCAGTCCAAGTGTGGAACCATGCTCTGATGTCACTCTGTAACACCCTCCTCCGACACTTACCTAAGCTTACCAGTCCACCGAGGTAAATATGTGATGAATATTTACTATGATATGATTCAACTCCCCAAGTACAATTAAGGAAGTGGAATTGATGAACCAACACTTTACAAACCTCCCTCGGGTGCTACAGGACCCCCAAAAGCTAATATACCACTCCATGTGTGTAACCCCTGATTTAACATAGAATTTTAATGATTTAAACATCCAGTCACTCACATAACAAGGAATGCATGTGACTAGAACCCTATAGTATCTCCCACAGTGCCTGCAAGGGAGATACTCCAATGTTTTTCAACCAGTTTTGTGCCAGAGATTGTGAGATTTAAGCCACCTTTTTAGGGATAGTCTCCAAAAATGATGCCCATAACTTGATGAAAATTTCTAAGACAATAAATGAAACCAATACAAAGCCTATAACATAAAACTTGATCAAGGAATTTACCTAACCAAGCCCAACCATGATAACCATTTCATCAAATATATCACAAATATGAAATCTACAAGTTCCAACAACATATATGAGCATAAGGGTCCCATACTTATCTAATAATCACCAAGAAGGATTGATGCCTCTAACATTAGTTTCATTATCATCTATTAGGTCATTCATTCATTAAAATTTCACATACTAACCGAAGCATGATGAGATCCATAACTCAAGTCTGTCCTAAACCATGCTCGTAACCAACAAAAAAAAAAGATAAAACAACCATCAAGATAACATAATAAAAAGTAAATTTACCCATCAATTACAAGAGGAAAGGAGCCACTATTGACATATGAAAAATGCAACCAGGCCTGGTACTTCCACGTACCACTTGACCATAGATTGGGCTGAACCAAATTTTTCTTTCAACCAGTCATCCCATGCCATATTCCAAACATGAATGTGGGATCTCATGAAGAAAATACAACAAAACCAAACCAGGGCTTCCAGAGGCCATACCACCTCAACCCTCAATAAGAGATTCTACCTCACAATTAGACATTACCAACTATCACCAGATTGGTCTCTACCCAAGTTGTCCAGGGCTCCAGACTATTTGTTCCAACCAAGGATTCCAGGACTAGTAACTCAACCCACAACTGTCGTCGGGCTTCTAGATATTTTGTCCAAGCAAGGCTTCCAAGACTAGTAAATCAACCCAACAAGGGCTTCCATAGTGTTTTTCCAACCAAGGCTTCCAAAAATAGTAACTCAACCCAAGCGGTTAAAGAGCTTCAAGAGTGTTTGTCCAACCAAGGCTTCCAAGAACTAATAGCTCAACCCACAACCAAAGGCACATGAAAACCAACCAGAAAAAAAAAAGTAAAACCCACAACACCATGGATATCTAGGAAATGGAAAGTCTAGG
Source organism: Pinus albicaulis (assembly GCA_034641835.2). NCBI lineage: Eukaryota > Viridiplantae > Streptophyta > Pinopsida > Pinales > Pinaceae > Pinus > Pinus albicaulis. The sequence goes on along the minus strand of CM076581.1, from coordinate 962,468,539 downwards.
CAAAACCACTATTAATCCAGGCAGATATCCATGCCAATGAAAATTCATTACCAAGAAACCACATGCATGTAACATGCATGCCAAAAATAGCAAGGAAACCAAACATGCAACTCAATACCTACAAAGCCATTGAGATGTAGTTGTTGATCCCGTTATCCCCTTGTTCTTTCCTACTTTTCCTTTTCCTTATTGATCAAAATCCCAAGTGTGCCACACTCCTCTAAGATTTATCCAAGAAAACTCTAAGTGTCCAAGAGTATGAGAAAGAGAGGATATAGAGAGAGCTCCAAAACTGAACTGACAAAAGTCTGAGAAAAAACTTTCCAACTGATTCTCATAAGCCTTTTTATTAATGAGGCCTTTAATTTCTTCAATTTTCCATTATTTTTCTTCATTTTCCTCATCACATGCAACCTATGACCTTTCACCTTCCTTTTCTCCTACTTTCCTTTATTTTCATAAATAGAATGCCAATTAATGCCACATGCTTTTACAAAGCCTTTACCATTGCCTTTGTCGATTTCCTTATCCACAATAAACCAAATGAACACCCACCAGAATGTTTTTCCCACCATTAAACCTGGAATAAGTGTCCCATGACCATGGTATTATATTTGTTTACATGGAATTTTAACTAGGATTGTTACATGATGACATTCCATGTGGCTTTGAATTATCTTTTACATGGTTAAGACACATTCTTTGGAGGGGTACCCAATGGTGGAGTTCAATTATAAACCCATTTTTGGGGTTTTCTTGGCTAAGAGAGAGGTGTGGATGTGTTCCATTGATCCTATCATGCATGGGACATTCATACAGCAAGATAGTTTTCTACCCAATCTTAGAAATACAAATGTTTCTTGGATATAACATTATAAAATCATGAGAATCCCATAAGGACATAAAGTATTATGAAGATATTTTTCTACTCAATCTTAGAAATACAAATGTTTCTTGGATATAGTATTATAGATAAAGTTATCCACATGGTTTGAAATATGGTGAGCCCTGGTATGGCACCAAGAGTGCTACAACTCCCAAAGGCTACTCTACTTTACTTTATCAACCCGGGGTTCTGTTTCAGGAAAAAACACCCTAGAGGTTTGTTGGGTCAAAACCTCCATAGATCAGGGCATGCTATTCAAGAAGGACTCACACAACCACACTTGTATGTTAAAAACTAGATAACATCGATAGTAGAACTCACCCGTAATCCTACGTTTGATGTAGATCCCGCGGGGTCCAAACCCCCAACAACCCTTCTTCCTCCTTAACCTGAAAACCAAGAAGAAATGTGCACAGAAATCTAGTTGTACAACATATATTTACCCTAAATGTCAGTGAAAACCATGTGAAACATTACATAAACAATAATAAATGCTTAAATAGTAATCTTTTCACATATACAAGTAAATATTACCACATGACTTCAGGAACAAGATGGTTCTTCTTTATTACGAACAGCATGTACAGTAGTAAAAAGTGGAGAGATCACCTGAATCCTTCCACGATCTTCGAACAGACTGCCGTCCAGATCCGTCCCGCCCTTGCCTCGCTAAGATACTTTCAAGACTTGTGCACTCGAGATGGTATATGAATTGATGAACATCTCCAGGAAACAAGGGTTTCCTGTAAAAATCTGGGAAAGTGCAGGAGGCACGAGAAATCAGACTTGAAATGGGATTCCAACAGAGCATAATATCTATAATATTTCTCTCTCCCTTAGGCCATACACATGAGGGTCTTTTATACTCCCTCAAAGTAGTTTCAATCAGTTGGAAACAGTTGGCCACGTGCTGGGGTGGTTGAACTACTGGAGTAACCATCAACCCAGCCCGAAAATAGGGAATTTTTATATATTTTTTAATGATTTTAATGGCATACGCAGAAAAGTACATGTGGACTCGCGTATACACGCAGAAAAGTCTGGGCATACCCGCGTATGGGATTTTTAACACTGTTTTTTATGAATTTTGTTCAAGTCTATGGGAATGGGTGCCCAAGGCCATAGAGACAATCATGAATCACATGAGGGTGAAAAATGATGCTATAACAGATGCCCCCTAATATATGAGGTCAGAAGGGGTATATGATGGCCGAAATGTATTATGCACATAGAGAGAACTTCACAAGGACAAGGGAGGACTTCACCAGATTTCAGCCTGCCAAAAACCAATGAAAGAAAACAGAGAGTCAAATCATGCTGAGGCGGGCATACCCATGCTCAGTCAAAAAATACATCATATCGAAAGTACAGAATAGATCCAAAATGTATACAATTATAGCTGAACTGAAAGTACACAATGAATCATCTGAGCATGGCTCGAAAGTACAAGTCAGAATCAATGTCTAAGTATCACATATAGAAAGCTGATCAATGATGCTGAAACTGGATGTCTGATCATATAAGTAACTGAATCTCCAGGTACCAAGTCATAATAGGTGGAATACATGGTACAATCACGCAACTCGGGAGCCAACATATAGGATGCTGCTGTACTGACACTGCAACACATAAGGGTGAACGGTATCACTGGCAAAAACTGAATGGACTGTCAAAAGTGAACCGAAAAATGTTGATGCAACCCGAGGTCTTCACTGATCACTATGGCACAATTCTACACAATGGGAATAAATGAGTTGAAGTCGACCATGTGAGAAATCGTTGGATTACCGGTCAATAATGTATACCGTTAACCAACGCGAGACAACCCACCAATAATGAAAATGAGTGTCAAGGTGCCCCAGTACAATCTAATAAGTGTGAATGAATGAGTTGAAGTCAAACACTTGAAAGAATCTACCGATCAGGAGGCAATGATGAATCCCCACTGTCGATAACGAAGAGTCTGCCACTGATGACTGCAAACCCTAAGGCACTGACAAAAAGACTCTATACCTTATTCCCAGAGCAATGAGTCGGAGTCAATGGGAAAATATCTGCTGGAAGGAAGGCATTAAGGCATCCCACATCAGTCCAGCGCGAGTGTAACCCGCAGGTCAAGATTTGGAAGGAATCGGACGAAGTAGAGTGACAGAACTAAACCAAAGTACATTTCCGACATGCACAAGATGAAGCTAGCGCACAGAAGAAACCCTCTGAACCAACCAATAATGAAAGCTGACACAGAGGCAAGATATCCACCAATAGGGTCAAATGGAAATCAAGGTACTGCACGAATCCCAAGTGTGATAATGTATGCTGATGTCGAACACAGCGGAAACCACTCAGTCAAAGACCCATAATGATGATCAAATGCTGAGTACAAGGTCACCTATCAATGATGGAAATAGGGCCAGGGTGTGGATTTAAGTTTGCTCTCAGAGCAATGTGTTGTAGTCGATAAGAGACAAACTCGCCAGCAAGAAGTCAATGGAGACCTTCTTAAACCAGCACGAGCAGAAGACCAAAACATCTGATGTGATAGAACAATATACTGACAAAACCGGGAAGGCCGACTGAATAATGAGTCAAGAGACACCGCAGAATGGTCGACTCTGGTTAGACTTCCCTTGAACAAAAGCACGACTCGTGATGACCATGGCAGTAAAAAGTGACACTGTATAAGTTTGTGATGCAGGAGGCGAAACAAACTCTCCATATGATTGGAAGAGATAACCAACTAGGGGAGAACTGACCAGTGAAACAAGGCAAAGGTTGAACCTAGGTCAAGAACTAAAACCATCCCAAATGGAGGAAATATATAAGTGTATGTGCTTTGTTCAAGGGCGACAAACTGACACTATACTGCCATCAAATTACGAAGTTATATCCCATTCCCGCTCTTTTTGTTATATTTGATTTTTTTGTCTTTTTCATATAATAAGCCTGAAAAAGAATAAAAAGAATGCTATGGTATAATGGATAGAACGAGTATCAAGAAATAGATGCACTAGTTCCTGGGATTGGAACGATCCTATGCTCAATGCAAGGTGGTGGAAACTGGTAAGCGATACTCAGAGGAATGTTCCATCCATAGGTAAAAAGGGTGTCTAGTTGCGATAGCTAAGTGCATGCAATGGTCAACTTGTACAGATAGTCAAGGTCAAAAGTTGGCTTAAAAATTGAGTCCAAAATGAAGCCGGCTAAAGGCCAAGATAAACAAGTAGCCAATATGCAATGCAGTAATACAACTCAACAACACCAGGGAGCCTCTAGGGTAATAGCCAGAAAAAATGATAGTGAGGAAGAAGAAGAATGAAGCTTCAACACATAAGTCATGGTGGGACTAAAGAGGACTCCCGAGCCTACATAAAATGCAGCATGGGCAACAAATGCTAGTGAGGAACTAACTAGGAAGCCCATGTAAAGGAAGGCTCTACCACCAAGTCATGATTAAATAATCGGCGAGTGAAATGGGTGTAATACTCATGACTTGATGGGATCGACCCTATGGCAAGTGATCAGAATGGAGGCTAGTATGAAAAATGCAACGGAGAGTGAATTCCATAACCTATATGCCAGTGAAGAGCATATACCTGCCATGATGGGTCAGCAGTCATGGATCAAAAACTAGGAAAAATCTCAAATTCGTCAAAATGTACCTGAAAATATACCAATCTGGGCACTTCCAAGCATACGGGTTATGCAGCTTAAGATAGATTGAAAAAATAAGCATAACAAATTTTTGCAAAAAATTTTCAATTTTGGGCATAAATACACAAGTTACCTCATATTTGGTTCATTGTTACATTGCTAATTTGGGAAAAAGTGATCTGGAGAAAAAGCCTCTTTCATCAAAACAGGAGCAACCAACTGTCAAACTTCACCGAATTTGTTAGGTAAGCTCTTAATTCATCCTTGTTATTCATTTTGTCCATTCATAAGTTAAAAATTAGGAATTTTCATCGTAGAACCTTTTTTTTTAAATCACGGGTTTGCGCATATGCGGGTTTATAATGACCAAGTTGCGTATATACGTGACTGTGCACAAAGAAAGTCGCGTATGCGCAACCCAAAATGAAAAAACACGTATCTAATGAACAAATTATTGAATTTTTGCAGGATGACTATATCTTGGAGAGAGCGTGAACACAGTGCCATTGACAATGAAGTCATGCAAGACCAAGTATCACTAAATATTCTCCGAAATTGTGGATTGCTCAAGTTTTTCAAAATTCCAAATATGAAGAGCAATGTCCTGTTGCTTGAAATGCTTGTGAACTATTGGGAACCGGAAGAAGACTGCTTCATAATAGATCAAATGCCCATACGCATCGAGGTGGAAGATATTTATTTTATTACTGGACTCTCCCGGAGGGGGGAGCCAGTAGACTTGCATGGTAAGCCCTTGGGAGGGCTAACCGTGGAAGATTACGTCCACGTCTACTACGTAGAGGGTTCCAAGAAAGTTGGAACTCAAATTGCTATCAAAGATTTAAGAGACTTGCACATGAAAATCCTCCTTTTTACCATTGGTAGGGTAGCGGGATCTTCTTCCCTACACCAGGCATCCAGGACTCAAATGAGTATAGTAGTGGAATGCTTAACTCATTTATATGATTGGTGCACAGCTCTTCTGATGAACATGAAGCAACAATTGACTTCTATCCGAAAAGCAAAGAAAAAACATTTTGGATATGGTACAATATTGATGAAATTCTTCTTCGAGAAGATTCATAGGCTGAGACCCAAAGTGATCTCTTCTATCAGCAGCCTGAGAGACCCAAGAATTGCCCGTTGGGCTGACTTGATGAAGAGATTGGGGGGAAGTGAAGTTCCCCGAACCACTTGGGATGATGAGTTCTTCCAATGGTGGGGAGAACAAATCATCGTTGTGGAGGACTATCCCTATGCCGGGATGGATTTTCGTGGCGATATAGACCTTGTCCTTCCACCAGGCGCGGCATGGGGCACAGTTGGTAAGTTTGCAATTTTTTGACTTATATAATTTTTTGGATTTTTTCAATATATGTGAAAAAATGGAAAACAAACATGTTTTTTGATTGGATTCAAAATGACTTACAATTTTATAATGATCATGATACAGATATTGGACCAGTTTGACCTGAGGGTTACCCACGACATAAGCGTCGCAGAGGCGAGGCATATATAGTAGATCTAGACAGGACCCTCCAGGCTGTACAGAGGAACTTGGAGGGATTAACCCACCAAGTACCTATGGCTGCAGTGGAAGATCTGCCTGAAGCCATCCAGAGACAGGTGGTAGGAGTACCCCATGACTGGGTACGGCTATTCCGCCGAGTTGCTACCGCGATCGTGTTCTATAGGAACACAACTTCTCGGCAAGGACCTCAGGAGTAGATAGATATGAAATACCAGATGACTGTATATTTTTTGAGACTGAACATGATCGGGCATAAGCCCAATTTTTTGTATGACTTATGAATCCAAATTTTGTATAGTTTTTTGAACATTCTAATGATATATATACAGCGGCTATTTGATGTGATGTAACAAATGTATGAAAATGTATGATGTTTTTTATGGTTAAATTTTATTGTATGGAATGATTAATATGCCAATCAATTGCTCGATTAGCTAATGAGTTTTCCATCCAATTGTCAGCTCGAGGAATATGAATGAAAGTTAAAAATTGAAATGATCTTTGTAACAGACGTACTCTCAAGAACAACCAGAGTAAAAAGGGATCTCGAACCCTGATAAGTATTGTTCAACTGCGACACCACCAGCTGGGAGTCCAAGAAAACTACCAATGAATCAACACCCAAAGATATTGCATCTGAGAGTAGATAAATAACTGCAGAGTATTCTACTATATTATTGGAAGCAAGACCAATGCAGACTGCTCTTGATACTAACAGCTGACCGGATGGATGGTGAAGCACCCAAGCCACGGAAGCCAAGTTCTGGGTGTGTCTACTAGCACCATCGGCGAAGCCAAAATGACTCATGACATTCGACACAACCTGCCAAAGCAGATCAAAAAACATCACCATCACATCAAAGATTGAAAAACCAGATATGTACAAAGTAAAACTACTATATACAAAAGCAAAATGTCAGGCCGAAGCCTAGGCATAATACTTTTCAAGTAGAGCCCATTTCTGGGCTCTGGCAACTCGTTTCCTTCAAAATCAACCAAGGTATATGCTCCTTTTTTAAGGAATTTTTTAATGATGAAGGGGCCATACCACATAGACTTAAAATTTCCTGCCCCCAGGGCATCTTTTTCTTGGGCATAGACCAAAACAAGGTCACCTTCCGAAAAAACCCTAGGTTTGACCGCCTTATCGTATTGAACTTTAACTTGGTTTTTATGCGCTTCATTCATCGTGGTGGCATCTCGACGCTGCTCATCAAGATGTTCCAGATGAAGGAGACGTTCCTCAAGACTAGAAGTGTCAGGAAGAAGTTCAACAGCTAACTTAAGAGAAGGAATCTCACATTCAATGGGAAATATGGATTCCAACTCGTAAACTAGCTAAAACGGAGTAAATTTAGTTGCAGTTTTCACTGACGTCTTGTATGCCCAAAGTGTAGGATATAGCATAATATTCCAGTTGGATCGAGCTTTATTAATTGTCCTTTGAAGAATTGTCTTCAAGGATTTATTCACGACTTCCACCTGCCCATTGGCTTGAGGATAATACAGAGATGAATGCACTTGCCGGAAACCTAATTTTAGATCCAACTCAGCCATCATGCTATTCTGAAAATGACTGCCATGATCAGTGACAATCTCTCTAGGAATACCAAAATGAGCAATAACCTGGTTGAAAAGAAAAAGAGTTGCAGTCTCACCATCATTCCCAAAAGTAGGCATAGCCTCGACCCACTTCGTAAAGTAGTTTACTGCTACAATAATGTACTTGTGACCTTTAGCCGAAGGCGGGTTACAAGTAGTATAATCAATACCCCACTTTGTAAAGGGACCGACAGTAATGACTGGAAAAAGCGGAGCTAGATGAGCGTGCATTTTTCGAGTATAAACTTGACACGGATGACACTTTTTGACCGACTCCATACAATCTTTGAAAATCGAAGGCCAAAAGTACCCAGCACGCAAGATCTTTTGGGCTGTAGCAAGCCCAGATAAATGACCACCACAAGCTCCACTATGGCAATCATTCAACACAGCCTCAGCTTATTCGAGATTCAAGCAGCATCTCAGGATTGAATCAACCCCTCGATGGTATAAAGCATCACCAATGATCAAATAATTCTTAGCAAAGTGACGCAGCTTATGACACTCATCTTTTGAAAAAGTAGAGGGAAACTTCGCAGTCTGGAGATACACAATTATATCTCCATACCAAGGATCCTGTGGAGAGATAAGAAACAAATTTTCATCCAGGAAGGATTCATCATAGACTATCTCATCCCCACAGGGCAACTCGGAGATCAATTCCACGAAAACCAATGATTTCTTGGACTTGGTAGACATAAACTCAAGATCAAATTCCTGCAAAATCACAATCCATCTATTGTATTTGCCCCCAATCACTCGCCTACTGAGAACAAACTGAGATGGATTGGCTGCTGCCAAAACATAAGTTTTTCGTAGAAGAATGTAATGCCGGAGTTACTGCACAACATGAACAGCTGCTAAAGCTAACTTTTCTATCGGAGTATACCGAAGCTCAGGACCTACCAATCCTCGACTAAGATAGTATATAACATGCTCTGCAAGAGCATCATCTTCCTGAACCAAAACCATACCAATGGTAGATTCTGCTGCTGCAAGATACAAAAGAAAATCCCTACTATAATCAGGTGGACTCAATAAAGGAGCAGAGGCCAATGCTTTTTTCAAAGCATCAAATGAGCATTGAGCGAAGTCATCCAAAAAAAATGGAACTCCCTTCTTCAACAATCTCATAAATCCCTTGGTAACTTCAGCATAATTTACGATAAATCTCCGAAGAAAATTAACCTTTCCTTGTAGACTTTGAAGTTGACGAATAGAGGACGGGGGAGGCAACTGAAGTATTGCCTCAACCTTGAAGGGATCTACCCTAATCCCTTTCCTAGACATAATGAATCCCAATAACCGACCAGATGTAATCACGAAAACGCACTTGTTCGGATTCAACCTAATCTTATAGAAACGACATTGTTCAAATATTTGACAGAGGTGAGCAGGATGATCCATCCTCTTTCGAGAATGAGTAGCTAAATCATCCAAATATGCCTCGATAATATGTTTGATGTCGTGGAACCCATATGACATGGCCCGCTGAAACGTAGCCCCAGCATTTTTAAGACCAAAAGGCATCTTCTTGTAAGCAAAAGTACCCCAAGGACAAATAAAGGCAGTCTTATATTGATCTTCAGGACGGATAGTAATCTGATTATATCTGGAGAAACCATCCATGAAGGAGAAAATTTCGTTACCGGCACACTCATCGATGATCTGATCTATAAATGGTGTGGGGTAATTATCTTTCGAACATGCTTTATTAAGGTCTCTGAAATCAATGCAAACTCGAATTGTTCCTTGTTTTTTATCCACGAGAATAGGATTTGAAACCCATTCAATTAAAGGAATAGGATAAATAAATCCAGCCTTAAGCAGCTTCTCCACCTCAGCTTTGATAGCTGCAGCCTTCCTAGGATTAACCGGATGAAGTTTTTGCCTCACCGGCTTAGCGTTTTCGTAAGGCTTGATCTCATGCTAGACTATAGATGGATCTATACCAGGCATTTCCTCATAAGACCAAGCGAATACATCCCTATACTCTTTAAAGAGATCGGTGTAAATCTGAATTTCTTCAGGGGAACATTCAGCTCCGATGAAGACATTCTCAATAACATTGGGATCCATGGAAATGTTCATCGGGATAGTGGGAGAAATCACAGCCATGTTCCCTTCAGCATATACCTGTGTTGGTGCTAAAGGGTTGAGGACTGGGCGAACAGGACCAGGAGACGGAGGACTTGGAAAACTTGTTTCAACTTCACTCAAATCAGGTAAAAAATAAGACCGATGATGCAAATCATCCCACGGTCTATCTATACCAGTCATGGCTTCCAGGATGGCCTCTTCAGATGGAAGAGTGGTATCAAGGCAATCCTGGGCAGAAGAAGAACTAAGTGTCCAAGCCATAGCCACATCTCCATCCAACTCATCTGGAGAAAGAGGAGTTGGAATGGAGTCTGCAGATTCAACAATAGACTGATAAGAAATCTTAGCTGCAAACATACGAAATGCCATTCCACCCACTTGACCTTCCACTAATGTGGCGGTAGGGGAAGGCAAGGTCCAAGGGTCCAAAAAATAATGAGTTTTGAAGAACTCTCTTTGAAGAGGAGCCCTGGAGGATGAAATTGTGTTAATATGAACCGTAGGAGGTGGAATATCAAAAGTACCCATCAAGGAAGAATACATTCCAACCCATAAATTCTCAACAGGCGACTTGGTATTATCCAACTTTGGAATAGTTGAGTCAGTAGATGCATTCGGGTCTATAGGAGGACAGTCCAGTTGGTCCACTATAACAATCCTCCCTTCGTGAGGGAAACAAATAATCCGAAACAGTGAGGATGCAATAGCATCCATCTCATAAATCCAGTTTCGCCCCAACAGAAGGTTGTAGCCCAAGCTTGCATCAACTATCTCAACCTCTATATTTACATTTTTTCCCCCAACATAGATAGGCAAAGCTGGGACAATACCATGTGGTCTGTGAGAATGACCATCAAACGCAGTCATAAGAGTAGCAGATGGAACAGCTGCGGGAGATCCAATTGTCTTCCAACATGTGAGAGACATCACACATGTGGAAGCACCCTCATCAACGACCGTCCGAAAGATGTTACACTTCCGGTACGATGATTTAATATGAAAAGCCATATGATGGGGGAGTCTCTTTTTAACATTAGACATATCAAATGTAATCATAAGAGAGTTATTTGGATCAACAACCCCAATGGCAGTGAGCAGAGAGCTGCGCTGAGAAGGACAAGACTGGAGCACCTCGAGAGCCAACATGGCACAAGGACTCTGCGCCAGATCTTCCACAATAGAGTAGTTCTGGGCAGCCTAGCATTTGGATTAATCGTCGTACACTTAGTAGATGCTTTTGGAATCCGAGGTATAGGCTCAACAGTAGGCTTCGTAATATGAAGCGGCTCAGTAGCATCGGGAGCACCCTTAGCTTTCGAAGACTCTTCTTCGCCATAGTCACGAGATCTCGTAGCGATATCCGCGTGAGCCCACATCATGTATATGTTTGACGGAATTTCCCCTTCCTGGGTGCCCCAGAGGAAGCCCCAGTACTTTGATTCGCGCTAAAAACTAGTTGTTGCCCTTGGGGAAAAGGGTTTGTCAACACAGCCTGGGAACTGGAAGAACCCTGCTGAGCTAACAAGTGCTGTGCATCCTAAATTTTAGGGCAAAGGTGTGTAAGATGGTCTCTAGCACACAACTTGCATGGAAACTTTACTTTCTTCTTATCCTTTGGACGCTCACCAACATGCTCGTTGGTTTTATTCACATTACCCTTCCCATTCTTGCCCTTTTTCTTATTATTCTGTCCCTTCTTCTTCCCTTCGGATTGTTTATTTCCTTTGGGGTCGGAATTTTGGACAACATTCACTGAAAAAGATTGGGAAGGTGATGACTCAGTAGGCACAGCCTAACCAGAAGGAGCAAATTGTATAGACAACTGCTGCAGTTGAGTAAGCAGGTTAGCTGCACCACTATTGATCGACCCAATAAGTCCATCACCATTAGGACCAGGCTTAGTCTTGGATAAATCTAATTTGGAGCAAGGAGCATTGGGCAAATATTTATGAAGGACTCCAAACTGAGAATATATCAATTCAAGCTGTTGGGCCCTAAAAATAGCATGTTCCTTCGAAAATACCCCAGACAGGGATACATCTTTAGAAATATCTGACTGCAGAGATTTCAAAAACCATTCCAAAAGGAATTCTCCTGGAATATGAGCTTTAATAAGCCTCTTCCTTCTCCGCCATTCCTGAATATGGTCAGAAATGTGGGTTGCATCGTCCTATTTAAAATTAGCTAGGAGTTCAGTCCCGGCATCATAACAGATAGGCAATTGGAAATGATTTAAAAACGTAGTAGCCAGATCTCCAAATGTAGCAAAATTTCCCCCAGTTAACTCAATATACCACTTGGCAGTGTTTCCAGTTAAGGTGCATTGAAACAATCTCAACCTAATTGAATCATCGATCAGGGAGTTAGATGAACACCATAAATGGAAAGTGGTGATGTGGTCAGCCGGATCCTCTCCATTCTTGCCTTCAAACTTTGGAATGTCTGAAGGTAGTTTGGTCGAGATCGGAGGCCACCCCGGACTATATCGAATCGGATCATTCGTCAATTTCGACAAATCTGGCAAATTCAAAGTTCCCAGAAAAGGTAAGTGAGGAGGAGCCTGAGGATTCCATCCTTGATGGGATGGATTCCCAACATTCTGAAAATAATACCCTGGATTTGACGAGGCACCAGGTTGCCAAAAAGAACTCGTAGAAAAAGGAGAAGAGCCCCCTCCCAATGCAGAGTTACCAAAGACCGGACCAGTTCCCCCTCTTGAAGTATTAAATGAAGAGGAAAGCCCCTGATAGGTGTTCCAGGCATTAGAAAGAGGGGAAAAATTCTGATAAGCACTCAATGAAGGGAAAGAAGTATTTCCTTGGTGACCAGCGTAAAATTGATTCCCTGCCCCCACTGTTGTGAATACAGGGTTCCAACCTATAAAAGTAGTCGAATTCTGACCTTTAGACCAAGGGTTGAAACTCTGAGTCTGAGAAGTAAATGGAAAGGACCCTAAAGAAGGATTTGAACTAGGAATATGCCCAGTTCCGAAGGGGAACCCTTGAAAAGAAGCTGATCCACTAGCCATGGAAGACATGGGTGTAGATGCAGCTGCAACAGTGGAAAAGGAAAATGACGGAATCCCACTAGTGGGCATTCCAAAACAAAAGGGACCAGATTGAGAAGCTTGTGCTTGGGTGAAACCAGAGCCAAACACAACAGTACTAGAAGCAATCGAAGATATAGCAATTGTGCCTCCTCCTTTTACAGAAGTAGGAGTCTGAATGCCTGCAGCACTCACAGCTAAAGTCGCGTTCCCAGTCATGGCCATCGAAAGGTATGAATAATATGGAGGATCTTCTGGTCTTGCAGACTCAGGTCCGATGTAATGAACAATGAACGGATAATCAGGAGGAAGAGGAGATGGAAGTGACTTAGAAGGTTGAGGTACTTCCTCTACTTGTACTTCTTCTTCCTGTGGAAATAAGACTCTCGAGGTGAGTGGAACGCTCCTCTCGGAACCAACACGGAAGCCAATTACAAAACCTTCAATCCCTTGTGGAGGATCTGTCTCCACTGCGTCAGATGCCACAGGGTGATATTCACCTGCTAAATTACTCTTACGCCTTCTTGAAGAAGGCTTTGGACTCTTGGGAGATAACCCCTGGATTCTCCTCGATCGACGAGGCGCTTGATCAGCCACTTTAAAAAGATTTAATTAGACTCAAAAAAGTATAAAGCTAGGCAAGCTAGGAGCAAAGAGCACTCACTACAAAAAATCCCTGAGATACAATCAAGCAAACAACCTTCAGGTATTTCCGCTCCGGGTGATTAGGATCGGACACCAAAATACAAGAAAGCAAAGAATAGGACCTCCCGAAAGTAGTCTGGTATAATTATGGCCCAGGCCTACTAGCGAAGGTAACAGAAATAGTTACGCCGACCTCCTAACAACAGCCTTTGCCAGCACAAGTACCCAAGCTTCGCAAGGGCACCCCCCAGAAGTATCGCTGGAAGTGATACAACATCTACCTCAGGTACCACGGGTATTCCTATGTGGAACCTAGGAATGGCAACTATGGGCACCAATCCGTGTCAGAAGCTGGGCGGAATGGTCTTGAGGTCAGATCCAACGGGGGTATCTCTCTTCTCGGCCTTCACTTCCCCTCGCGCTTAACTCTCTGGAGGAGAGCTTTCCCGGTCCACCTAACAGAGTTAGATTTCGCTCAATTAATAAAATTCTATGTTTTTGTTTGAGCGGCCTTGGAGAGTTAACTCTCCACTCACCTAATCCAAGGCCCTACAACTTAGCTAGTTGGTGTATGACACTTAATAAAAAACTTGCTAGTTGTTTTTAAATTATAGCGCTTATTTTAATCGGCTATTATATTAAGTCAAAGGGATATGGAAATGAAACTCGTGGTGTTTTGTGACGCAGAAAAGAAATTAATGAAAACCAAACTACATGCAAATGCAGTAATTTCCTTTCGATGAAAATAAATTTCTACACGGGTTCTATGAGATTATATATTTTTTCTTTTCAAATATCAAACTCACACTCGTAAAATCTATGAAAATGACTATATAAATGCTTGAGTGCACCTAATGCAAATAAATAAGAGCATGCAAATTATAAGATGCAAATCCTAACAAAGCAAAGAGAAATTTCCCAACAATCCTTTAGTTTTATCACTTTTTTATTGTCCACAAAACTAGTTCCCAAAAGTAGAAACTCTCAATATGAAGACACCAAAATATGCTTGAAAACAAGAGGAAGAAACCAATGACAATTCCTTTCCAAAATCAAGTTGAAAACCAAAGGCATGAAATCTCAACAAAGCTTCAAAAGACATAACAAAATGAAAACAAAAATGCAAAACAAAAGCAAATGAAAAAACAAAATGTTTTTTGAGCTTTTGAATTTTATGAAAAGAAGAGCTCAAAGAGACCAAGAACACTATCCAATTACCAAGCCAAACAACTCTGAATTTCAATCAAAACTCCAAAAAACTCCAAATATTATAGTGCGACTTTAGTAGCAAGATTTGTATTAGAAAAAGAAGACAAGAAACTCAGTAACTCAGCCCAGAAGAATAGTACAACCTTGCAGCAAACAAAAACTTCAAAGAATCAAGAAAGACTCTTCAAAAATTGCAACAAGACCTAGTCAAATGAACTCAAGAAAACCAACCAAAAAATGGGCAAAAATCGAAGTGCAAAGCAAGACACAAGGCTAGGAAAGAGTATATGAGCAAAATCTCTCTGTCCTGATGAAGTATAACAACCAAGAATCCCCAAGAAGAGATCTTGGTACTCAAACCAGAAATGCAAGCACTAAAAAAAAGATTTTCCAGATAAGCTAGTCTTCAACCAAAACAGAGAGAGAAAATACCAATGACCACTTTCAACACAGTCCAGAGGCTATAAAGACACTACAGGAACAGGTCTCCACAGGCAGACAAGACCAAAAAGTCAAGAAATCAAAAATTTCAAAATTGACCCAGGCATACGCTACTTGACACTTTTGAAACAAGCGTGCATACGCGACTGTGTCAAAGGAAACCCACGTATACACGACTTCCTTTGAAGCAAACTTCTGTATATGCGTCTGTGTATAGACAAACTCGCATATGAAAAGGTAAATAATGAAAAATAAAAAAGATCAAGCCTGGTTAAAGAACCAGGTCTTCAGTCTGACTGAGAAAAAGTTAACTGGACTGGAAATAATGATCCAAACTGTTGGAAACCTTTCAAACAGCTGAAACCACCCAACAGGGGAATCACAAAAATGCAATCCCCAGTGGAGTCACCAGTTCTGTTTTGGCGAAAAACACCCTAGAGATTTGTTGGGTCAAAACCTCCACATATCAGGGCATGCTATTCAAGGAGGACTCACACAACCACACTTGTATGCTAAAAACTAGATAACATCGATAGTAGAACTCACCTGTAATCCTACTTTTGATGTAGATCCCACGGGGTCCAAACCCCCAACAACCCTTCTTCCTCCTTAACCTGAAAACCAAGAAGAAACATGCACAGAACTCTAGTTGTACAACATATATTTACCCTAAATGTCAGTGAAAACCATGTGAAACATTATATAAACCATAATAAATGCTTAAATAATAATCTTTTCACATATACAAGTAAATATTGCCACATGACTTCAAGAACAAGATGGTTCTTCTTCATTACGAATAGCATGTACAGTAATAAAAAATGGAGAGATCACCTGAATCCTTCCACGATCTTCGAACAGACCATCGTCCAGATCCATCCCGCCCTTGCCTCGCTAAGATACTTTCAAGACTTGTGCACTCAAGATGGTATATGAACTGATGAACATCTCCAGGAAACAAGGGTTTCCTGCAAAAATCTGGGAAAGTGCAGGAGGCACGGGAAATTAGACCTGAAATGGGATTCCAACAGAGTATAATATCTATAATATTTCTCTCTCCCTTAGGCCATACACATGAGGGGCTTTTATACTCCCTCAAAGTAGTTTCAATCAGTTGGAAACAGTTGGCCATGTGCTGGGGTGGTTGAACTACTGGAGTAACCATCAACCCAGCCTGAAAATAGGGAATTTTTATATATTTTTTAATGATTTTAATGGCATACGCGGAAAATTACATGTGGACTCATGTATACATGCAGAAAAGTCTGGGCATAACCGCGTATGGGATTTTTAACACTGTTTTTTATGAATTTTGTTCAAGTCTGTGGGAATGGGTGCCCAAGGCCATAGAGGCAATCATGAATCACATGAGGGTGAAAAATGATGCTATAACAGGGTGTCTTGATTTTTGCCAAAGAGTCCAAGAGGTCACGAATCACCCCCCCTTGACACAGTTGTTTGCCCTAAGACTGCAAGGAGAACATGTTCACATAGCAGGCCTTGATTTTGTGCTCACCCCTAGATCAATGTCAAAGGAAACCAGGATCCCCTATCTTGGTGAGAAATGGTTCGAACAAGGCTATTTGGACCTAGACCACTATAAGCCCTTCTTGAAACCAGCTTACCAAAATGAATTCCAGGCTATCTTCCCCTTTTCTCATCTATTGAACAGTTATGCGCCCCTTATGAAAACCATCATGAAATATTTTACATGTGAGGGGAGATATTCTCGAGTTTATTCCTATCATGTCAGACTTCTGATGCATTTCACTCGGACTCAGCTGCTGAATCTCCCTTTCTTCCTCTACAAGAGAATAGACAAGATGTCCTCCTTTGTCCAAAAGAGACCTCCTGCTCAGCAAAAAGCTAGTATTTTTCATCATTCTCTCATCAAAATCACCATCCTTCACCAGCTTGAACAGAAAGGAGTTTCTTGGGAGACTTTCATTTCTCATCCAGATTTTACTACTTCCTCTTCATCTCATGGCCCATCTCATATGTCCTCCTCACCCTCCACTCACTATGTCTCCCCTTCATCTAGTCAATATGCCCCTCAAAAGCAAACATCCCCATAATTGATAGTGAAAAGGAAGAGTGCAGTGAAAGCAAACAAGAAGGTAGTGACGATGAGGAACTTAGTGGCACTCAACAAAGTAGTTGGCATGAACCGAGTGACAATCAACAAAACAGTGACCATGAGCATACTAATGATTGTGAAGAGAGCTCGCCAAAAGATAAGGAAGTCAGTGGCAGTCAGCATAACAATGATGGAGGAGATACTAATGATGAAGAACAAAACAACACTCAACAAAGCAGTGATAATGAAAAACAAAATGACACTCAACCGAGTAGTGATTAGGAACATAACAACCCTCAAGCAAGCAGTAATGATGAGGAACACAACAGTCCTCAACAAAGTCATGAAAGCAAACAGAGTGACAGTCAACAAAGTAGTGAGGAAGGAGGTAATAATGATGAGGAACAAAGTGAAAAGCAGCAAAGTAGTGATGATAAAGAACAAAGTGATGAACATGAACAGAGAAGCACTCAACAGATTAGTGATGATGAGGAACAAATTTAAGAGCAGCAGAGTAGTGATGATGAGGAACAAAGGGAAGAGTCTAAGGAAAACAGTGAAGATAGTGGCAGCATGAAAAATTACAATGAAGACAGTCATGATGGAAGTAGCTCATATGAAAAACTTGAAAAGAGTGAGCATGGTGAGGGCATCACACAAGAAGAATTTCGATACAGTGATGGTAAGGTTGGCAACCTAGAACAATTTCAAAACAGTAAGGGAGGTGACAACATACAAAAAACAGATGAAGACAGTCATGATGAAGGCAGCCCTTAACAAATTCAAAACAACGAGGAGGGTAAACAAGGCAGTGCTAAAGACAGTCATGATAAAAGCATATGTAGTGAACATGATATCCCTCAAGAGGAAAATCACCACAGCAATAAGGAAAACAATGAACAAGACAGCGCTAAAGAAGAACATGAAAACAATGAACAATGCAGCAAATTAGGTGATGAAAGAGGCAGCAATGTAAAGGATCAAGTTGAACAAATGCTAGTGATGAAACCTCCTCTCTCTTCTCCTCAACACAGCCAAGAACATGTGCTTTCTGCCTCTCCTAGGAAAGGGGCCATGATTCATTCCTCAAAAGCACCAAAGGCTAAAAACACCAAATCTGCAAAAAAATAAAACTACTCAAGCAGTGACTAGTAATGTCACTAGGGCGCTAAGGAGTAGAGGAAAATTGACTGAGCAGAGTATTGTTGAATTTCCAAAAACAACAAGAGAAAAGAATTCTATCCAAAGCAAGGGCAAAGAAAAAGTTGAACAGTAGGAGAGTAGCCATGAGCATGATAAGGAATTTGACATCATACAAATAGATAGTGATGCTGAAGATGATGAAGCCGGAATCCTTAGGTCACTTTTGCAAAATAGAGAAGCCCAAATCAAGGACTTAGAAACTGATATACAAAGGTCAAAGGACCTCATACACTTTCTACAAATGCAAAATAGACAGATGAGTGGGCAAATGGAATTCTATGAGGCCCGAGCATTCAAATACCAAATGGAAGCATACAAATCACAAGACAAACTTGAAGAGTATATGGGAAGAGCAACCAGTAAGAAAAAGGTCTAGGACTATGGGTCTTAGGAAAGCTTTGGAGAAACAAAGGGAAGAAGAAGAAACCCTGGCTCGATCGTATCCTCTCACACAATTGCTTGCCCAAGAGATAGAAAATGATAAAGAATCATGGCTTGAAAGATCAAACAAGAATTTGGAGGACAAACTAGACAAGGCAAACAAAAACTTGGGTTTTCAAAGGAAGATGATCTGGCATTACACGAAATTGAATCAATTTGCCTGAAGAAAACTCAAGATTGCGCAAGAAAAGCTCAAAACTGCCCAAAGGAGGCGCCTGGTGAAAAAAGGGGAAAAGGACATATCTAGGCTTGGAATCTTTCCTTCAGCTTCCTTTCATGCTTCTAGGAACCCATAAGGGGTTCTCTCACCAAAATTGAGAAATTTTCGACATGATCTTGTTTTTTGTGATTTTTGGGCCTAATTACATAAATTCATGGGCATTACCATTTTTTCTTGGAGTATCATCAGTTGATGGAAGCTACATTTTTGGATGCATTAAATTTGAGGGAGTATACTCAGAAATTTTCAGAACAAATGAAGCTATTTTGGTCCCTCAAAAAGGCCAAAAATAGTCAGTTTTCAACATTCTGCCCCTTATATCAGTAGGTGCTACACTCCTGGGGTTTTTCACTCATTCCTCTTTTTGACAGACTTCCCAGCATCAGTTTGGAAAAAATCAAGTATTTCTAGAAATTAGACATCCAGGGGTTTCCAACAAGCCATTACAGGCCTTGTTTCGACATCACGAAGTCCCTAAAAAATCCTCTTCAAAACAGATTTTTTTCTAGTGCTACGCTCCTGTAGGATATTGCTGAAAAGGCAGTTTTCTGAAGGTGGCCATCCAAATGTGCGCTAAGCTATTTTTAACTCTATGTAAGAGATTAAAAGTCATTTTTCTTACTATTTTTAGCTTAAACAGATATTTTTGAAGATATTTTGTGCCTTGGGCTTTCCAAAGCCTCAAGGACAAAATAGGATATTTGTTTTTTGGCCAATGGCCTTCTAGTTGCTCTAGGTGGGTTTCCTCCTATTTAGCCTATATAATCCAAGAGGATTCATTGTAACCAGGAGGCAGAGCTTGATGTTATAGAGAGCAATACATAGCACTATGATCTTTGAAGAAATACTTGTTTTATGAAGTGGATGATCTCTTGCTTGGCTTGATGGTGGAGAAGGATTGTGTGTAGGATCCCATGGATTGGTAAATGGTATTGTGTTTCTTATTTGTTATGTTTTCTTAGTTTATCATACATGTTTTCATGCTTCTTTCTTGTTGTAGTTCAGTAAAGAATATGTTTGAGATATGCCCATGGAGGCACCTCAAATTTCCTGATTCATTGCAGCTTAAATGTTTTCATCTTTCTTGGTTATGTCCAAGAATTCTTAATTGCTCTTTGGTACCCTAAGAACTTGTTATCAGTTTCATTAATGGTTATTATGTATGCTATCTAGTATGATTCATGGTATGCCCTGCTTACTCATAGCTAATCAAAACTCTATTTCTGAAATCTCTCTCTGAATTATTGGTTGTTTTAGTTAAGTCAAAGAGGTATTGTTTCAATCTTGCCCTTTGTCCATGCTTTGCAGTCTTATTTCAAAGTTCTCGATAGCTCAAGATATGATGTTTAGGATTTCCCTCTTCATAGATTGAGTTGTTTTTTTATCTTATTTGTTTTCCCAAAATTCTGAAGGTGATTTTCCCAAAGTTAGAGGGTCTTATACTTCTATGTATCACTGGATTGTTTATTTTCTGCATCCATCAGTTTGAGTTTCATTCATAGAGATTAATGGTCAGACCTAACTCATGAATGCTTGATGTTTAACTATTTATGCTTAAAATCTCTTTGTCTTTCACAAAATTAATGTCTATCTCATTTCACTCTCACCCAAAGAATCCATTTACCTCCACTAAATCGGCCCTGCAATAATACCTTGTCCATCATTAAGACAATCTTGACTTTATCTGACCCCATAGCCCAATTGATTCGATGAACTCCATATCTATTTTTCCTTTTGATCAGTTCCCCTCAAAAAACCCAAAACAAACCAAAACATAATTAACAACTAGCCTAAAATCAAATGTACAGAAGCAAACAAAGTTTACATCCTTTGCATAATAAAGAGAGCCCTCTCTGAGTCCAGGAAGGCTACGTCCTAGGGCTCCAAAGCTTGGTCTGATGTTGCCCGGTCATTTGGTTTACCAACCTGCCAAATCACGAGACTCCAACAAAACCTTGTGACCGGTCTTGCTATCTACGAAATGTCTGCCACATGGCCCATCATGGCATGCTTTCAGGATGTCAAATATCTCGTCTTCTCAGACGCATCTTCTGATGTGCATATCTGCTTCGGTATGAAATAGGTAACCCCCAATCCAAGAGAATCAGGTACTGCGTTGTACGATCTATTTTCATTCATTGGGCGTTAGATTCTTAGGTAATTTACCTACTGCTAAATAGTTTGCAACATCAGCATACCATGGGGTTCTGGCAGTAACAGCAAACAAATGTTCATCTGGGAACTGATCTTCAACTACTGCTACGTTTTTTGGTTTTGGCATTCGTGAGAGAAAATCAGCTACAGGATTCTCTTTTCCTGGTCGATCCTTTATTGTGATGTCAAATTCCTGCAATAGAATCAACCATCTTGTTACTCTACT
Source organism: Pinus albicaulis (assembly GCA_034641835.2). Classification (NCBI taxonomy): domain Eukaryota; kingdom Viridiplantae; phylum Streptophyta; class Pinopsida; order Pinales; family Pinaceae; genus Pinus; species Pinus albicaulis. The sequence continues at coordinate 962,447,107 of CM076581.1, read as the reverse complement.
ATTTGTAATAGGTTTATTCGCTAAAAATTTTATGGTAGAGTGATCTGTGTATAAAACTACAGGATACCCAGTTATATAATGTCTAAATTTATTTATAGCATGTATTACAGCTAAAAATTGTTTCTCAATGACAGTATAGTTTAATTCAGTAGGAGATATATTCTTGCTAATATAATAGATTGCATATGGTTTTTTATCTTCTTCTTGCCCAAGGATTGCTCCAATAGATGTGTCTGAGGCATTAGATGAAATTTGGAATGGCAAATCCCAATTTGGGCCCCTTAGCACTGGGGCTGTTGATAGAATCTTTTTCAGATCCTCAAAAGCATGGTCACATTTATCTTTCCAATTAAAATCAACATTCCCTGTTAGTGCGTATAGAGGTGCAACTATTTGAGAATAATACTCTATAAATCTTCTATAGTAACCAGAACATCTGAGAAAACTACGTACCTCTGTTTGTGTGGTAGGAGTAGGTATTAACAAAAGTATCTGAATTTTAGCTGGATCTACCTATATTCCAGCTGTTGAGATATAATGACCTAAGATGAGTCCCTCGGTCATCATCATGTGGCACTTCTCATGGCTTAATCAAATTCTGGTGTCAATAGACCTTTGCAGTACCTTTTCCAATGCTTCTAATGCTGGCTCAAAATCATCTCCATAAGGTTTGAAATCATCCATATATACTTCGAGCCCTTCATTTATTATATCTAAAAAGATGTTGAGAATGGCCCTCTGAAATGTGGCAGGGGCATTGCATAGACCAAAGGGTAAAACCCTGTAAGAAAATGTCCCCCAAGAACAGGTAAATGTAGTCTTATCTTGGACTTTAGGGGCAATCTGAATCTGATTATATCCACTGAAGCCATCTAAGAAAGAAAATATTTTATTCCCTGCTAATGTATCTAATACCTGGTCAATGAAAGGAAAGGGAAAGTGGTCTTTCTGGGTTGCTTTTTTTAGTTCTCTGTAATCTACACATATCCTCCACTTTCCATTCTTCTTTGGCACCACTACTAGTGGAGAGACCCACTTGCTATCAGATATTGGATAAACAAAGTTGACATCCAGAAGTTTTTGTAATTCAGCTTTCACAATATCCTTAAGATGAGGGTTTAATCTTCGTTGGGGTTGGCAAATGGGTCTCACATATTTTTCTGTATAAATGTGGTTTGTACATAACTGGGGATCAATTCCTTTCATGTCTGGGTAATCCCATGCAAAAGCTCCCTTATATTTTTTTAGTAGTTGGACCAACTTTTCTTCTTGTTCAACAGTCAAATTTTTGTTAATATTTAGAGTTTTTCCTGGCTCAACTTCTATATATTTGCTATTGTAAACAGAAGTGGTAGGTATTTCTTGTTCTTGAATGTCTTTCAGGGGATCTTCTTCTTCTTCATTATCAAATGCTGCCTTGATCATGTGACATTGAAAATGGGATCTGGTTTTTGGTTGGTTGATAAAACTGTTAATGATGTCATCATCTATTTGGTCTTTAAATTCGAGGGCATATTCTATGGTTAATGGTGATCTAATGTTTTCTATGAGGTATGATACAGGCTGTCTCTTTGTTCTTATTATTGTTAGGCTTGGATGGGCTAGAGGGTATAAGGCTAAGTTCTTGACATAACTTCCTCTAGTTATAGTCATGCTGCCTTGCCGGCAGCCAATATAGGCATCAGCAGTTGCCAGCCAAGCTCTACCTAATATTAAAGGATGTCCATCTAGCCAGTTTTTGGGGTTAATAATCAGGAAGTCGGCAGGGTATTCCTAGGAGTCTATAGATACCATTACATCATGTAGTGTGCCCTCTGGCTTGACCACCGATCGGTCAGCCAATTCCAATAAGGTTGTTGTTGGATCTAATTATGTAATGCCAAGTTTTTGGCAAGTGGTGGTTGTTAGGATATTAATTGCAGCTCCCAAATCAACTAAGGCATTTGGAAATGATTGTCCATTGATTTTCACTGTAACTATAGGGTTTCTCGGGTCCTCATACTTTACAGGTGCTTCTCTTCCTGATAGTAAGTCAAATAGAGTGTCGACTACTTGGACAGTTGGGTTAGTTTTTGTTCTCCTCTTTGGATTTCTTATGAATAGTTCTTTAATGGTCTTTGCATAAATGGGAATATCTTGGATAGCTTGGAGGAGTGGAATTTTTATACAAAAAATTTTCAGTTCTCCCAGAAGATCAAAATCAGGATGTTCTATTGGACGAGGTATGATTAATCATTCTGGAAATGGTGGAGAAGAGGTGGTTGCTTGCTCATGAGTTTGTTGTATAACCACATTCTCCTTTTGTAGTGTTTGTTCTGAAGGTAACAGATTTTCAACTTGAATATTTTTGTCTCCCTCTGATTCTATTATGCGCTCGGACCTTAGTTGAAGGTTGTTGTACTCCCTTAACTTGGTTTCTAGTTCTGGTGCTTCGATTATTTGAACAGATTGAACCGGTCTATTATTAGGGTTTGGGTTGGGCTGGGCTGGGAGTTGTGGTCTTAAGTTGGTCTTGGGACTTTGTTGCAATGTATATGGTGCTGGCAGTGTAGGTGGAGGGAGAGGAATCGTTCCAGTTGGTTGATTCATAGATCTTTTCCATTTCGACTACCAAGTCTGACTGTGTGAGGTGGAGAGGGACCATTGTGTTGGATATGTCTTATTTTGCCAAAATGGTGGACACTAAGGAAAATCTGGCCAATTGGTTTGATTTGTTTGATTTGGCCACGGTGGTGTAGGAAATGGCTGTTGTGACCAACTAGGAAAGGGTGGATGATTTTTCCACATTCCATTATATTGCTGAGCATTATACTGAGGAGACTAAAAAGAAGAGGATGGATCAATGGGCATACCTATTTGTCGTGGCTGCCATTGACGGCGCTGATTAAGTAGGTATACTGTTTCTGTTTGTTCTTCCGCTTCTTTGTAGACTACTTTCAATCCCGAGAGTGAGGGGAAACTTTATGTAGAGTGATCTTTCATGCGGATAGCACAGACTTGGACTGTATCCAATCAACACTCTTTATGGCTATGTTTCTTTCTACATCTAGGGAAGAATATTGCCAAATTTTTTTCTGCTTCTGCTTGCTTTTGTTTAGATTTCATGATATCAAGTTGCATTGTCAGAGTCCCTAGAATATTAGTTTTGAAATCTTCTAGTAGATTGCCAATTTCTGTGTGAGTTATACGTCCACCGAAGGTCTTGCTATCCCTTGCGATCATGTCACATTCTGCTGGTTTTAGTCTTGTGCTACCTCTTGAACTTCTGATACATAAATTAATAATGTCAGCAAAATTTTCCTAATATATATCACCTTTGCCCATGATGTTTAATGTTTCAACCCATTGTTCCTTCATCCCTTTAATTAATGTAGTTTTTAACACATTATCAGGTAAGGGTAAAGATGCATAGGGTGATCTCTGGAGGTTGTATTGAAAGCGTTCTACATATTCCTCCAATGTTTCATTAGGTTTTGTTGTCATATGAAATATTTCATCTTTTAATTCCCTAGACCTACAATAATCTTGATATTTCTTTAGAAAAGCAGCTTTCATCTAATCCCAGTCATTTATAACACCTCCACCTAACCCCATAAACCATCATAAAGCTGCTCCTTTTAATGTGGAGGGGAATAATTTTAACTTTTGGGGATCGGTGGTATAGTCATACCCTCTACATAATACATCGAATTCAAACATAAATGCATTTGGATCTTCCAATGTTAAGCCATGGAATGTAGGAATATGTTGGAGAGGAATGGCCTTCATTGGTGCATTAACTGTAGTGTCCACAATGGGATATTGCAGTGTGGAAGTTTGGGGTGGTTGCTGGTTGTGGGCAATTTGATCAAATATGTGCCAATATCCTTCTGGGATCTCTAGGGAATTATTCCTAGACTGGCTAGAAGGAGTAGGGATGACTTTAACAACACTTCCTTTATTTGGGATAATGAGTGTCCCTTGCTGAACTATTATTCGAGGGGATTTTAGTTCTTCAGGTTCTTCAGCTTTGTTTTGGATGGTTTTGACAACACTTCCCTTATTTGGGCTACTTAGTGTTTGGACTACTTCAAGAGGGGATCCTGGCTTTTTTGTTTCCCCTGTTTCTCCTTCCCTTCATGGATATTACTAGAGTTCCCTTCTTGTAAAGAGATTGGGCAAGAATTCTCAATTTCTTGAGAATATTTCTCTGCTATTTGACTATGCACCTCAGCAAAAGCTACAGATGGTGATTCTGTGGCCTGAAGGGAACTAGTAGGTTGTCTAGAATCAATTTTTCTAGGGCCTACTGATGGCTGAGATTCAGCTCTCTTAATGATGTTGTCGATAAAAGTTGTTCACCCAAGGGTCACCGGTCCCTTCGGTTTTTCAGGTCTAGGAGGAATTTTGTTTTGTTTAAATTTTCTATTCATTCAAAAAACACAAGCATTCATTCCTACCTTAAATTTTCACTCAATTCTACTGTGAAGCGGGCAGATGAACGAGCATGTTCCTCACTCGGTACGTAGGTTCTTACCTTCCATTTTTAATACCTAGTTCTTCCCTAGCAGCTAAAATCAAATATACATCACTCTTTTCTAAATAGCTACACTCTCCTCGGCAATGGCGCCAAAATGTTGAGGTATAAAAGGTGTCTTTTTAAATCCTATTTATCCTACATTAATTATCAATCCAGGTACGAATTTTTATCTCAAGAGTGTACTCAGTCTGAGGCTACAATTTAATCTAAGATTAATGCTCTTCAATGTGCAGTACAGTGTCTTAAATACAACAGTAAATAGATGCTTGAAAATGAAATCTAACTACAATAATATAAAACTCAATGTTCTGTAGTTCAAACAATCACTCAATAATCATCAGTCAAAGATGCAGTAGTAATAACTCTTTCCTCTGTCAACTGATGTAAATGAAATCAAATATGAACAAGGTAATCAATCTGAGAATGTAGGCAATGATAACCAATGTCCTTTACAGTTGATGATCTTGCATTCCACACTAAAGAAATTAAATGGAAATGGTAATTGTGTTAAATCACTAACTCTGCTTTTTGTAATAACACTCCAAAGAAAAACCAAACTCTTGCAAAAAGATATAAACAGTAAAACTAATTAACAGGAATGAACATCAAATCTGTTTACTGGAAATGAACAGCAAACCTGAATAACGAAGCTCTATATCTGCAAAGCATAACAATACAAGTTATAAAAGAATAAATACTCTAGTCATGTGGAAAGGAATGGCAATGTGATTCACCAATGCAACACACCCATTTCATAAATCATTAAATAGTAAACTATAAACTAAGGTAATTGTGAAGCAATGCGGTTTAAAGGAAATGAAAGCTAATGCAAACCATCACACGACTGGAATTGGAAATTAAAGGTACAAATAGCAGGTGGATCCACCAGGGCCGAGCCCTTAGTCGCTAGTGAAGCACCGCCGAACTACTCCAGGATCAGATAATGGAACGGCAACCGAATTTATGTATTAATCATATGTAGCAGAGTCTACAAGCAATCGTACTCTGTTTTGATTAATGAGAGTCGAAGAACAATTTTGTAATTACAAAAGGGAATAGGAATAATCATAAGATGTCTAATTGCCATCATTTCTACAAACGTTGTTCTTTTATAACAACCAGGCAGAGAAAACAAGAAGTATAGATAACTTTGGACAGCAATCCCTCGGGATCGAGAGATCCTGAGGGATTCTATCTTCCTTCTCCGGCTATTGTTTTGTCTTCTTGCGCTGGTGCCGCGTTGTTCCTTTCCTTACTTTAACTGTGCACTCCGAACTTGGTTTTCTTGTCTGGCTACAACCTTTTGTTGAAGGGACAACAGTTACACCTGCCTTATCGTTTCCTTCCAAATGGTGGCATCCCACTTCATTTAGTTCCTATATAGAAGAAAAGACAATCTTTAGTTAATTTCGAAATAAGCACTAATCTCCTCAATCCTATTGTAATTCTTCAATATATTATCATTCTAGAACATAAAAGAGTCATGATTAAAGGAAACATATAAAGAAATACATAGCAATTGCATACCTTTTCCAATGCTCAACACTTGGGGAACCATAACTCAATCATGTCATACTTCTTCATATGCCATTTTATTTTAATTAAAAAAAAAAACATAAATATATTAAAGGTAAATCTTGACATTTGATTTGTTTATATTATTATAAATATTCTATAATATTTTGTAGAGGTTAAATCTCTATCATTTATCTAATAATTATTGCTAATTTAATTAAAATTATATAAACTCTATTAAAAAAAACGTAATTTCATATTATTTTATAGAAATTATTATTTTATAATTTTCCATTACCACAGTCCATCATAGTTCATATATTTTATTTTTGGTTGGGGTGGGATAAAAAAATGTTTGTTGTTCTAAGAAAAAATATTCCACCCAAGAAAAGTTTCCGGATTTGTGAAACGGCTTGTAAAGCTAAGAGTGTCTAGACTACATTTGGACTACGTAACTCCGACTTAAACTTTCAATGAAGAACACCCATTATTATTATTATTATTGGTTGTAGTCTAACAAAGTCACAAATTTTCTCGGAAAAGAATCGAAATTTTGGTAAGATTTTGAGAAAATCTAGCAAAATTTCTTAGAAATATGGGCTACAACTATCAAGCTTCATGATTTTGGGTGCCAAAGGGTTTATTCATAGATCTGAATCCATTTCCATCATCAATAAAATGATTCAAACACCCCAATATTATATTTATGTAATCACATGTAAATGAATTTGGTGGACTCCTTTTGAACGAGTGTGGTACATCATCAAGACTCCGTGAGAGATCATTAATGTGCAAATATTTAGAAACTATTTCCAAAGTTTATTAAATTTTTGGTAAAATTAAATATAAATTAATTATAGAATTTTTAAAATTTGAATTTTTTAATTTTTTATTGGTGGATTAGTATCTTTTTATGTAGTTTAAAATCAATTTTTTAGAATAAAAAATTGTTAAAAAAAAAAAACTCTAATCGCTAAGTGTCCTCATAAATTAATTATTGAATAATTTTTTTCTAAATTTATGGATTTTTCCATAATTAATATTTTCCTTTCCAAATTTATGGATTTTTCCATAATTAATATTTTCTTAAAAAAAAACCATTTGGCATTATGTTCTAGGCTTTTAGTAACCATAAAAACTGATTTTAAAAAAATATAAGCAACAATCCTCATTATTTCCTTGCTTATTTTCTTAATATTTTTCCCTTGTCGATTTTTATTATTGAATGAACTTGGTTTAATCATTTTCCTCAATAAACCTTACCTATATTACATATTTACACAATACAATTTTAAATCAAGATGCAATATAAAAAATAAAATTTAAGTCAACATTACAATAAATATGATTTTCTCTTTTGTCTTTACAATTTTAATCATCACTTAAAAATATAAAATAAAAAAATAAATTTTAGCAATCTTTTACACTCAAACGTAAGCTTTTGTACAACGAATTTTTTTATATACAAGGTGTTAAGTATTAGTTTTTTCTTTTGACTTCCTATTAGTTTGTCTTTGACCAAAAAATGTTTTTTATCCATAGTTTAAATTGAGAATTTGTTTCTTGTTATTTTTTATTATTATTTAAAGTTATTTATTTGTAAAGTAATTGGTTGAAGTCTTATTATGCCTTTCTTATTTGAAAACAACTTCCCTAGCTGCCAATGTGTCCATGTGTGAGCCATTGGATCAAATGTTAGACGATTGAAATGTTTTAGGCCATTAGATCCACAATTAAATAGTTTTATATTTATTTTTTTATAATGTTAGTTTTTTTAATTTTTTATAATAAGTTAGATCGATTTTAGGTGTATAATAGAAATGTTGTAATGTCATGTTTAACATGTTGACTATGTCAAATTACACAAAAATAAAAATAAAAGTAAATTAAATAAAAAACAAAAATAATAATAAACTATAAAAACAGCCCATGGTATTGACCTTATTTGAAAACAACTTCCCTAGCTGCCAATGTGTCCATGTCTGAGCCATTAGATCAAATGCTAGACGATTGAAATGTTTTAGGCCATTAGATCCACAAGTAAATAGTTTTATATATATATATATATATATATTTTTATAATGTTAGGTTTTTTTTTTCTTTTTAATAAGTTAGATTGATTTTAGGTGTATAAAACAACCGATGGTATTCATGTGGAATATAGTTTATTAAATTATTTCACAGGAAATGAAATAATAAAACAAATAATTTATACATCGAAAAAATAGTTCTTTGGCATTCAATTCTTTATTAACATAGTTGTTTTAATTAGTAGGCAGTACAATAATTTTTTAATCAAATAATAGGAGAAAACATATTCACAATATAATTTATTTGAATAAATAGATGTGTGTAAAATAGTTTAATAAGAAACTAGAGTTGTAATTATAAAATATAAAACTATAACTTAAAATTGTGAAATTACTTTGTATTTTTTGTTTCTTATGTATATAGAGAAAGAATAAACCAAGTTTGGAGTTAAGAAAATAAACCATAACTTAAAGAACAATATCTCCTTCCAAAAAATGTCTCCATATTAAAATGGCATTCACTTTCTTGTATACCAAGATTATTGTTATTCATATACAATATAAAATTTATTCGAATATGTAGATGAACTTGGAGTAAACTCTATTTCTCTTAATAAAAATTCTCTTTATTTACATATATGCTAAATAGATTGTACTTGAATGTATTTAAAATATCTTATTTGAGTTGCAAGCTCATTTCATGCTTGTTTCTGAGGATTATTAATCACCAAACGATTTTCACCCCCAATTTTCTATTTCAATATCTATAACAAAATTTTTATACATGTGAACATATTATGTTGGTTTATATATATGTTTTCACCCACAATTGCCTATTTCAATATCTATATTATGTTGGTTTATATATTGGTTTATATATATGTTTTATATATAACAAAATTTTCGGTTGATAACTCTTATCATCAATATCTTTGAAACGTCCACCACTTGCTTCCATGGAAGCAAAAAATGCCTTTCATTCCTTCACAATGGCTCCTTCTCTGCAACAACTTATTTCTTCTAGGCTACTCTTTCCTATGCTATTTCCTTATGACATTTCTTTTGCAAGATGTGGTGCAATTGCTAGTTATGGTTATTTAGTAACTTCTATTTCTATTAATTACTAATTTTTTGTTTTTATTTTTATTTCATTTCTATTCAACATTTTTTTTTCATTTTTCTATTATTCTTATTTTCATGAATTATAGTTTTTTCTCCATATTTTCAAGTTTCTATGGCTTTTTTAAGATGACAAATTTCAAAGAACAAAACATAATTAAAAAATATTCTCCCCATATTTTTATTTTTTTAAGTTTTATTACTATTTAATTTGCCTTATACATGTTTTTTCTGTCTTTTTCTATTTTTTTCTCTATTTTCAATTCAAATTACATTAATCATATTTTTTTTTTGTTTACACATAGCTTTTGTAATCAATAACTATTATGATAATTAGTTACTAGTTTTTAGAATCTTCTGAGTATTTCTTTCCTAATTTTATTAAGAAAGTTTTATTGATGTATAGTTACACTATTTTTTTTAGTAATTTTGTTGAATTTGTTTTATTTAACCATGATTTTTATCATTTTTGCCTCCAAGTATATAAAAATTCAAGAAATTGATCGTATAACAAGAAATTGAATTCAAGTAATTAATCTTCTTGAATTTTTTTTGGTGGGCCTATGATTAATTTCTGTTGTTCTCCCAAGTCGAAGGATTTGAAACTCCAGGTAGGGTTTTATGAGGATCCCACTTTGAAGTTCCATATTCTATTTCAAGTAGTTGGAAATTTCTTGGCATTTATGGGGAGGTTAGTCTTCAATTTCTTACATGTTTTAATTGGTTTGTTAAAGTTATTTTATCTTCTTTCCTCAAACCAAACACAGAATACTCGTTCTAGTTACCATGAAAAAAGTTAATGTGTGAATTTTATTCATGCCCACACAACTTTATTCCTAGTTTTATTCAATGTGATTTGTCAAATTCAACTAATTTAATACTAAATCACAAATCATAGACAAACTCATAATATTTAGAATTTCTTTGAAAAGGGATAATGATATATTTTATTTCTTTTAATATTTAATTTTTTTAATGATTTTTTTTTTTTAATTTTCACCATACTAAATGTTTTGGAACTAAGTATTTTGATTAGAAACTAAGAGTTTTGATATCCATCTATAATTAATAGTGATTTAATTTAAAAAATTGTGCTAGTTATAATTTAGTTGTTAAATTAATAATAAAATAATTGTTATTATGAATTATTCATAAATAATTTTTTTTGCAAGCTAATATAATTCTACTAATTAACAAAATATTTTACAATCCATTGTTTGAGGAGAGGAACTTATCCAATTCCTACTCTCAATTGTATCCAAAAATTGAAAACGAGGAGTTGCCCATAGCAGGGAAACCAACCCTTTAATTGTCTGTAAAAACTTGAAGCATCTACATTCACTAAAAAACTATATAAAACTATAAAAAATATAGATAGAAATATTTTCCAGAAGTGGACAGAGGTGAAAAAACGTTCAGTCTTTGCGTGCTTCCCGATGCCGATCTGCATCAGGTGTCGGCAGTTCCTCGTTAGTCACTGGACACCCATAAATATGGGGATTTCCTCCTCCTCTGTGAAGATGTAAGGCTCCGACTCCAACGGCTCACCTCTTTCATCGCATTTGTGCCAACCACCTGTTGTGTATTGCCAAAGATTAGGGATGTACGAGGAGGAAGCCTTAATAGGTAGGTGTTCGAGCTTCTTGGGTAAAGGACTTATAGAATGAGGAATAGTTGATTTGCAATATTTCTACTTGGTTCTGGGCTAGGGCGACTCGAAGGGCTCAGTGGAGGGGTTGAGGCAGGCAACGGGAGGTACCATTAGAGCAAAGGGAGTGGAGGAGCCATCAGTGGTTAGGGTTGTGGACTGAGCGGAGGAGCCACCAGTGGTCAGGGCTTCGGACTGAGCACAGGGAGCAGAGGATGGTTCAGCAATGGAGAGAAAATGTATGTCAGCAGAGACTATGGTTAGCCTGGCAGGGAGGGTGCCCCTAGTGCTACCTCTGCGAGGCTTCTATATCTGCCTAGGCACCATGACAATGGGAGCGCAGAGCTGCAGAGAGCGCACTGGGCTGTGATGGAGAATTTCTACAAAGTTGTATTGGCAAGTCGAAATATGAATGCGAGGGAGAGTGTGGTGCTGAGATTTAATCATTGTGCCTCTCCAATCGAGGCCACAAATGTCTATCACCTACCTTAGTAAACCCCTTAATTGTTCTCTACTGCAACGTGGTGCAGTCGTCCTGCCATGGTGTCGTCGTTCTTTAGCTAGTTGCGTCATTGTGCACCATGGGGTGGGCTGGATGGCAGGTCACCCAGATTTGGGAAAATCATTCATAAATTTTAATTAACTTGTCTTTACAATTTAATTTAAAAATTAATTTAATACTAATCACAAATTATAGATCATTTGAACTCAATTTTTCTCTCCAAAATAAAGAGACACCATTTGAGAGATAACAATAAAAGTTTTTTTTTCATATTCTCATGCTTTTACTGCCACAAACACAATTTCCTTAACTCTATATCAATCATGTTCAATTCCCATGAACTTTGTAGGAGACAATTGGTAATGAAAAACAAGTTTCTTGGAATTAACATCTCATTGAATTGAAACTAAGTTTATCCATGTCAATTTGAACCAAACATTGCCAAAAAAATAAATTTATAAAGCTTCATTACAACTAATGAGGTAGGGTGCTCACCAAAAAACAACATTTTCACTTTCATTTCTATTTTTTTTATGAAGGTTTTAATTTATCATCTCACACCCTTTGAGCACTTCATACTCCAATTAGATATATTTAAACTAAGCCGCAAGTACTAGCTACTACTCAACACTTGTTTTACTATACTAACATTGTAAATTTTTATATTAGATATTTTATTAATATGAATTCTTTGCTACATGAATAAGACCACACAATATACTTCATATTAATTTGATTTTTTCAACATAGAAATTTTTCCATAGATTATTTATTTTCAATTGAATGAGGATGAGTATAAATTTAAAATTACATAAATACTTTGTTACACTAATTAGTTTTTAAAAAATTAAAAATACTAGACAATGTAATTTCTCTCCTTATTTGATCCATAAGTTAAAGATGGAATAAAATGTGCACAAGCACGTTTCAATAAACTTTAAACTTTTGTAACAAACTGTGATGTTTTCCTAATGTTTCATCCAAAATTATGTATGCACCTATCTCTATTTTTATCCAAGGTTATATATTCCATTAATTACTTGTGTTACTTCCCTTTGTCCTATTCAAATGTGTTTTATTATTATATTTATGAATTTTTCAAGCTTTCAATAATTTCTATCAATTATTCTTTGCATAAGAGACAGGTACTAAGCAATAACACTTCATCCAAAATTATGTATGCACCTATCTCTATTTTTCTCCAAGGTTATCTATTCCATAATTACTTGTGTTAATTCCCTTTGTCCTATTCAAATGTGTTTTATTATTAGATTTATGAATTTGTTCAAACATTCAATAATTTTTATCGATTATTTTTTTTGCATAAGAGATAGGGACTAAGCAGTAACACTGCATATTAACATTCTAAAAAAAATAAGTTTCCAAACCTACCTCAAATCATTTTTATATGAAAACAAATATTATCACTTACTATATTTTATCATCATAATGTAACCAAATTCCAACGTAAATAACATATAAATTTCTACTCTATTATTACATAATAACATATTTGAGAAAATAAATGTAAGTAATAACATATTTTAGTTTGCAGGTTTATGTGGTGTGAGTTTTGAGCTGAGGAATTCGGAATCTCCACGCAATTCATTTTTGCATCTACGTTTCAGGTGTAGATCAAGACCCCATTATCAGGGTAAATCCTGCCAAGAAGAGAGAAAGCTTGATGAATTAAATATAAGAAACCAACATAGAGCATTTTTTTTATTAATATTAGAGTCATTTACTATTATTCTTATTCTAATTTTAATGAGTGGTGTTATTATTATGATTTTAATGAGTCAGAATAAGAATAATAGTAAGTGACTCTAATATTAATACTAATATTAATCAACAAAATACTATTAGTAATAGTTAAATCATTCCTAACTAATATTTTAAGTAATATTAACATTTTAATAAATAATAATATTAATTTAATATTAAACCTCTCATTAAAACTTAAGATAATTATCCAATTTCATAAATGTGACACTAATATTAAGTAACATTAGCAACATTCTGAATTAATATTATAATTAACATTTTTAATAATAATATTAAGCATAATTTAGAGGCATCCATCTAGAGTATTGTACATTCATCATTAATTTACATAAATAATCATTAATTCATAACATATAATTTAATATTAATCTTAATACACATATAAAATCCTCACTTAAAACTTAATTTAATTTTCTAAATTGAATAATTCTAACAAATTAAAACAAATGAAGAAAATTAATTGAAATCAATTAATAAGTCCTTAATAAACCACAATATTAATTAATCTAAACACTAATTATTGAAAATTAAAATAAATAGATATAAATTTATATTAACGAAACTTTATTAATATTTACATATTTATTTTTATTGAAATTTCTTGGCATTTGCTGGTAGGCTTATGCTCTCTGTTCGTTTCTTATATTTAATTCATCAAGCCTCATCTCTTCTTGTCAAGATTTGTGAAATTTTCCAAATTTCAAGATTTTTCATTGCACTTCTCATTTGTATTGGGGAAAATGGATTCCATACATTCTACCTTATACTTTTTCAGGGCTTGTTGTAAGGTTGGAAGCTTCTCTTCACCATGTCCCCTTTCTTCTGTATCCTTGAATTCGATACAAACAGTTGTTACTGACCCCTTTAAAGGTAAATTGGAATGTTTCTCTTCCCATAACTCTATCTCGGGTTATAATTCTAGCTTTCTCTTGTTTATGAATAAATTGTCTCTATATCACTATTTTCTGTCTCTTTTTTAGCGCTTCCTTGAATTAGTGAGATAATGTAGCTCATCTGGACTCCAAAATCCTTCTCTTATGTTTTTAATTCTGCTATTTGATCCTCCATAGCCTTGTCAACATCATTTCCTTTTAAAGAATCATACATTCCTGATAAGTCTTCATTGTCCTACTTTTCTTCTTCCATATACTTCATATCTAAATGAATGGAACATGAGATAAGGTTTGTGACATTTTCCAAATTCCAAGATTTTTCATTGCACTTCTCATGTGTATAAGGGAAAATGGATTCCATATGTTCAATTTTATGCCTTTCTAGGGCTTGTTGTAAGGTTGGAAGCTTCTCTTCACCATGCCTCCTTTCTTATGTATCCTTGACTTCGATACAAACAATTGTTACCAACCCCTTTATTAATTTTTACATATTTATTTATATTGACATTTGTTGACATTTTTTGGTCGGCTTATGCTCTATGTTCATTTCTTATATTTAATTCATCAAGCCTCATCTCTTCTTGGCAGGATTTGTCCTGATGATGGGTCTTGATCTAGACCCAAAACGTAAACCCAAAAATGAATACTGTGTAGATTTTGATTTTTGCATCTCAATAACATATTTACACATTAAGCTTCTTTCCCTTTGTTCATACATATAATTTTTTATATGAGATAAATAACATTTTAAAATTTTACTTCACATGCTTCTTTATATGCCCTATTACATATTAATCTTTTCTTTAAAACTTTGGTATTTTTCTTTTAAACATCTAGATTCTATATAAAAATTAACCATACTAGATTCATCTTAACTCCAGATCTATCAATCACCGAGAGGGATCAAACTCTAGAGGTGCAAACCTCTTTTTTGATCCGTAGTTAAGATGGATCTAGGCTAGCTTTTTACACATTTAGAAATAGATTCTTGAAATTAGTTTGTTTGAGAGTCAGACCTAAAAATCTACAGCAGTTTGTATTATGAAATCCTTTCCCACAAATAATATTTTCCACTTCGCACAGCTCCTAAAATCCTTTCTCGCAAATATTATTTCACTCTTCGCACTCTGACAGAGATGCTTCAAAAATACAATTCGATACTTTCTTTGTGTTAAATTTATATATTTAGGGAGAGAAGTGTTTTTTCATTAGGGCTGACATTAGATTTATTAATTAAATTTTATATATAAAATATTAAACATTACATTTACATTTACATTTAGGTTTCAGTGTTTACCTAAGATAGTCAATGCATGTAGCGTACTCAAATACAAACCTCTAGGAGCCAAATTTATTAAATTTAATAATATTAATATTATAATATATTAATATGAATATTATAATTAAGAATAATATTAGTATAATCTTTTAATATTAATATTAGGGTATTTGGCCCTTAGGTTTCACCTAAATATAAATATAAAGAGAAGTATGGAATAAATATAAAAAGATGTTTTATTTTTTACCATACCTCTCATTTATTTATATTTATATTTATTTAAGATACCTCTTTTATAAATACTGTATTTGACCCATAGTATTTAGCCCACGGTTATTTACCATACCTCCAATTTATTTATATTTTTATTTATTTACCATATCTCCCATTTATTTATATTTATATTTATATTTATTTACCATATCTCTTTTTTGAGTGTTAGTAAATATACTCCGAGACTTCCAACGTTTATTTACATTACATTTCTTACCTTACATTTTTCACATTGCATCTACACATGTGCCTTATAATCTCAAATGTTTACATTACATCTACACATGTACCCTATACTGGGTTTGTGCATCGCCTCTATGCCCAAAAATACATATAGATTTGATTTCTATTTGTTATTGGATTCTAAAGTCTTGCCTTTGAGAAATTATCAAATCAAACTTGCATTACAAGGTTTTCCATTATATTAAATGTATTACCTATATTTAAACTAAGCCAAAATACATATAGATTTGATTTCTATTTGTTATTGGATTCTAAAGTCTTGCCTTTGAGAAATTATCAAATCAAACTTGCACTACAAAGTTTTTCATTATATTAAATGTGTTACCTATATTTAAACTAAGCCTCAGGGACTAGCTACTATGTCACACTTGTTTAATACTACCCACATCTCCTCCTTTTCAATACATAAATGAAAATTTAATTATGATTAAAAACTCTTTATTTAATACACCTAAAAAAACATGTTTATTAGTGTACAATTATCACAGTGAAGTTGAGTCCACTATACTAGAAGTTCCAATATGAACAAAATAGAGCAAAATAAATCTAATAAGTTAATTTCATAAACTAAACCTTATCTCAAATTGTTCTCTATTCCCATATTGTACTGGTAATCACATTCCCTTTTCATAATTTGATAAATTGAACCTTATCTCAAATTGATCTCTATTCCCATATTGCACTGATAATCACATTCCCTTTTCATAAATTATGATAATAAAAAAACAAAATTCCATTATATTGACCCTTTACGAAAGAAGAGTGAGGGAAGGGAAAACAAGAACCAAAGAAATAAGTCTGAGATGGAAAAATGCAAACCTTTGAATAGTATGATCAAAGCATGTTTCCTTACCTCTTGGTCATGTCCCATTACCATCTTAGTAGGATTTTATGTGAAGAAAATTCCCTCATGCTACTACTATTAACGTCAAATAGAGTGACTTTTCATAGATGATGGGTACCTCCATTGATGTTGTTAAAAATGTTTATATAGTATGCATTCAACAAGAAATTCAATTTATTAGAGTTAGCTTCTTTTATACTGGTATATGTGTAATTTATTTATTAATTATTTTTATAATTAATGATAATAATAATAATAATAATAATTAAAATAAAATTATTATTGAGTTAGTTTTAATGATTTTTAAATTTTAAAAATTGCAGGTGTAATGAAGTGTTTTCATGCCTATTATAAATTGATGTTTATTGAGATTTAGCAATTATTTAATTTATATAGTTTCATTAATTTATTTTAGTTACTTTACTGTTTTTATTGTTTTTGGTTATGAATTCAATCATATTTGGTCACACATTATATTCTTCTTTGATGTTGAGGTGAATTTTTTTTTTTAAAGATAACATCTATTTAGAAATTTGGTGGGAAATTTTACATAAAACATCAAAATATAGTTGTTTGTTTTTATTTTGAATATTTATATATGTTAAATTATAATCCTCATTTCAATAAAATTGAAATAGTTTTATGGTAAATAATTGCTATATAAATTAACAATACCATTTCTTAAAAAATTTATTATTTATAATTTTATCCCTAAGACATTATAGTTTAATTTGATATTATCATTTTTGTTTATTTTGATTTTCTTTTTTTCAATTATAATCATATGTTAATTTAAGTTTATTTATTGATAAATTAAATCTTAATTTAATGCTTAATTATATATAATAAATTTATATATTGTAAATTTTAAATAGTCAAGCCTCACTAGCACAACTCATTGAGGATGAACCTCGTTAGCAAGGCAACACAAGATCGAACCTCACGGAGGTTGTTGCGCCTATGCTAGGGGGAGGAGACATGCTAAAATCCAGTCATCTTACGGTTGGTGTCGCCGAGGCCGGGTGCAATCCTTGGGTGACTTTGACATCTTAGATGCCCCTGGGTCATGGCTTCTCAAGCCACTAGTCAAGCTTGGATAAACACTGATCACTTGACAAATATTAATAATAATAATAATAATAATAATAATAATGATAATAAATTTTTAATAATTTTAAACATACATAATACTTTAAATATATATCAATCATTATTAAGTCTATATCACCAATATTCTAATATCCATATTTGAGAGAAATTGGTTATATCTTCCTCGATAGTGTTTCCTTTCAAGCCTAAAACCCTCGCAACCTTCATTTTCTAGGCTTCCTTCCCTAGTAGAGGCGACAACCCTATTCTCTAAGATGCACCCCCAAAGGTGGTTCTCTTCACAGGTGCAACGACCTCTGGGGCCGTAGAGCCCCTCCTTCAATTGTTCTTCCTTTCGTGTATTTTCCTCTCTCAGCTTGGACTGGAGACGATGGCTCTTGGTGGTCTTAAGAACCATGGGAAAAATTGATGGTGTTTTTTTTCAGGATTGAAACCCTCACAACTTTTGTTTACTGCACTTCCTTCCCTAGCAGAGATAACGACCCTATTCTCATAAATGCATCCCCTAGAGGTAGTTCTCCTCAAAGGTGTGGCAACCTCTGGTGCCATAGAGCCCCTCCTTCAGTTGTTCTTCCTTTTATGGCCTTTCCTCTGTGAGCTTGGAATGGAGACAATGACTCCTGACAGTTAAAGGGGCTCTCGAGGGAAGTCTCTGGACCTTCTATAGCGTAGAATAATAAAAAATATTCGGAGGATGTTCTTGCAAGGAAAAAACCTATAGGCATCAAACCATTCTAGATCTCATTCAAGATGTTGTCTTGACACTCTCTGCTTCTCTGGGTGTGATCCACAGATCTAATAAAGGACCTCAAACTCTTGTTGGATCTCTAATCAGGGTTTCCCCAAGGGGTTCAACACCTCCTTTTTTAAGGTAATAAATTAGAAGATCCTCTTCTCATTTCTGATTATAATATTTGCCAGGATGTCATGATGTTCTTGACTCTTTGCCTACGAGGGGGTGCATTAGGGAAGCCCTCCTCCTCCTAGGTTTCTCATACAAAGACACAATTCGTAATCAAGCTCCTC
This sequence comes from Pinus albicaulis, assembly GCA_034641835.2. NCBI lineage: Eukaryota > Viridiplantae > Streptophyta > Pinopsida > Pinales > Pinaceae > Pinus > Pinus albicaulis. Next base: position 962,428,321 of record CM076581.1, on the reverse strand, counting down.
AGGTTGTTGTTCCTCCTTTGACTCACCCTTATCCTTCATGCAAATTGGCCCCTTCCCAGGTTGTTCCTAGGTTGTTTATTGTGAACAAATCTAAGATATTCCCTCTGCTGACATTTCCCACTAGATCTGGAATATCTTCATAAGCTAATGGAAGAGAACAACCTGATCTATCACTTCAATGGGCTATGGAATCACACAATGGATCTTTATCAATGGATCCACTCTAAATGGACTAAATATTGTAGGGTTCTCTTTTGTTCTAAATGTGTCTTCATAGTTTTGTTTATCCACTAGGAAGTTTATCAAAGTGTTATGTCCAAGGGACCATGGTTCTCGAGAAAAGAGAGGTTGTTCATGATCCCTTGGTTCCAAAAATTTGACCCCTCTACGATAGTAATCACAAAACTTCTCATTTGTCTATAGATTCCAAACTTTCTAGCTAATCTATGGCACGATTCAATGTTTACGAGCATCTAAAACACCTTGGGTCACTTCCTAGCCATAGATCTTATGCGAGGCCAAAGTGGATTTTATACTTATATTAGGATCTAAGTATAAATTGACATCAGTAAAGGCTTACTTGACAAAATCAACCTGGAAGTAGGTGATTTCCACTAGATTCAGCTCCTAGACTATGAGAACACTACTTTTTTTTGTCGCCTCTACCATCAAATTGGACACCTATAGAATTATTGCGCTCAAAATCTAGTAAAATAGATGTCTAAATTTAAGGCTTAGAAGCCATGTATCCAAACCCATTATGAAGAAGATGAATTTTCTTTTTTAGACCAGGAGGACAGTGAATCGAATGATGACATGCTCTCCTCAGACAAGGCTCGGACTTTTGATCTTCAAATTCCTCACAAGGAGAGTAAGGAGAATAAAATTCTAGCAGTTTGAAAATAAATAGACATTAATATTATTTCGTTGGGAGCGGTAAAGCGAGCTTGCGAATCAAATTCCTTAGAATTTGATAAGGGCGCAGTAGCAGCTTGTTAGGAAATTCTTCAGCAAGCCTTGGTTACTCCCTCTTCGAATGGATAGGTGAAATTAACCAAAAGAAAGGGAACACAAGTAGATATGTAAACATGCCCCAAATTCAGTGATACTTTTATGTTACTGTATTTACTTAAATCTCTCCTTACAATTTGGTTTTGGTCTCTTTGTGTCAACTCCCGCCTTCAAAAAAATATTATAAACTCCATATAAACTCTTTTAATTAATAATTTGTTTTTGCACAAATTAAAAAATAAAATCCATATTTAAAAAAGTTCAAACGAATAAAATAAAATTGTGTAACTCATTGAATGGGATTGTTTATAAGAACCATGTTTAAAAGGTAAAGGTACTTTTGATACGTTATCATTATTATTATTATTATTAAATTTTATTAATATTTTAATACTTTAAAATATTTTAATTAATATAATTATGAATATTGGATAATAATGGTATATAATTAAATGTTATGGTAAATTTTTAAGATTTTTAAGTGTTGAAATTATTTGGAAAGTGTAACATTTTATGGGATTTTATATTATACAAAATAAATTTAATATTTATATTTAAAAAGTCATAAAAGAAAATATCAAATATAATTATAAATTATATATATATATATATATATATATATATATATATATATATATATATATATAAAAGTATGGAGGGGGTTAGTTTATAATAGAGATGGACAAAAAGTTTTAAAATGTGTGCCATCATGTCTCTTATAATGATGTCATCTTTCGTAATAGCATATGGCATATGCAGTACTCTTTCTTTTCTTTTTCTTTTTTTTCTTTTTTTGTGTCGAGGAACAATATATTGATAATGATGGTCTTGATGTGGGATTACTTACTTTATTCAAGCATTATTGCTCACCTTGTCCAACATTGAAAAAAGATAATAGCACATGGGTTCGATTTAGATGGTTTTATTTTATTTTTTCTCGTTGATTATGTTGTTATGTGGGGTAAAAGGGTTAATTAGTCTCTTGTCAAAAACTAGGAAGTGTTAAGAAGAAGTACTATTACTATTCTCTGTAAAATTAAGGAAGGGTATTTATAATTGTACAAAGGATGTGCAAGAGACGCATGGGAACTTTGGCTTATTTTAATCATTCAAAAAATCCAATAGATGTAATGGAAAAAGAGTTTGAGGAAAAAAAAATCAGGCTCAGAGTTTGAAAGAGGAACACCTACTCGATTTAGGTGAATGGAACTAAACCCATGACTTCATAACTATCCTCCGAAAATGACAAGTGGGAATGGCTAAACACCTACTTAATTTAGGTGAATGGAACTCTAAATCCATGCCTCCCAAAATGATAGTTTTCCTTCCTTGTACACTCTAGTTAGGTATATATTATGCCACATTAACCTTTCTTTAAAGGAACCTTCCTCATGTGTGGACTTTGGTGACAACTCTTCATATTCTACCTCATAAGGCTTGTTAGGATGCTTGTGTTGACACCTATGGACTCTCCAAGCAACATAATGAACTTGGCTAATTATGATGTTAAATGATTCTAGCATAGTTAATGCTATTTAATTTATCTATGTTACATTAATATTGGAGACCTAATTAACTAAGTAATTTTGGTTTTTACAATTTGTATTGGGTATTAATTTAATTTGGCATAGTTTAATTTATAGACGAAATAGACTTTTTCATCGGAATCTAACAAAACAATTTCAAGAAAAAATATGATCTTTTGTTATTTAAAATGCATTTTTGAATGTATAAATGGATTCAACACTCTCAAAAACCCTAGGACACTCCAATTTTACAGATTAAACAACTTAAACTCAAGTTTTTAAAAATCTGTATCAGATTTTAGTTAAAATTAATCAGAACAATATCATGAAAAAACCATTTCATCTATAAATTAAACTATGCCATTTAATTTTTATTTAATATATTTTATCAAATAATTTAGAATTAATTTTATTTTCATTCACATTTATTTAATAAGATTAGTCAAATACTCCTATGATACTTTGGCCAATAATTCATTTATAAATAATTTATAATTTTAAAACCTCAACACTTTTGATTTGAAAATTTTTTCTCTCTCGCACACATATTATAAAATTTTATTTAAAATGTTAATCAAAAACATTTTTAAACGTAAAATTCTATTTTATAAAGAAAAGTTAAAAAGCATCTCTCATCATTTTCTTATAACTTACCTTTGATTATAAAAGTAAAGACATGTGATTTCATCCTCGAATATTTAAAATCAATATTCAGAATGATGATCATGAATATTTCTGGTGATTATGATGTTATGAATATTTATTATAATTGTTATGAATATTTATTATAATTGCCTTGGGTAGATAAGCATTATAGACTTTAATACAAATAAATTTGTATTATTCTTTTGATAGAAAACTCATAACTTTGTGATAGGAAACCTGGGTATGGGATCTGCAATAATATACAACTTTCATGAAAAGGTGTTGGGTATAATAAGGTTAACATCGGGTCATATTGGCAATAGGTATTTGATAACAAGGAGCTGCAAATAAACAATTCTAATATATTGAAACTGTGAAGGGACGAGATTATAAATTGAAAATATATTAATATTTTTAAAATTATATATATATATATATATATATATATATATATATATATATATATATATATATATATATATAGAAGATGTGATAACTAGAAAACAATTTTTCCGGATGCAAATGATATTTCAAGAGTACATGATTACAAGGTTCCCCACACTTAGACTAATGGTGTCCAGCAAGGCCAAATTGATTCAGGTCACAGTATTGTTGCAGAAACTCAAATCAATCTGTAAACTCTTTGGCATGTTGCTCTACTTGGCACCCTGTAACCACATGCACCACATGAAGGTACACATGGCTCGTCCTTCACAGTACCCATGCTCGGTCTCAGTGCCTCAGGCTTTCAAATGGTTCAGAGGTATTCCAAACCTCCATTTTGCAGTTGCTCTTGCAGGTCTTATGGGCTCCCTCTGTCGTCGCTCCCCTGCAACCAATCCCACTCCTCAAAATGTTCTCCATTTGTTGCATGATAACCATACTATGCCCCCGCGGCAGTGTCAGAAGCCCATCAGGGGCAGTTACAGGGGTGCGCTTTCATGTCGCTTTCATAGTGGCAACAATCAGCGTCTTGAATCCATTGAGGGCTCTATAACTGACAACCATGATGTGCTTGCTCCTAAAGCCGAAGACAACCCTCATGGGGAGAACATTTCACCTCTGGAGCAGCCTAAGGGCAGAAGAGGCCATAGGAAATCCACTATCCCGTGAATAGTGCAGCCAATACCCAGAAAAACTGGCCCACTTCTAGTCTATCAGCCCACAACAGAGGAGATAGGCATTTGGGTTATGGATTCTGATAGTGTCTGGACTTGAGACTATGATGATGAGTACCCAGTCACACCCATAATCTACTTGGCCCCTCAGGGGCCTCCTCGAATTCCCATAGTATAGGAGGAAGCCATTGGAAGGGAATATGGTTGCCTGATACAGGAAGAGGACCAAACGATAAATGAAGATGAAGGAACTCCATGAATGTGCGGTGGCAAGGTTAATTTCTTTTTTTTGTCATCTCAGGCTATACTTTAGCTCTTTTGTTTTCGTATCGGCCATTGAATATTTTGTCATACAACACTGGTTCACACTCTTAAGCGGCTAGTTTCCTCCTTTGAGGCAGCCCCAAACTTTGTTCATTTTGAGAACTACAAAAAAAAAGATTGACTAAACATTGCTTGCCATCTCTGCCCACTACTTTTGTACAATTTTTCGTGTTTTTAATATAATTTAACTCAAATTACCAAAACAAACAAACAAACAAAAAATTATTATTGTCACAGATCAAAATTATTATCAGTATGGTGATAACCATACAACCTTTTAACTATAATTTGCTGGTTAGGTCAATGTTTTATTCAAATACATAATTTCTTAGTTTTCTTGGTCAGTTGGGATTTTAAATTTATTTTACAAATATTTTAAATATAAATTAATTTTAGACGAGGAACCATAGTTATCCTTAACCGCGGTTAATCCTTTCATATTTTCCTGTGTCACTTTCTATTTGGGTATAATGAGTATAAAAAATAAATTTATTTTACAAATATTTTAAATACATTAATTTAATTGATTTTAGACCAGGGACCATAGCCATGCTTAATAATGGTTAGGCATTTCATTTGTTCCAGTGTCACTGTCTATTTTCGTATAATAATTATATTTGGAGTGTCAAATATAAATATTTTTAATTGAATGGAGTAATTACCCCGAAGGCATTCTATTGTGGAGTTTTATGCCACGACACTGTTCAAAGATTCGTCGTTCGCCACCTGTCTTATTTTAATCATATATTTTTTTTGACTCGTGAACCTGCTTACGTCAAGCTTCCTTCGGCGTTGTTTTGCACCAAAAAAGGTGAAAATGCTAGTTATACAATGTTGAAATACAATTAATAATTATTTTTAAGGATTATATGTATAAGGTTAGTTGCATTCAAACAATTATACAATATAAAATGATTTAATATATAGATTTTAGTAATAGTACATGATATATATAAAATGTTGTGAATAGTTTATTAAAAGTTTATGTAAGATATTTTAAAATTTCAAATTATAAAATTGATTTTTTCTTGAATTTTATGGAATAATTGAATTATTAAAATGAAAGAATAGGCACAAGTATATATCATTTATATAAATAAACACAATTTATCTTGGGAAAATCAATAGGAGAGAAAAAATTAATTAGGAGGTGAGGTATATTCTCTACTCTCTTTATTTCAGTTGTAAAATACACACACAAATAAAGAGGAACTCAAAATGGAGTTACCTTTCCACACTGTGGCTCGAAAAATTGTTGTAAAACCCTACTCCTTCTCTAGTATGCTCATATAATACCACTCCCACATGTTTTATAGAGCTATAGAACAAGATTCAATGCTAAGGAATCAAATCCCTTCTTCTCCTTGTAGCCCAATATTTAACATAGGTCATTAGTCATCTAGGGATAGGGTTTTGAGTCTCTTAATCATCAATTATGATAATTTTTGCAACTTCTAGAATCTTGAATCTTCTCAAAAGTACACATGTGACTAGCCCCCACTTGTGTGACTAATGGGGGTGGGCATGGCACCCACTCATACTATGGTGGCCAACAAGGTAGGTCAATGTGCGAGATGCATAAATTTTTCTTGCAATCTCTAATTGAGGTGAGTTTCATGTCATTGGTGTTGGATTCTTATATTGCAAGGGGGGATGAATAAGTATAAGACAATTTGTTACGTATTTAAGCATTAGTGAATCATAACCAAACAATCCCACTTATGGAACGAAAGTTATAAATGAAAACTTCTTTATAATAAATCTTTTTAAGCCCCAACCTACTCATACAAACTTTATAGGTACCAACCTACTGTTACAAGCTTTGTATGCATCAACCTACATGAGACACCAGTCCCCTCTATTGCAATATTTATAGGCCCCAACCTACATAAGACACCAATCCCCTCTATTCCAAGATTTGTAGACACCAACATACAGGAGACACAAATCACATATGTTGCAAGATTTACACGCACCAACTTACAGGAGACATCATCCACATTATTGTAAATATTTGTAGGAACCAACCTACTCATTGAATCTACTTGTTAATTATACCTTCACCGGGTCTACTAGCTTCTTCTTCCTTCATCAGGTTTTCTTGTTGCTTCCATATTCACTAAGTCTTCTTACTTTGTATGCCTTCATAGAGTCTATTAGCTACTTTTTCCTTCACCGGGTCTGCTTATTGCTTCTATCTTCACCAGGTTTTCTTGTCGCTTCTACCTTCACCGATTTTGTTAGTTTCTTATTCCTTAACCAGGTCTACTTGTTTCTTCTACCTTCACTAGGTTTGCTTGCTACTTCTTCCTTCACTTGGCCTTATTCTCCCAAAAATTATTTTTTTGGCATTTTCCCAGGAACGAACTTGTACAACATGCCATATATCCAAATTTTCAGATATGATTCTAAACTTTTTACCTCGTGCACTTATATATGTCTCCTTGGATTTGTAACGTTTTGATAGTTTGAAAAGTCCCAAAAAATAAGTTAGAGAAAAAATGACAAATTGATCTATTTGACACATATTTCAGGAGCATTCAAGAACCCTAACTTACATAGGACATATATTTGAAATTATATGGAACCAAAGTATGAAATTTCTACAATTTTGTTCTTAGATATATCATTTTTATCTCCTCGATATTTCACATTCTAAAACATCTCGGTAAATTTTTTTTAGTGAAAATACCATGCTGACCTATTTGAAGGAGATTTTATGAGCATTCAAGAAGACTAAATTCATTAGAGAATATATCAAAAATTATAGTGAACCAAAGTCAAAATTTTCTATATGGAGTACCTAAAGATCTCTTCTCTTTCTTCTCAATAATTCATAGTCTCAAATATCTCAAAAGGAATATTATAATGAAACTTCCAAGATAACTTATTTGAATTATATTTTAAGAGCATTCAAGAATCCTAACTTCCTCCAAACATATATTTGAAAGTATATTGAGCCAATGCCTGGAATATTTACCACTTGTACACAAAGATCGTTCCTTGATATCCTCAAATTTTCATGGTCTGAAACATTATAGAATAAAATTTATAGTGAAAATTTCAAACTGACATGCATAAAGTAGACTTCGAGAGCATTTAAGAAGTGTAATTTATTCAGAGAATATATCTAAAATTATAATGAACCAGGTTCTGAAATTTACATCACATGTACATGAAGATCTACCATCTACCTCCTTCAAGTTCACAAACTGAAACATCCCAAAAGAAAATTCATAGTGAAAATTCTAAGATGACTCTTTCACTCCATATATCACATTTTTGCTCCACCTTTAAGACCCAAAGAGTATTCCCTCATTTATGTTGTGCATCATGTATCTCTTCTTGCTTGGATGGTATTCAAATGCACTCATTAATCCCTTATTTACCATGTTTCTAAGTTTACATATGGGTCTAACTTGTAAAAATGGTTGGGTCAACCTATACTTTCTACCTAGACTAACCTGATAGAATCTTTTATATATCGCCATTCTTATGGAGTTAAATGAGAGTTCCTAAATAATGTGAAAGATGTCAAAATAATATTTTCAACCATATATCATATGTTCCCATTTTATCTAGGTATGTAGGGTAAAAAATCCTACAAAGGTATGGCATGAAAACTAACCACCAACGAAAAATTGGGTATCCAAACAATATATCCAATAATATTGAACTTGCAACCTTGGACATATCTAGTATTCCCTTTCCTTTAACATCAGGGGAAAAAATATTTCCAACAATATCACCCTAAATTTGACATTCTTTGTCTCACCCTAACTTTGACATCAATGATAATGCAATATTCAACAGTTGGAAAGGTATTGGTGTGTATATCAATGTCAAGGGTGTGGCATAAGTTCCAAACATTGCAAGCCTACAGAATATTGTGTGACGCCTCAAAATGGATCTGAGAAGCTTCAAACCCTAACTTTATCAACAGATACCTAATCTATATCACACCTTCCCACTTAGGGGTTATTTTGGTCCCCAAAATATTTACTGAATGAGGTGAGGAAAAATTTCCTCCTTCTCCTTCGATATTATTTTTCTTTTCATAGAAGTTGTCTTTTCAACCCAATCTACCAAAGGTCATGTTGCCCCTATATTGTAGTTTGGGTTTCTTTTCAGAATTGTGTATTTTTCCAACTCTATTTGAGCATTTGGTGTTAAGTCATCAATGGTAGGTAGGAATTACTCCTCCTGCCCATCTGACATGGAAGGCTCATATAGTTTCCAATTATCCACATTTAGTACTACTTAGTAAATGCACATGTATGGGGGTAAATTGAGCTAGTTAGCATTACTTCTTCCCTTCTTTAATGCCTTGAAAGGGCCATAATTCAAAGCCTTAATATTTTACTAAGACACTACAATATTTATTTATTCATTTATAACAAAACTCCATCTCCCTATTTAAATGACTTCTTGATTTTGTGTTTATCATCTCTGTCCTTATATATTTATTATGACTTCTTCAACATCTCTTATACTTGCAAATGGATTTATCTAATCTTTTCAACTATTTTTTTTGCTCTTAGTGCTTCTATTTTGATTTCTTCCCCCGATCCTTCGTATTGTCCATATATAGCATCTAAGGGTGAAGGAGAAATATACCCAAAGAAAGTTTCAAAAGAGGAATTACTAGTGGAATTATAGACTTCTTTGTTATAATGTGTTGAATATAGATTGGATTTCCATCCCATGTATATATATGCTTGTTATTTTAATACTTCAAAACTGACACTAAAGTCTTGTTGATCACTTATGTTTTCCCATATATGGATTGAATGTTGTACATGTCTTCAATTTGGTTTCCATCTTCTCCCAAAGTGTACTCTAAAAGGTAGTAAAAAATCTAGTAACATTTTCTAAGATGATCCTCCTTGGTATCCCAAAGTGCACCCAAACTTATTTAAAGAAATTTTGTTGCTTCTCATATTTTGATGATCTTTTATAGGGAACATCTTATTGAAATTATAATATACTGCAAATAAATATTCATGACCCTTCCAATTTTTTGGTAAGCCACCCATAAAGTCCATGGAAATGCTTTCCCAAGCGATGTGTGGGTACAAGTAAGGGATGATAAGACCTTTATTTCTATTACTAGGCTTCCTTTCACAACAAGTTATACACCCTCTAATATATTTTGCTACAAATTCTTACAATCTACGATATTATACACAAATTTAAGCAAAAAAACTATCTCCCACACCAAAATTTATTAGTGTTTATATCCTTGATAAGCTACATTCTTTCACTTTTAGGAAAATAAAGATTATCTCCTTAGTAGAGTAATTTCTTTTTATAGATATGATAGTCAACATTAATGTCACCATATTCTACCTAAATTTGGATTTATAGCTAGAAAAACACCTCCTTGATGTCCTCACCTTATATATATGCCTCTTTGTATACATCATGGATAAAAGTATCCATGTGTACAAGAATTCTCAAATTTATAATCTTAGACATTAGTAGCCTTGACTACATTTCTACCAACCTATTAGTGTTTCCCTTCTTATACTTGATGACTAGATGAAATTATAGTAAAAACCCCACCCGCTTATATTTTCATGTTTGCTAAATATTATTTTTTGCCTACAAAAAATATAGTTGTTTGTGATTTGTGTGGATGGTGGTACTCTTTACCATTAGACAGTGCTTCCACTTCTTAATAGCTTTCACTAGGGTATAGAGTTCCATATCATAGATAGGGTAGTTTAAGGCTCACCCATGAAACATTTCTAAATAATAACATACTAGCTTATTTCCTTGCGTAAAGATTACTCCCATGGCATACCCAATTGCGTTTGTCTCCACGTTGAAAAGGATTCTACAAATTGACAATGAAATAATTGGTGCTTTAATAATATTTCATTTAACTTGTTGAAAGACTTATATTGATTATTTCCCAATTGAAAACTCTTACAACTTGTTTTTATGGCATGGAGTGGTGAAACTTCCAATGAAACTAATGTTAAGAACTTCTATAGGTATTGTGATACCCCAAAAAAGTATCCTAACTTCTATTATGTTAGTATGAATGGGTCATTTCATGTTACCCTCTATCTTTGTGGTATTTGACTCTGGTTCCCCTCCACTAATCACATATCCCAAATACATCAATTACTACTAAACAAACTCACATTTATTGAGGTTATCTAATAGTTGGTGCCTTTTTAGAGTATCTAAAACCTGCATTATATGTCAGATCTGATCTTCTCAGAAAGAGATGTAAACCAATATATCATTCAAATATACTATAACAAATGAATGTAAATATGGGCATAATACATTATTCATTAGCCTCATAAGTAAATGGTGTGTTACATAAACCAAGTGGAATGGAAAAAAATCCATACAAACATTTTCTTGTCTTGAAGGTGGTCTTGTAGGTGTCTTCTTCTTTTACATGTACATTGTGGTATCTCAATCTAATATCAAGATTAATGAAGTACTCAAAATGTTATGACTAGTCTAACAAATTATTGATCCTAAGAAGAGGTATTGATTCTTGAGTGTAATCTTCTTCAATCCCGTAAGAGTCAATACACATCCTCCAAGTTCCAGTTTTCTTCAGTACAATGATGATAGGAAACCCACAAGGTGAGGTGCACGGTAAAATCACTCCCTCCTCCAATAACTATTATAATTTCTCCTTCACTTAATTTTTATCCAAAATAAAATATCTATATATCCTAATGTCTAATAACGGGTAGTCAAGAAACAAGTGTATCTCATGCTCCACTTGCCTCTTAGATCTTTGGGATCTTGGAACACTCCTCTATATGCCTATTGTAACTCGTCCAAATATTGTTTTTTCTCTTTAGTATGACCCTCTAAGTATTCCTTTTCCTTTACCAATCCATAACTTGGCTAATTATCTCTTGAGAAAATTAACATGTATTTCGTACTAGAACTAATAAAATTTTTAACTTGATTTTTCACTTACTAGTAATATTTTATTTACCTTTCTGTTAGTTGATGATTCAGAGCTTCCAATCCTTTATTAGGTGGTACTAGTAAGATCTCCACATGAATATTTCTTCCATCATATAATGTAGGGACTTCCAAACCCTACACCATAAACATCAAGGAGAACTACATTTAATTCCACTTTATCATCAAACCCTATAATTACATGAAATTTGATCTTGCATTGTATTGTGACCTTCATCTTTGCATCCTTATTCACAAACACTAATGGTATGGGATTAAATGATCATGAAACTCCAACCAGATTTTTTTGACTAGATCAATTGTTGTGAGATTTTCCTACAAACAATAATAAAATAGGGCATCTACCATAGTATTGTTGACCTGGATCTTGATATGGAAGAGTTTAGTCATCTATTTCTCTTCCTAGTGATGATGGCTCCTCAAATTCACCTTCTTCTGCACTATAGTATAGGAAATATTCTCATCCACATCTAAGTTGCTCTCTACTTGATTGCTTGAATTTGTGGCTATAAGGTTGTAATTCTTTGCACCCTTCTTATAGTCTTAGGGTTTAGCTCTAGATGTATTTTGGAAAAAATTTATTTAATGTGACCATATATATTGCAATGCATACAATGGTTTCATAGATACTTGAACTAATGTGAAGTGGCTTTCATATTCTTATATTTCCTTTTTTAATTCTCGTTTCACTCCTTGGAAACATCTTGGTGCTCTTTATGTTTGGAACCACTTGGATGTCCTTTTTTTTGGCTTATATTTTCCAAATACTATTCTTATGCACATTCCTCATCAACGATCCTAAGCTTGAATAGAATCACTTATTCCACAAATGACTATGTAGACCCCTCAAATACTTGAGGAGTGCATATGGGTTTTTGGGATAGACACTTGACATGATTTCCATCTTCCTAAATTTGGTGGTGTATTTTTACACACTCTACCCCTTCCTTTATCTGAAGTAATGCCAATGGATCCATTTGTCCTCTACATACCCAATAGGTTAGAAATAAGACTTAATATGGTTTTGAAATCCTCCCACTTAGGTACTAGTTGGTCACCCTCCAACCTAAGTTTATATGTATACTTTTCCACTTTTTTAACACATGATCCTCTAATTTCATTCTGGTAAAAAAATGTTTCATTCTTATTCTATATGGATGACATTAAAGAGTCATCTATGTATTGCAACCAATGATTCAAATTTACTATGTTGATATCACATTGGTATGACTTGATATTCACTTTCACTTCCATTTTAAATAAGGACTATGAAGGTGTAATGGTAAGTTTAGAGCTTGGCTACTCTTTTTTAGGATCTTTTCTCAACTCCTTTCCAAGGTCTTCATTTTCTCCATGTTTCCTCTCATATCTGATCTTTGAATTGGAGCCTACAACCTCCCTGAATGACCTAAGTTTGCTTGCTATAATAGCCATAAGGAGAGGCATATTGTGAGAGATGTCAAGAACTTTCACTTCCAACCTTGCAAATCTATATTTTGTTATATCTCAAGGGTTGTTGTGAATAGACTCAAATGTCATGGCTAGGGTTCCATGGCTATTTTTTTCTTAAGCTAATTCCTACATCCTACAATTTTCCACAAATACTCTAAAGAAATCTGACTTTGATATCAATATAATCTTTAAATTGCCATGGATATTCCACTAGAATAGTTCATCACTATTTTATAATATTTTGAAATATTAGATTATGAAAATTATTTTTCCCTTAGACCCTAGATTAATTAATACTAGATTTGATTTGTATTTATGAAATATTTGAAATACAAAAATGAAAGGACATATATAAGTATGCGCCATCATTACAAATGGACACAATATTTATCTTGGGAAAGCCAATTTGCTAGAAAATCATATGCTCTACTTCTTTTGCTTTAGTTGTAAAATGCACATATAAAGGAATGGGAATTCACTATGGAGTTACCTTTTGACATTATGGCTTGAGCTACTACTATAGATTCATACTCCTCTATTATGCTCATAGGATACCACTCCTAGATGTTCTTCTCAACTATGTAACAATATACAATGCTAAACAATGGCAATGTTTCTCCTTTAGTGTGCCACTATTTAAAATAGCACAATAACCATCTATAGGTATGGTTTTGACTTTCCTAATCATAAATCATGATAAGGTTTTGGATCTTCTAGAATCTTATCAAAAAGCTACACATGGCTAGCCCCACATGTCAAGTAATGATGGGCTAATGTGGCATCCACTTGTACCATGGGAAAAAACGTAAGTTAATTTGCGGGGGCATAACTTTTGCATACAAGCTTCAATTGAGGTGATTTCACACACCATTGGAAAGATTAGGTGTGTATATCAATGTCAGGAGTATGACACAAGTTATAGACACTACAATCTCAAAAAATCACTATTTGATCCCTCCCAATAACTCTAAAAAATTATGGACCTTATATCCAAACTAGAACTTATCACTCAAATAAACCTTGTATACCAATTCCTCTATTTAAAAAAAAAAAATTACCAAAAAAAATAACAAATTATATATTGATGCAATCCAACTTAATATCATACAAAACTATTAAAATACATCAATTTTAATAATAATTTAATAAAATAATTCTGATTTTATAACTCATGGCTATTGAACCACCTATTATGAAAGACGAAATCAATAAAATGCACAAAGTTATCACATTTATCTATGAAAATCTCGATGATTCGCAACCCATTTTTAATTTGAATTGATCTATCTAAAGATAAAACAATAAGATTTTCATCTTTAAAAAAGCCATCCCTTTTAGCGCTTTATTCATTCCGTCTTAAGATGGGTCAAATCTTATCATTGTTGTGTCTTTACGTTAAATTTTATAAATTAGGTACATAAGCATTCTCTCTCTACATCATTTTCACGAGTTACTTTGATGCATAATATCAAACTAGTTGGTAATCAATTCACACTTTTACTCATTGGTGTCATGTATTATTGACATACAATATGATTGCAATGATACATATTGTTATAATCACTTCTTTTACAATCCACCTCCACTCTTTCTAGAAACCTTGGTTGATGACACTTGGTCCAACACTATCATGGAGGGAGTAGGCCCTTTCTAGAAGCCTCAGTTGATGCAAAAAAAAACACAAGAGAGAGACACTTGGTCACACACTATCATGCATGGACCACAAATAGAAATAAAGAGAAATCGACTTTTCTTTAATATTTTTCCTTATATGAGAAAACCACAAAGATAAAGTTTGGAATCTTGTTGAAATAGTATACTCATCGAAAATATTATAGGAATGGTATTTTTCATAGGGTAATTTAAGATTTTTTTTGGTTATCAGAAAGTGTTATGAAACCAAATTCATGAGTTAATTGTTTGTCACCAAGAAGATGAGACGAATAAAAAACACTTCATACTAAAATGATCCTTAAGAGGAACCTAAAGAAGACTTGAAATTTTATATTATGGATACTCATCATGGGTGCCATTTAAAGATTGAAACTTGACTATCACGTTGAAACTAATTTTCCCATAAAAATCCATTACCATCCTTTTTTATTGAGCCTGATTAATTTATCTAGTGAGGAACTATATATGACACAAGTATCTTAAGGCTAAATCTTATCAAACATTTAGTCCCCATTTAACGGGTGATACCATGTGAGTTTCTCGTATAGTCTCTTAGATTGCACAAATTAAGAGAGGAGGGGTGTCTCTTTAGTTATATTTGGGTGGTGTGAGGGAGAGTGGAGTACCCCTTTGGCGCACATGAAACCATAAAATTTAGGGAGATATTGATGTACTACAACACCATCTATATTTTCTCCCAATGAAACAAATCAACTTCCCTCTTAGCCCAAAGGCAAAGGTGAGGTTGTTGGTACCAAGCTAGACCTTAGTGATCTAAATGGTAATATTAGTTTTGTTGTGCTAAGATCCAATTTAGAATATAAACAAAGTGCTTGAGGATTGAGAGGTTAATTGCAAGTTTAATATGAGATTTTATGTGTTTTTAGGTGAATTCCATGAGAAAATTAACATAAACAAAACATCGAACAACAACATCTAATAGGCATGAACATCACCATAAATGTTGGTCACTTTAATTGTTTATCAATTTAAACAATTCAAGTGCTACATAAATTGTCAACCTAAGGAAGTCTGTTTATTTCAAAGGCAATCACACACTGTATATGCTCAATCTCAAAAGCAAAGAAATGTTGTAGTAAGAATCACACTAATCACACCTTGCTTTAACAAAGCTGAAGTTTACTTGAGTTACAGCAAAGACAATCCTTCTATTTCAGACTATCATTAAAAGAATCCTGGATTACATTAAAAGATAATGATCTAAGAAAGGAAATCAATTTGCAAGAAGGAAGACCAATTATGTTATAACAGAGAACATGACCCTATTCCCCAAGTAGGAATCTTCAGCACCTGTTTCTGATTACCAAGCTTTCACACACTCATTCCATAAATAAGATTGCTAATTAAAATAATCCACAACTTCTCAAGAATGAATTGTATGATATCAATGCAACAAGTAATGAAAACAGAGCTTTAGCAATAAACAACAGAATTCCGATGCTGCATAAATAACTTCAGTAAACAGGGTTTAATCAAGGCATGAATGAATAGAACAATTAACAAACTACAGGGACAAATGGGTGAATTTTGTGAAGAAGGTGAGCCCTTTCCTTCTCACAAGATTCCCCAGAAGAAGGAATTAAAATGAGATGCTCAAAAAAAACTTTTATTCATCTGTCGAAAGCAACATATTACAAAAAGAGTCACATTCCTTCTCTGTTCAGAATGAACCCCCCATAGTCTCTAACTATCTTCTAATGCTGATGTCTCCTCTTTTTAAAGAGGAGACATCTATTACAATTGATTTACATTATAAAAATCCTATTTTTAACCCAATCTGATCTTCTGTTCTGAAATAGGACCTTTCTGTTCTTCCATAGCAAAATGCTGTTACAATGGTTACGATGGTACTGGCTTCAGAGTGGCTCATGTAATAGATTCCTTACTTGTCTTTTCTTGTTTCCATCATGCTCGAAATGCTGCTTCAAAATCGTAAATCACGGGTTGTTTCAGCAACGAGATTTGCGTACCATGTTGACTGTTTCAGCAACACGGTCTTCAGACAGCCATAATAGATTATATGCGATCTTCAAACTGTCTCAGCAACTATATATCTTCGATTAATGATTAAATATAAAAGTAATGCAAAATTATATGTAAAACAAGTTAAACATATAGTAAAGAAAAGAATATTATATACCTTTGGAAAAATGGATGAAAGTGATAGTGTAAGCTTTAAATATGGACTGAAAAAGAGTGGAATGATAACAAAATGTATGGTCAAAATGGTACATTATGGGGTCCTAACATCCCCCCCAACTAAAAGGGTTGAATGTCTCCAGGCAACTTTAGTCTGAGTCAGAGTCTGAATACTAGCTTATAGCATGCAAATTACTTAGGCAATAGCTATGAAAGGTGCTATCTGTTAAAGCTCTGAATCCTTGCACATTTTGCAATCTCTGCCAAGCTTTTGCTTCATCCTTGTTAGCCAACCCATAATGAGGATGATATTCTTCTACTGGCATGCATAAAATAGGAAAGTGAAAGTGGTACCCTATCCATTTTTCAGCACATTGTTGAACACATCTGATGTAGTTGGGTACTCTAGAAAATGCAGTTTCAAGGTTAGTAGGGCTAAAAGGATTATACTCCTACCTCTCCTTGGAGGATTGTTGCCACAACATATTGTTTGCTCTTAGAGCAGCAGTTTCTTTGGCCCTGATGAATTGGTGACAATCATGGAGTACTGAAGCCTGTAATTGTTGTATGTGTTCAATCATCCCCGAATTTTGCAAAAACTGATGATATTCTACCACAAAAATGGCAGGGTTCTGAGGTTCTGGCCTTATCTAGAGAAATCGGTTATCTTCATTGTGTCTAGTTGCAAGAAAAGCAGTTTGCCATGTAATCTGATTAGCAAGGAAGGAGGCAAATGCCCTGATCTGAATATCACCAACAAGAGGGTTGAGATTAATCTATCTATTTTCAGGAATAACTTCATTGTGAAGGTACAACTCACATAGTAGGTGTTGATCACTGGTGGAAGCTTCTGCAAATGTTTTCACAAATTGTTCAGCTGTAAGCACCTCATCAAGTCTTCCATCTTTGACCGCTTTCAACTGAAAATAAACAAGGCGTTCTGAGAGAAATAAAGAATAGTTTAGAGATGGTTTCCTAGTGGCCAATAATTTTTGTACCAGTTGAAACATTAGGAGCAGTTTTCCCTTTAGTTCTTTATTATCTTTCTTGTAAGCTCTAAATTGCTGGAGTGTCTGCTCCCAGGTCTCCCAATTAGAATATATATGATTCTGCCAAACCAATTTGTGCTACTGTAAAGTTTTATCTTGGGAAATAGCATACTGTTTCCTCCACTTGTTCATTATTTCCATCTCTTTTCAAGGTTCAGTTTGTGTTCCGGCATTGGAAGTGGTAGGCTGAGGTATAGTCTGAGTAGCAGAATCAGTTACAGTAGGGCAGGATACTTGTACCTTGACTTCTTTTTCTGAAATTTTTGAAGGTCCTACTGGTTCTTGTGTAACAGTAGGACATTCTTCTTTGACTGTAGACGATGTAGATGCTCCAGGCATTGGAACTTGAACTATCTTATATCCTGCTTGCTGATAGATGTTTCCACATTGATGGCACATATATTCTTTATATGGATCATTCTCTGTATGTTTGTCTGCCATGGATGTTGTATGGGCCAGGGTATAAAAATTTAGCTCCTTGTCAAAGGCTTCCCTTTCCATTACCAATTCTAGCTTATAAGCTTCTAATTCTGATTTTAAAAACTCATTTTCCTGTAAAAGGGAGGCTATGGTGACTGGGCCTTGTGTATCAGTTGCTTTCTCCGGAGTTGATTGCTATGTTTCAGCTGTAGCTAGTTCTTGTGTGACAACTAGAGCTGGTTCCTTTGTAGCAGCTACTGAATGAGTAGCATCTTGGATGTCTAGTTTTTGCACATCAGCAGCTGGTTCTTGTATTTCAGCTGCTAACTGAGTAGCTGGTTCTTGTGGAGCAGCTACTAACTAAGTAGCTGGTTCTTGTGGGACAACTACTTGTTCTGTAGAAAATGATGTCATATTACCCTGGGCATCTGGTTCTTGTGTTTCAGTGCCACAGGATGAGACAAGTAATTATTCCAGGGTTTGGAAGGGTGATGATGAATGGAGTTTTAACAAAATGGTTGCGGGATCAAGGGTAATAGGAATGGTTTCTGATTCAATATATGTCTTCATTCGTCTCCTAGGTAGGAAAGTAGAAAAAGCAATAGTTTTCTTTTTCTTTTTATGAGAAGATTTTTCCCTAGGAGAAGGGCTATCATAGGAGGTAGTTTCTTTAGTTATGGCCCTTGTTTGTCTTTTTGATAAATAGGCGGTTGTGATTCGCCTTTTTATTTTATGAATAGGGGAAGATGGTGGTGTATCAGTCTGAGAGTCATCACTTGGAGTATGGACGGTAGGGTCAGATGATTCTGCTAAGTAAGATGGACTTGAAGATAGGTTAACTGGATTAACTGGTTCTGTGGATGGAATTGATGGAGGGTTAGGGATATTCTCTAGTTGCTACTCGTGGGAACTTTTAGGGATTTCTTGGGGGTTCTCAAAAACTTCTTAAGGAATTTCAGCAGCTTGCTTAGGAGGTAAAGGTAAATTGTTTAGAGGAGGGTTTTTTTGAGCAAAACCCCTCTGAATCAGTAGCTGACAAAGGCAGTGATGGGTGAGGGAAAGGAGTGGGAAATTTACCCGTCTACAATAATATGACATATTTCTAATACATCCAAGTAAATCGCAAGGAATTTTCACTAGTATACCATGTCGTAAATGACTCATTACGACAAAGTCATGCTGATAGACTACCTGATAGTGACCTTCCCAAGTTAGATCATGTTTGACGAATTCAGAAACCTTTGGCCAAGGAGGAGGTAATTAGTGAAGTCCCCCACCCCGACCTTTAAGCTCGATGTGTTCTCCTGGGAGAAGAAAGTCCTGTTGTGCATTTAGAATGATGTGCTTCCGACTAAACCATCGAGTACTAGTGACCGGAAAACCTGAAAATTGTGCTAGATCGCCCTCTGAAACTGGAATTCAGACTCCCTAGATAGTAGAATGGTCCTCTTGAAGATTTTGTGAAAATTCCAGGACCTGCTATGGATCGAACTCTTGAAGTCTCTCAAAATATCCCACCCAACCTGCATGTTGGAAAATTTGATACGTGTTTGGGAACAATTCAAGCATAGCTATTGAGCCGAGTTCATGTCTAATAGTCGGGCCTCCCATAGTTACTAGCTTGGGTAAAATGCAGAGGCAAAGAGCAGATTTATCGGCCTTCGAACAGAGTAAACTTTGCGAATGAGAACATGGAGTATTGGTGAAGGGGCGAAGTAATGGGTAGGAAGAATGACGGTAATTGGCATGCCGTGAGATGATGGCATATGATTTCGATATTCCCCCCCAACTACGGTGAAATGATGTTTTTAAGTGTGTGGAGATTGTAGTCATGATGAACAAAATCTTCTCTTTAAACTATCGTTTAATTGTATTACATAAAATTCACATACCTTATATTTACCTTTGCTTTGTAATTCGAAAAAATATAGTGCTTGTTTATAATAGCTCAATAATCATGGAAGAACATTAGAAACTCTTTGAAACATAAGGGAGATCATATTAGAGACTGCTTGATCATAAGAAAGAGGCAGTGAATGGATATTATTTAGACAAGGAGTAAGAGAAGTGAAAATGAAGGACTGAAAGAGTTGCATAGTCATGTTTTTGGAGAAAGAAATGGTGTTTTAGCAACGGAAAAATTAATGACATACTACTGAAAGTGGTGTTTCAGCAATGGAAAAATAGGGAGAATGTTGCTAAGAAGTGATGTTTTAGCAGTGGGAAAATGGGGGAAATATTTGCTGAGAAATGGTATTTCAACAGTGAAGAAATAGGGAAAATGTTTGTTGAAGAATGGTGTTTCAACAATGGGAAAAATGGGAAAAATAGGAAAAATGATATGAAAAGGGAAAAAGGAATGAAGGGAATGAATGATGAAATGTTACTGGGAGATGGGGAAATGAATTTAAGTGAGGGAAGGAAAGCTTCTCAAAATGAAGCTTGGATCTTCTTGTGATGAAATTGTCCTTCCTTAATCAATAATCTGCAAAATAATCAATTGTAACATGCCAACCCTTGACAGGGATTATTAGTTTAGGAAATCTAATCTAATACTAAAAAAATACAGTGCAGAAAACTATTAAGTGCAATGAGGAGCAGAAGACTCCCCTAGAAAAAGATAATGTGCATCTTCCATGCAAGTGGCCTTAAAATCTTCTTTAGAAATAGGGTGCTGATACAAACCAAGCCGATGACCATTTACTAATAGTGGTGTTTTAAAGTCATCAATTGTTAAAAGCCTTACTGTTCCATTGGGAAAAACAACATCTACTTCATAGGGTTCTAGCCATGTTGTACGTAGCTTCCCTTGAAAGTTTTCAAACCGAGAATCATACAATAAAGCCCAATTACCTTTTTGGAACTGCTTGTGCTTGATGATTTTATCATGCCACTTTGTTCTTTGTTGTTGGATCATAGTTGTCTGATGAATGGCATCTAATCTTTTTTCATCCAGTTCAAGAAGCTGCTGCAACCTAGCTGTCTACACATTAGTCAAATCAAGGTTAACAGCTAAAGCAATCCTTAAAGTTTTAATTTCAAATTCCACAGGAAAAACAACACTTTTACCATAAACCAATTCATAGGGAGAAAATCCTATAGTATTTCTCCAGGTAGTTTTGTAAGCCCATAGTGCTTCACAGAGCTTTTGAGACCAATCCTTCCAGTTATCCTTCACTGTTTTGGTTAGAATGGCTTCTATTACTTTATTTGTACTTTACACCTGCCCATTGGCTTGGGGGTGATATGGTGTAGTCATTCTATGATGAATATGATATTTCTGAAGGGTGGCTTTGAAACCATGAGAATTGAAAGGAGGTCCTCTATCTGTAACTAGCTCTCTAGGGATTCCAAATCTAACAAATATTTCTTCAAATAGGAAAGCTAGGACATCTTCTTCTTTAGCTCTAAGAAGTGCTTTGGCCTCTACCCATTTAGTCATATAATCTGTGCAGACTAATATATAAACTCTTTGGTTGGATGGAGGATTAATGGGTCCTATAAAATCTAAAGCCCATCTTTCAAATGGTTCAAGTATTACCTGTGGGTTCAATGGCATTTCATCTCTATGATCAGGTTGACCCATTCTATGACAACTATCACAAGCCCGAACATATTTCTTTTCATCCTTAAAGAGTGAGTGCCAATAATAACTCATCCTAAGAATTTTATGTGTTGTTCTTTTATCAGCAAAATTCCCTCCACAAGGGCCATCATGACAAGCTTTTAGTATATCATACACCTCATCCTGTCTAATGCATCTCCGGATTTCATGATCAAGTCCTGTGTAGAAAAGACACCCACTTATCTTGCTATACCGAGCACTTTGTTGAATGATTTTTCTTTTCTCTCGATGTGACAGATGTGATGGTAACTTTCCTACAACCAAATAATTGGAAATGTCTGCATACCATGGTGAGTGAGAAGATACTGCAAATAAGTACTCATCAGGAAAGGAATCATCTACTGGAATATTATTATCAGTTTTTAACCGTGAAAGGAAATCAGCAACAACATTTTCTTTACCTGGTCGATCTACAATTGTAATATCAAACTCTTGTAGTAACAATAACCATCTGTTAACTCGAGCATTTGTGATAGACTTGTTCATTAAATACTTAATAGCTGAGTGATCAGTATGGAAAAAAGTAGAGTAACCAGTAATGTAATGTCAAAATTTATTAATGGCATAAATCACTGCTTAAAATTCCTTTTCGGTAACTGTATAATTAAGCTCAGCAGGGGTCATATTCTTACTTATAAAGTAGATAGCATAAGGAAGATGGTTTTCTTCTTGTCCCAAGATAGCTCCAATTGCAGTATCTGAAGCATTAGAAGATATATGAAAGGGAAGTGCCCAATCAGGTCCTCTCATAATAGGGGCTATGGATAACTGATGCTTGAGTTCTACAAAGGTCTCTTGGCAAAGATTATTCCACTTAAATTCAGCATTTTCATAAGTAACACAAATAAAGGAGAAGCTATTTTGGAAATTTTTAAAATAAATCTCCTGTAATATCCAGCATGTCCTAGAAAAATTCTCACATCAGTTTGTGTTTTAGGAACAGGAAGATTCTGAATGACTTGTATTTTGGATGGATCTACCTGAATTCCTTGATATGAGATAAAATTTCCAAGCACTACTCCTTCACTCATCATCATATGACATTTTTTAGTGCTTAAGGAGAGGTGAGCTTGTATACAACGTTTGAGTACCTTCTCAAGATTCTGTAATGCATCTTCGAAAGATGCACCATAAGGGGTAAAGTCATCCATAAATATTTCCATGGAGTCATTCAACATATCAGAAAAGATTCCTATAACTGCCCTTTGAAAAGTTGTTGGTGCATTACATAGTCCAAATGGAAGAACTCTATAGGAAAAAGTTCCCCAAGGGCCAGTAAAAGTGGTCTTATCTTGGTCTTGGGGTGCAATTCTGATTTGATTATACCCACTAAATCCATCTGAAAAGGAAAAGAATTTCTTCTGTGACAAACTATCCAACACCTGATCAATGAATGGTAAAGGAAAGTGATATTTTTGAGTGGATTTATTTAAGGCTCTATAATCTACACACACTCTCCATTTCCCGTTTTTCTTAGGAACTATTATCAATGGGGAAACCCATTCACTGTCAGATATAGGGTATATAAATCTTGCATTAAGAAATTTATGAAGTTCCTATTTAACAATTTCTCTTAAATTAGGGTTCATTTGTCTTTGGGGTTGACAGCCTGGTCGAAAACCTTCCTTAATATAGATCCAGTGAGTAAATAATTCAGGGGAGATCTCCTTCATATCTGTATAGTCCCATGCGAATTATTCCTTATTTTCAAGCAATAACTTCATTAACTGTTGTGTTTCAGCAACTATCAGATTAGGATTTATGTTCAGCGTTTTGCGAGGTTCGATTTCTACTGTTATGCTTTTAGAAGATATGGTGGTTGATGTTTGAGGTGGATCTTCAAATTTAAGCTTTTCCTGGGTATCTGATTCCAAAAGTGCAGCTAGTTGATTATGTGTTTCAGAAGTCACAAAGGAGGGTTCACAAAAGAAATTATTAATTACTTCATCCTCAGTGGTATCTTTAAGGTTTAAAGCTTGTCTGATAGTCAAAATAGGTTGAATAGTGTTATCATCATATTCCATCCATACAGAATTCTCATTATTAATCATGGGTGTAGCATGAGGGTAGAGAGTAAGTTGTTTAGTTTCATATCCATTGGAAATTGTCATTGAACCATATCTACAGCTGATAAAGGCGTTGACTATGGCTAACCAAGGCCTTCCCACTATTAGAGGATGTCCCCCCAACTTTTTTTTAGTCTGTAACACGACAAAGTCAGCTGGGTAATTCCAGGTCTCAACTGAGATAACTAAGTCTTCAACAACTCTTTTTGGTTTGATTGTAGAACAGTCAGCTAACTCTAGAATGGTTGGTGTATCTTTGATTGTGTTCTTTAGTTGTAACAATTGTGAAGTTTCAAGAGTCATAATGTTTATAGTAGCACCTAAATCTACCAGAACTTGAGGGATTATTGTTTTACCAATTTGGACTATCACAATAGGATGGCCAGGATCAGCATATTTAACTGGAGGATCTTTACCGGACATTAATGTAGATAGATCGCCCATAACATGAACTGTAAGGGGATCTTTAGCTTTCCTACCAGGTTTCTTAACACAAATATCTCTCATGGTTCTAGCATAAATTGGTACATCTCTCAGTGCCTGTAAAAGTGGAATTTTAACATACAGATTCTGCAATTCCCCTAGAAGATTAAAAGCAGGTGGCTCGGGCGTTCTAGTTAAAACTAAACGCTCAGGGAATGGAGGTTCTGTTGTTTCAGCACCCTTATTAAAGGTGGTTGTACCTCTTTATGTGAATCATGTTTCTCAGTTTCTTCTTTATCAAAATCGGAAGAGGTAACATCATCAATAATGGGTTCAACTATTTTCCCAGATCGTAAATGAATATCATTACATTGTGCAGGGAAAACAAGAAATGGAGGCTGGTTCTGAATATCAATAACTTGTATAGCTTTATTACTGGGGTTAGGATTTGGTTGTACAGGTAGCTGGGGTCTCATTTGATTATTTGGTGGAGCACCTGATGGTAGAGGAAGTGGTTGCTGGAATTGAGGAAATTTATTTGGAAATGGGAATTGTTGACCCCTCCAATTTGAATTCCATTGATTAAAATAAGATGGTTGTTGTGGAGGCCAAGGAGTCCACATTGCAAGATCTACAAAGGGAGGGGTTGTTTGTTGCATGGGTGGGTAATTCATTTGATTAAAGGGTGGGTATTGCATTTGGTTGAAGGGAGGGTAATTTGTTTGACTAAAAGAAGGATAATTGTTCCAATGATTAGAAGATGTAAATGGAATATTAGAATTCATACCTTGTCCTCGTGGTTGCCATTGCCCTCTATGTGTCAGTAGATAGACTGCTTCAGATTCTTCTTCAGTTGGTTGCAATGCTGCCTTTATTCCTGGTAAAGAAGGGCATTGTTGTGTTTCATGATATTTCTCACAAAGGGTGAAAATTGATATCTTGTCCAATGGGCATTCCCTTAGTGGGTGTTTATCTCTGCATTTGGGGCAAAAGACAGCCAAAGCTGCTTCTACTTCGGCTTGTTTCTTTTTAATCTACAAGGTGTCAATCTGTGAAGCAAAAGAACTTAACATTTCAGTTTTAAATTCTTCGAGTAAATTACGTATTTCAGCTCTTGTTGCTCCTCCATTGGCTGATTTTTGAACTCTTGAATATGTGGCATCTCTGTTGTTTTACCTGTTCCTTGCAGCTCCTCTTGAACATCTTTTACAGAGGTCAACAATTTCATCATATTATTCTTTAGATATATCCCCTTTACCAAGCATATTTAGCATGTCTAAACAATCATCCCTCATCCCTTTCAGTAATATTGTTTTAAGAATATCCTTACTTACACCTGGATGATTGGATATTTGCAGATTGTATTGTAGTATTTCCACAAAGTCCTCCAAATTCTCGTCCTCCTTTTGTACCATCTTGAATAGTTCCTCCCTCTTTTCTCTTGTCTGGAAGTAGCCTTGATATTTAAGTAGAAATTTATGTTTCATCTGTTCCCATGTTGTGATTACATGGCCTTCAAGACTCATGAACCACATTAGTGAATTTCCTTTTAGTGTTGCTGGAAACAGCTTCAACTTCTAGGCATTAGTAACATAATCATAACTTCTACATAATATATCAAATTCAAAAAGAAATTCGTTAGGATCTTCAGAAGATAAACCATGAAAGTTAGGTAAAGCTGAAAGTGGGATATTCTTCATGGGAGTTTCTCCTCTAGGGAGATCACTAATAGTAAATCCTAAGGTAGAGAGAGAATTCCCATCTTTTCCCTCTCCTTCAAGATCTACTTGTCCTCTACCAAACAATCCTTTATTGTTTCCTTCCATTGTTTGATCTCCAACTGCACTTGCTCGATCCTCAATATTTTCTACTGGCTCTTCAATTTTTTCCACTGGTTTTTCAACGTTTCCTGTTGATTCCTCAACGTTCTCTACTGGTTCTTCAACACTTTCTAATGGCTCTTCAACACTTTCTACTAGTTTTTCAACACTTGTTGCTGGTTCCTCAATGTTCTCAGGGCTCACGACTTCTTCTGTTTCATAATTCAATTGAGGGGAGTGTTGAGGCTTTGGCCTTCGAGAGCTTAATCTCTGAGAAGATTCAGCTTTTGATACAATCTTGTAAATAAAATTCTTTCTTCCTCCCCTTCCTTTGCCCTTGCCACCTGTAGGGTTAGTTTCCTTATGGGTTCCGTGTCCTCTCATGCAATCTACACATATGGAAGAAAAACATCAATGCTTTTGAAATCTATAATTTCCTTCCCTGGCAACGGCACCAAAATGTTGGTCACTTTAATTGTTTACCAATTTAAACAATTCAAGTGCTACATAAATTGTCAACCTAGGGAAGTCTGTTTATTTCAAAGGCAATCACACACTGTATATGCTCAATCTTAAAAGCAAAGAAATGTTGTAGTAAGAATCACACTAATCACACCTTGCTTTAACAAAGCTGAAGTCTACTTGAGTTACAACAAAGACAATCATTCTATTACAGACTATCATTAAAAGAATCCTGGATTACATTAAAAAGACAATGATCTAGGAAAGGAAATCAATCTGCAAAAAGGAAGACCAATTATGCTATAACAGAGAAAAGGACTCTATTCTCCAAGTAGGAATCTTCAACACCTGTTTCTGATTACCAAGCTTTTACACACTCATTCCATAAACAAGATTGCTAATTAAAATAATCCACAACTTCTCAAGAATAAATTGTATGATATCAATGCAACAAGTAATGAAAACAAAGCTTTAGCAATAGACAACAAAATTCTGATGCTGCATAAATAACTTCAGTAAACAGGGTTTAAACAAGGCATGAATGAAAAGAACAATTAACAAACTATAGGGACAAATGGGTGAATCTTGTGAAGAAGGCGGGACCTTTCCTTCTCACAAGATTCCCTAGAAGAAGGAATTAAAATGAGATGCTCAAAACAAACTTTTATTCATCTGTCGAAAGCAACATATTATAAAAAGAGTCACGTTCCTTCTCTGTTCAGAATGAACCCCCCGTAGTCTCTAACTATCTTCTAATGCTGATGTCTCCTCTTTTTAAAGAGGAGACATCTATTACAATTGATTTACATTATAAAAATCCTATTTTTAACCCAATCTGATCTTCAGTTCTGAAATAGGACCTTTCTATTCTTCCATAGAAAAATGTTGTTACAATGGTTATGATGGTACTGGCTTCAGAGTGGCCCGTGTAACAGCTTCCTTACTTATCTTTTCTTGTTGTCATCATGATCGAAATGTTGCTTCAAAATTGCAAATCACAGGCTATTTTAGCAATGGGATTTGTGTACCATGTTGACTGTTTCAGCAACACAATCTTCAGACAGCCATAATAGATTATCTATGATCTTCAAATTGTCTCAGCAACTATATATCTTCGATTAATGATTAAATATAAAAGTAATGTAAAATTATATGTAAAACAAGTTAAACATATAGTAAAGAGAAGAATATTATATACCTTTGGAAAAATGGATGAAAGTGATAGTGTAATCTTTAAATATGGACTGAAAAAGAGTAGAATGATAACAAAATGTATGGTCAAAATGGTACATTATGGGTTCCTAACAATAAATAGTCACACAAAAACACATGATGAATCAATTCACCCCGCTTGGGCTACGTCTCCTTGGTCCAACTTCCAATGGCTTGACCCTCTTCTATTATGCTCAAAAGTGTGATTACATGTGTTTACAATGCTCAAACAACTCTGAAACATGTTCCACCAGCCCCATAATGCTAAAAAATGTCTCCGTAGCCTCTTTCTGCATCTAATTTGGCCAAAAAATGATCAAGTTATGACTTCCCCAAGTTCCTGCACTATTCACTCCACATTTTCCCCAAAATCTGACACCATCCTACAAATCCGCCTAGAATCTAGCTAACTGAGCACCAATTTTGCCAAAAACTGGGCGAAATTGTCGACGCACCAATTTTCCCAATGACGCTTACAAATTGGATTTTAAACCATATTCCTTATGGTTTATAATTTTTTTTATTAAAATCTATCACACGGTTTCTACCTAACCAGCAGCATAAACATTGGCATGGACACATGGTAGTCAACAGTGGTTAACAATTAGTAGACCGTTGGGGTTTGGATGATTACTGTGGTGGTCAACTGTTGTGTTCACATCCCCAACGAGTGACATTTAATTTTTCCAATTACAATTAAGAACGGGGGCGTGGGGCTAGATTCCCGCCTCCAGTGGTGACTAGGGATGGGGCTAGACCCCAGCCCCCTCCCCAAATTACATGATAATAAAACAATATTCAAACCATTGTATAATAAGCAATAACATGTGGGTGCAATGGTAAATCTTAGCAGTGGCTTGGCGGAGGTCGCTGGTTTGACCCCCAGAGCCTCTGCTTGGCCTCCCACATAAATATTGGTGGCCCTCCGACTGCCACGTGGTGGCCCCTGGTTGTGCGATGTGGTAGCCTGTGGTTGGCCACCAAATCAACCAATCAAATTGTATCATTTCGAACCAGTAACCAAGTGACACTTGGAACGATACCATTCACCCATGGAGACCATTGACCTAGTCAACTTATACAGTCACCCTGCCATGTAGGCATGCCCAGTTAGCTGTACAGACTACTGACTAGGCTAGCCTACATTTTTTTTTTAAATTACATGTTTGACAAAGTGGACATAATGTGTTTCTGGGAGCATACAGTGTCAAGTTTCCACGAAATGAGTTGTATCAGATTCAGAACGATGAGATATATGTGTTCATTGAGGTTCCACACCATTCTGAATTTCTATTTTTATTTTTGAGCATAATTTTGAGCACCTGATCACTCCTCCCCACCGGAACCTTTTGGACCCCAAAATATCACTTTCAGTTGTTCATTAGATGAGGGTACAATTCCATCACCTTTCCAATCTCGATCCATTTGGCGTTAGAAGGATTTGTGCCTTTGGCCCCACATGAAGGTAGTCTACACTCCCTCTTTCTAATGTCCTTTTTCTTCTATCAAGAATGGTGTCTTGTTGAAGCTCATCAAGTTATTCAGGAGAAAAGCCTTCAATAGAAAGAATATAAACCTTTTCTCCTTGATATTCAATCAATGGAGGCTCATAAAACTTCAAGTTCTCAACATTAACAACAGAGTAAAGTTGCATGTATGAAGGTAAATCTAACTTGAAGGCATTTTCACCAATCTTTTCCAAAAGTCTGAAAGGACCATAACAGATTGGTTTCAGTTTTTTACCTTCTCCTTGAAGCCTCTCTTTGTTAATGTGGAGCCAAACTTCGTCACCAACTTGGAACTTGTGATCTACATGATGGTTTTTGTGCCTTGCTTTGTACTTGCCTTGTCTCTTTTCAAGCTGATCTTGAACTATTTGATGTATCAATTGGATTTGTTCTATGAACTTATTGACTTTGTCTATGTTGCTATGGCCATCCATAGAAACATCCTTCCCAAAAATGAAATCCAGTGACGATCTAGGAAAGTATCTAAGACATGCCTCAAATGGCGATGTTTGTGTAGAGGAGTGTTTTTCATGGTTGTAAGCATGTTGAATGTAGTGCAAGTTTTCATCCCACAACTTAGGATGCTTGCTGCAATATCCTTGAATAAGATGTATGATTGTTCAATTGACCACCTCAATTTGATCATCTATTTGTGGATTAAAGGTTGTACTCTTCTTCAACTTGGTATCCATCAATTCCCACAAACTTGACCAAAAATTCCCAATGAATCGAGAATCTCAATCACTAACAATGGATGTGGGAAAACCAAAATGAAACCAAACATGCTGAAAGAATAAGTGAGTTGTTTGTTCAGCTATCATTTTCTTTTTACATGAAATTAATATACACATCTTGCTTAACCTATTCACAACTACATAAAATAATCATGACCTCTTTTGACAAAGGAATACCTCCTACAAAATCCATAGAAACACTCTCCCATATACATGAAGGTACAAGAAGTGTTGTGTACAATGCTAACTTCCTATTGCTAGGCTTACTAACTACACATAATGAACAACCTTTAATAAAACGTGACACACTTTCAAGCAAATGATACCAATAACAATACCTCCGGAGATCTGCCACTGTTTTTCTTACACTGAAATTTCCACTAATAAGAGAAGTGTGTGCTTCACTTATGACATTCACTCTCTCTCCCCATGGAATACAAAGCTTCCCCAAATGATACGACAAGTTATTATGTACATGGTAATCCAATTCCTCTACTTGGTTTCCTTGACTCAAGCTTGCATAAACATCTTGAAAGTCATTATCACATGCATATTGCTCAACATAAATTTCATGCAAAACATAATTATGATTGAGAAATTAGCTGCACTAATAATAGACCTAGAAATCATATCAATAACCTTGTTGTAAATACATTTCTTATACCTGATGACCAAGTGGAATTGTTTTAAGAAACCCATCCATCAAAAGTGCCTTAACTGCTGCAACTTAGTTTGTGATTTCAAGTATTGGAATGGTTGGTGGTCGGTGTGTATGATGGTTTCCTTTCCCATCAAGTAGTGTTTCCACTTTTGCACACTTTGAACCAATGTATAAAGCTCCTTGTCATAAGTAGGATAGTTAAGCACTGTACCATTGAAATTTTCTGAATGAAATGAAATGGGCTTACCACGTTGCATAAGGATTGCACCCATGGCATAGTCGCTTGCATTAGTTTGAATCTCAAAGGGTTGTCTCAAGTCTGGCAATGCAATACTGCGGCTGAACTAATATTCTCTTTCAAAGCATCAAATGATTATTTTTTCTTGCGTCCCACTAGAAGACCTTTTTCACACTAGTCAATGCATGCAAAGGAGTTATGATAGAAGAGAAGCTAGCAATAAACTTCCTCCATTATTGGGTTATTCCAAAAAAACTTCTTACCTCAGTGACTGTCCTGGGTGTTGGCCGATACATAATGACCTCAACCTTAGAGGGGTCTATCCTTAACTCGCCTCCTCCTACAATATGCCCCAAGTAAACCAAAGAAGTTTTACCAAACTCACATTTTGACCTCATAAAAAACAATTGTTCTTTCCTTAAGACATTAAGTACTTTTCTTACATGCATTACATTCTCATCAAGTGATTTACTAAAAGTTAAGATATCATCTAAGTAGACGATGTAAAACTTATCATGAAATGGCCTTAAAACATCATTCATCACATGCATGAAGGTAGAAGTAGCATTACATAAACCAAAAGGCATAACTATCCATTCAAACAAACCTTGCTTTGTTGTGAATATTGTCTTCCAAATGTCACCTTCAACAATTATAATTGATGGTAGCCACTCCTTAAGTACAACTTAGTAAAATGCTTTGCATCTTTCAATTTATCAAGTAAATCATCTATTCTAGGAAGTGGATAACGGTTCTTTACCATAATCTTGGTCAATGCACAAAAATCTAAGTACATGCACCATGTTCCATATTTCTTTGGCACCAACACAATAGGTGACCCACATGGCGAATTACTTGGTCGGATGACCCCCTTTTCCAACAACTCTTGGATTTTATTTTTGATTTCATCACTCTCCATCACCGACATCCTATACATGCCAATGTTAGGAAGAGGAAAATTTTGTTGCAACTATATTTCATGTTGGATTCCCCTCTTGGGAGGTAACCCGTTTGGCTCCTTAAACATCTTATTATTTTGATTAACCACTTCAATCAAATCAGATTTAAACTTTGGATCACAACCTTGAAATTCTTCATAATCAACATCATTCTTTGCTTTAATCATAAGAAACTCAAAATTCTTGCTTGAATTCACGAGTCTTTTCATTTGCCCTTCATTAACTATTGAAAGATTTAATTTCTTGCAATGAGCTCTCACAATATACTCCACACCATTTTTGAACAAGCGGTACTTATTTTCATGGTGATAGAATATGGATTTTCTATTATAGAGGTAAGGTCTACCCAAAACAATTCCTGAAATATCAAGCAGTAGAACACCTAATCCAACTTCGTCAATGAATTTTGTCATGATTGAAAACCGAAGAATACACTTTCTTGTAACCTGCGAAATTGTGTTCTTGCATATCCAATCCAATGGATATGGTTTGTGATGAGGAATGGTTTGAAGATTAAGTTTCTTGACTAAGTCTTCAGATATCAAATTGGCTTGAGACCCACTATCAAATAGTGTGTCTATTTTTTTATGTTTTGAAGTAACCCTCACATGAAATAATTAAATTCTTGTTTCTTCATTTGGAGTACTAATGTGATGAACTAGTGCTAGCAATGGATTATTTTCCTTTCATACCCATGGCTATAATTTTAGTTTCATCGCCCGAGTTAGATCCCAAATCCTGTTCAGTGGTTGCAGTTGTTTTTTGTTTTCCCTTTTTGTTGAATTTCTTAGGCCTCATCTCTAGATGAAGCTTCCAAGAGTGGCCTTCATCACGACCCTCTTTGGAACAATGTTTGCATGCCATTTTATCTCCTTCCTTTTTAACAGATGAATTTTTATTTCCCTTTCCTTTGAAACCCTCTCCTTTATCTCCACCCTTAAATGACTTAATTTTAGCCTCTTCTGGAATATTTTTCCCTCTTGCCTCAAGGTGAGTGGTGATGAACCTCAGTATTGCAACAAGAATTTTGCAACTCCCAAGGCTACCAACTTTAATTATCAACCCAGGGTTCGTACAAAATTAAGAGGTATTGAAACTATATGTGAAACATACAATGTGTCCTTATTTTTTTGATATGATGTAATGGAGGGAATGTCATGAAATAAAAGCCTAAACTAATTGCAAAAATGGAAGTGTTTCTTTGAAAATAAATCAATCATAGGCAATAACAACAATTTTTAATTGTAATCATGAGAGCATCAATTCAAATAAATAGGCCTAATCTGCTTTGTATAAATGCATGTCCTAAGTGGTGTTAATTCTTCTCAATCATGGATTTATATTTTAGGGGTCCTGATTCAAGCCTACGAGACAAAAACAAAGCTTTGGGAGCAAATGTGGAGTTTACATGTCTTGTAAGACTGCATTAGGAAGTTCTATTTTTTCTACAAGATGTTATTTTTTGGAGATAACTCACCGAATGATCAAGTAAATCAAATGAAAATGGTGTGGGATATTTTTTTTATTAATTAGGATGTATTAGGTCTCCATTCCAAGTGGAATCACTCCAAAAAACCCATGTTCACATGTGCTAAAGAAATGATAGAAAATTACTACTCTAAAATTTGGAAATTCAAGAACTAGTGAGTTAGTTAATCTATCAAATGCCTATCATAATTAAGTGAAAATAAAATAGGGTAAATTTTGTTATTAAATTTAATATTATTTACCTAATCCAAGTGGAATATTCAAATGAAGCTCATTAACCCATTCCAAAAAATAGCATAAATTTACTACTATTTCGCTATAAGGCATTTCAGAAATCTTATATTTGTGAGCTAGTAACCAAAACCAAGTACCTTAACGATTAAGATGAACTTCCAAAGTTATTATAAGGATGAATAATGATTTTGAATTTATAAAAAACTTGAAAAATAACTCCAATAATTTAACGCAATCCTAAAACAAGAAAAAAACAATACTAAATAAAAAAATATTCAAAACAGAAATGATAGATGCATGTGAATAAGAAGTGAAAATAAAATAAATAAATTGTGAAAGAGGGCTCTGAGGTTCATGGGATGGCCAAGACCAAGGAGGACTCAAATTCATATAGAAGAAACCAATCCTTAGAAGCTAAAAATGACACCATTCTTCATTATTGAATCAGTCCAAGTACATCCCTACAAGAAAGGAAAGTGGAGTTGTTAAACAACAAGTTTTCTACACAATAAGACTAAACAATACATGAATTTAGAGGATATTTGAATTGGTAATTATTAAAAATTATGAGGAAGCATTCTCCTTGAAAGGAGGAAGCTTAACCCTCCAAAATCCCTCAAATAGTGGATTTGGTTCCAAACACTAGGAGTTTGCAGTAAATAATAGGGAACACATTCCTAGATTTTCTCAATCATCAGAGTTCCAAAATATCTCAATGATTTCATGATATTTTGTTCATTTATTCTCCAATATTGATCCTCCTATAGTAGGGAGAAAGTCCCTAAATTATTTCCTTCATCAAATCTTCATAATCTTCCCAATATTATTCAAAAATAAATAATATTCGGCACAAATATGCAATTATCTCTAAACCTTCCTAAGAACATATTAAAGCTAAAAAAAACATTACTAAGTGTAGAAGGGGGGATTTAATATATATTATATGTGCCTTAAAAAGGTTAGATGGGCCTCAATTTACGTCTAATTTAGAGTCCCATCATACCCCGCTACTGAAGTCGATAAGAGCAAACCCGCCAACAAGAATTCAATGGATACCTTCTCAAACCAGTATGAGCAAAGGACCAAATAGCTGATGTGATAGAACAAGACTCTGACAGACTGGGATGGCTGACTGAAAAATGAGTCAAGAGACACCGTAGAAAGGCTGACTCAAGTTTACTTTCCTTGAACAAAAGCACGAATCAAATGTGACTATGGAAGCATATGATAACTTTGTATAAGATTTTCATGCAGGAGGCATGAACAAACCCTCTATATGATTGGAAGAGATAACCAGCCGGGGGAGTAATGACTCAATAACAAGGTTATGGCTCTCCTAAGTCAAAATAAATCCCATCCCAATGGAGAAAAGAATTTGTTTTTTGTGCTTTGTTCAAGGGCTAGACAATTGACTCTTAGCTGCCATTAAATACAAAAGTAATGTCCCATTCCTGCTCTTCTTGGGATATTTGATTTTTTTTATCTTTTTCATGTTGAAAGCTTGAAAAGGAATAAAAGAACGCCTGTAGTACATTGGATACAATGAGTGTCAGGAAACAGATGCACTAGTTCCTGGGATAGGAACAATCCTATGCTCAATGCAATGTGGAGAAACTGGTAAATGATAATCAGAGGAATGTTTTGTCCAGAGGCAGAGGGTACTAAGTTGCAGTGCTAAGTGATTGTAAGGATGACTTTGCATAAAGACATGGTAAAAAATTTGGCTTATACGTGAGTCCAAGTGAAGTCAACTTAAGTCCAAGAGATACAAATGGTCAATATGCAATGCAGCAGAAAAAATCAACAATAGGGAGCCTCTAAGGTATAAAGACAGAAAGATAGCGAAGAAGAAGAATGAAGCTTTGTTGCACAGGCCATGGCGGGACTAAAGAGGACTCTCGAGCCTGCACAATTTTGCAACATGGGCAACATATGCTAGCAAGGATCTAACTAGGAAGACCATGTAGAGGATGGCTCTACCATCATATCATGATTTTATAAATTGAAGAGTGAAAATGGTTTAATATTCATAAGATGATGGGATCGACCCTATGGAAAGATTTCAATATGGAGGCTAGAATGAAAAATGAAATGGAAAGTGAATTTCCCTAAACTATATGCCAGTATTGAACAAAATACCTGCCATGAAGGGTTAGCTGTCATGGAATCGAAGCGGTAAAAATTGTCTCAAAATCTTCAAATGGTCCCGAAAACAACCTATCCCAGCACTTGCAAGCCAAAAGGTCATAAAGTCTTGACAAATTCAAAAAGTAAAAACAAACTTTATACAAGTGGGTTTCAATTTTTTTTGAAATTGGGGCGTAAATAGACCCTTTGAACTCACATTTCTCATTTGTGCTTTGGACAATTTGAGAAAAAGGCTCTGGGGCCAAAAACTCCCAAGTTCAATCTGGTTGATTTCTCAGCTGAATCACCTCAAATCTTCCAAGTAACCTTATCAAACCTCTTTCTAATGATTTCCTTTATCAATTTAGGTATTTTTTAGTTAATATCACTGTGGGAATTCTATTTTTGTATTAACCCTCTGCGTATATGGGGTTGAAAATACCCAAGCTGCGTATATACATGAATGTTTGAAAAAGAAACCCACGTATGCGCAAAGTAATTTTTTAAATCAAGTATTTAATGGATGAAAAATTGAATTGATCTAGGATTAAAATTAATTGGAGAGAGAGGGAGCATAGTGCAAATGATAATGAGATAATGGAATATGTCTTGTTCTTGGAAGTGCTCCAAGGATGTGGATGGTTAAAGTTCTTCAAAATACCAAATATGAAGACAAACACAAAAAATCTCGAGATGCTTGTGGATTACTGGGAGCCCGAAGAAGATGCAATTATGATTGATAAAATGCATTTTAGAATTGTTATTGAAGACATATACTTCATCACTTGGCTCTACCAAATAGGAGAGCCAATGAATTTGCAGGGGAAGGCCCCAGGTGGACTAAATGTAGATGATTACATGCAACTATACTGCTCAGAAGATACTCAGAAAGTTGGGTCCCAGATCCAAATCAGAGATGTACAAGGATTACATATGAAAATCCTTCTTTTCGGTATTGTTTGAGTATCCGTATCAACATCACTACACCAGGCCTCACGAGCTACCATGAGTTTGGCAACTAATTTCCTAACTACACTCTATGATTGGTGCACAACCTTGTTGATAAATTTGAAAAAACAATTGACTTCAATTTCGAAAAAATAATACCAAGCACTTCGTATATGGGACTATCCTTTGTTATTTTCTATTCAAGAGACTACCTGGGCTTCAACCCAAAGTGATATCTATAATCAGTAGCCCACGAGGTCTACATATAGCATGATGGGCTGATCTGATGAAGAGACTAGGGGGTTGCGAGGTCCCTAGAACTACATGGGATGATGAGTTCTTCTTGTGGTGGGTAGAACAAGTGATTGCCATAGAGGATTACCCATATGCAGGTATGGACTTCGGGGCAGACTCGTATCTGCCCCTACCACCCAAATTTGCATAGGGAGAGATTCATAAGATCACATTTAATGATTTTTGAATATTTGATTTTTTGGATTTTCAAAAAATATAAGATGAAAATATTTTTGATAGGACAAAGTACTTACAAAATTATTGATCATGATACAGATATTGGACCAGTTAGACCTGAATGTCTACCAAGGGATAGGCATCATGGAAGAGAGGCAGAGAATGTTGTAGGAGATCCTGAGAGAGCCCTTCATGCTATACAGAGGAACTTGGGGGGTCTGACTCGCCAGCTACCTATGGC
Source organism: Pinus albicaulis (assembly GCA_034641835.2). Taxonomy (NCBI): domain Eukaryota; kingdom Viridiplantae; phylum Streptophyta; class Pinopsida; order Pinales; family Pinaceae; genus Pinus; species Pinus albicaulis. Next base: position 962,390,759 of record CM076581.1, on the reverse strand, counting down.
TACCATGGAAGACCTCCCAGAAGCTATTCAAATATGTGTGGTTTGAGTACCACAAGATTGGGTGCGATTATTCCGTCGTGTGGCTACTACCATAATGTTCTTCCGAGATGCTCATCCAGGGCAGGGCCCATAGACATAGATTTTTAAGATGACTGGATGACTTGATATTTTTAGGATGAACATGATCAGGAATAATCCCTAATTTTGTAGGACATTATTGTCCAATTTTGTATATTTTTTAACATATAACTCTAATCTATGTACAGGCGATTTCGTGATGTGACACTCTCATATATACATGATATTTGATGATTTTTTATATTTAATGTGATAAATTAATTATAAGCCAATCGGTTGCTTGATTATCTAATGAATCAACAATTTTTTTTCTGATCATGGAATATGGATATATGTAATATAATTAAATAATATTTGTAACAAACACACTCTCATAAATAGGCGATATAAATATGGATCTCCGACATGATAGATGTTATTCAACTAAGACCCCACTAGTTGTGAGTCCAAGTACACTACTAACGAACCAACACAAAGAGATATTGCTTCAGAGAGTAGATTGACCAGAGCAGTATATTCTACAAAATTATTCGAAGCAGGACTAATACATATTCCCCTTGAGACAAACAATTGACCGAATGGATATTAAATTACCCAAGCCGCGGAAGCTAGATTCCGGGTGTGTCAACTAGGACCATCGACAAAGCCAAAATCAATCATATCATCCATAAATACATGCCAAGGCAAATAAAAAATATCAACGTCACAACGAAATCGATAGAAATACATGCGCAAAAATTATGATATGTATTAGTGTCATGTCTATACAACCTGTCACCAGTGATCAAATGGTCTCTTATCATGTCTTGTTAGGGTCTCATAGTCAAATTCTTGTCATTTCATTAGGTCTTCAAGTAAAAATTTGGTCATTGGGTAATATGTCTAGGGCTATTTCCACTCCTTTCAAAAAATTTACATGTTGTTCCTTGTCATCGCTCAGCTGAGTGTACCATCATTGAAAGGTCATCATCATTACTTCAGTCATCACCATCAGGATTTCATTCAACTCAATGTCTCCATTAGGTCATCAGGGTTTCAAGGTCACCAAATCTATCATTCCATGCATAAAATATGGCATTGGAGGAGTGGTAATAGGAATTTTTTTTCAATAAAGTTTGATTTCAAAATGTAATTCTTGTTTCTAATATGTAATAATTTCATCATGTTGCTAAAGCTCCATACAAAGTGTCAAAGTTACAAGGTTACAAAGTAAAGTGAAAGGACATGTAGTGGGCCATCCCACTACCATCAAGAAAAGTGACAACTACAAGTTATAAAAAGACCAATTCAACTCATTTTTTCATTCACCTCATCCAAGAAGAGCTCTCATCCATCACTAAGTGAAAATTCAGCAATTTCAAGACAAAACCACTCCAAATTTAGTGCCCAAAATAGCCACGCTGCGCTTTCTTCCCTCCACACTACCCTTTCTTCAAGAGGCTGTGTTTTCTCTAGAGGCATAGAACCAAGTTCGGACAAGTAAGTATAACCTTAGAAAACCCCTCCTTGCAGCTCAATTTCATGGTTTTACTATGAAAACCCTCCATTGACCTCCATGTTGCATTTTAGTGGCTAGCCCTATTTTTCAAATTTTGTGAGAAAAATTCACTCTCCCCTAGAAATTTTTAAATCCATCACACTCTTAATCATCCCCCACAGTTTTCATACCCCTTCATTACCCATTCCTAAGTCCCAGACCCTAAACCCTAGCTCAATTATGCCATTTTGAGTTGTTTTCCTAGCTAGGACTGTGTTTAAATTTCCTAGCCCAATTCCCTCACTCATGTCACTCCATTTAACTTCCTATACCTCCCTAAGACCCCTTCCCATCACCCTAAATTTTCCTACACCCATCTCCCATCCGTAACCCACTCATTTTATCCCTTTTCCTCTTCCCTTGTTTTGTCATACTATGGTTTTGCCCCATGCAATTAACCAAATGGAGGAGAAGAGATATTATAACAAAGTAGGTTAGGTGATAAGACATGAGCCCCTAAATACCCTTGAAATGATGTCTACACCACTATCCAAGCATTGTTTTCAAGCAATAGGGTGTCTTGCTTTTTGTCAACTAGTTGAGAAAGTCAAATATAATGCCACATTGACCAAGTTGTTTGCCACTCAACTCAAAAGGGAAAAATTAACAATTGTAGGGGTTGATTTCACTATATCAACTGATATAGTATCTAAGGCCACATGCGTGCCTAATAATGGTGAAAAATGGTTTAAAAACCAAGATCTAGCCCTTCATAACTATCAACCCTATCTCAGAATACATCATCAACAACACATGAAGAATATTTTTCTCGTTGGGAACCTCCTTGAGAAGTAAACACCACTCATGAAGATCATAATGAAGTAATTAACCTATAAGGGAAGATTTTATAGACTATATGGGTATCATGTCAGAATTCTCATGCATTTCATGGGGGTAAAAATACTCAATTTGACCTATTACTTATACAGAAGTTTGGCAAAGATGGAAGAAAAAGTCCAACATAAGCAGAGTAGTCCTGAAAGCAACCTCTTCCATCATGCTCTGATCAAGATCATTGTTTTACACTAGCTTGAGTAGATGAACATCAGTTGGGGACACTTTCACGCAGGCAGATGTCTTTTTGTCTTCTAGTATCCAACCTACCAGCCCTAGTTCTCCATCAACACCATCAATACCTTCAACACCTTCAACACCTTATAGACATGTAGAGGTTGGCTCACCTATCATTGTTTTAGTGAGGAGGAAGATTGATGTCACTAAAACATACCAAAGAGGCATAAGGCTTGTGTTTTCTCGTCATATTGAGGAAGGGGCCAAGCCCACATTAGCAGAGCAGGGATTACATTCACAACATGCGACATCTATGCATGATGAGGAGCATGATTTTGACTTAGTAGACTTGGAGGCCAATAAAAATGATGAAAACCTAGAGATGATCATCAAGGAAAAATATTTTAATATCAAAGAACTCCAAGACAACTTGGCAAGGGATAATTTCATCATTTCCTTCCTAGAGCAAGAAAAAATCAGTTGAAGGTAAAAAATATTTGTCTTTGGAGAAAATTGAGTTTGAGGCTAGCATGCATGATATGAAAGGTAAAACAGTGATTGATAGTGAAGATTTATAGAGGCATGAAGAGCAAGTGACAAGGAAGAGACCAATGTGTTGAACCCTTGGTTAAATTGAGAGGGGGGGGGGTGAATCAGTTTAATGCATTCATGGTCTTCTAAAACTTTATTTTACACTTATTTACATCCTCAATTCATGATAAACTTAATATATAATGGAACAACAATCTTAATAAGTGACCGTCAGGTATTAAGCAGATTAAATATACAATATCAACACATAATCATCATGCACATAGACAACAGCTATAAGTGGAAACCCATAAGGGAGAAAACCACATATTATTATTGTTGTGATGCAAAGGCAAGCTCCAACTCCCTCTCACCACTGATTTTCTGTAGGCTCCAACCTACAGGAGGCTACTACCTCAATTCTAAAAGCTATAACTTGCAAGGAAGCTCCAACTCCCATCTATTTTCTGCAGGCTACAACCTACAAGAGGCTCCTACCTCAGCCAGCTACAATTGGACATCTATCAAGCTAAAACTTGATATGGAAGCACCAACTTCCTCACTGTACAATAAAATCATATGCTGATTTACCTGGAGATCAGCTCTGTTTTTCTCCTTCTTTACTGCTATCCTTCTAGCCTTCAAATTTTCTTTATATCATCTCTGGATCTTCACAACTCCTCTCTCTGCTCCTTCTTCTTGTTACACTCTCTAACATCACTATGCATACGGATATTACATGTTTTAAACAGATAGCTTTATGATTGTTTGTATTTTATAGGGAATATGAAGTGAACATGCACAACTCTTTGCCTTCCACCATCTCATTTTCTTGCTCATCATTTCAGGAGGTTACAACATTGTCTATTCATTTCAGAATCAAATTGGAGTTTTGCTTTGCCTACAAATACTTTCCTTTGCATCACATACAATAAAAAAATTAAATTATTTATATTTATAGTTGCAACAAATAAATCTCAATCAATCCTTTCAGCTCTTGGTTCACCGTATATTTGTCCTTTTTGCTGCTATCACCGTCTTTTCAGTTTCTGCTGTTATATTATAGCTCTGCTGCATAACTATTTTGTTTCTTCCGTTACCTGTGTCTTTTGAGCTGCGTTCACTCACACTTTTCTTGTAAATGTTTGTTATGCATATCCACATGCACATCATCCTTTCATCAATCGAATGGTCATCGCACTCTGCCTCTTTTAACTTCCCAATCCAACGGAATTCGCACACCAAATTGCATGTTATTTAATTTTCCCAACCTACGCAAAATAGGTGGTTTTAGAATTCCACGTGTCACCCTCTTAACGTTATCGCACTCGTTTCACCTTTTACCACTTATCTTCCAAAAGCGGTGTGACAAACACTTACCGGTTTTGTAATCCTGCCTTCACTATTCTGCTTATTTTCCGTTTCTGGTTCCACGTATCTTTTGACGATTGCCGATGATTTACATGCCTCTATGGTCAATCCTTAATCACACTATTTTGCTCATGCTTCAGGTCCTTTTTCATATTTTTAGGTCTTTCCTTTGTAACCTGAGTTGGCCTCTACTTCCATGGTTTTCTTCATAAAACACTTAGCCCCAGACTTAACTTTGGTTGAAGGGTCCCACAACGCAGTGACCAATCACAACGCATCACATTTCGCATCGCATCGCATCGCCACTTTGCTGTATGCGATGAACTTCACATCGCTGATGTGCGATATTGTGATGTGCCGCCACGTGTCCCTTCGCATCGCCACATCGCATCGCAACTTTGATCATCCATCCAGAGGCTATCGTATTCTCTTGCGATGCTCGATATGCGATCGGGTCCCACTTGATTGTGATATTCCTCCTGCCCCAATTGTGATTTAATCTCTGTCGTCAATCTCCCTTAATTCTCATCCGTTGATCGTGCTAGTCCATGACTGTACTTTTGGGATTTAGGAAAGCGGGTCCCAATTCATGGCACTGCAGAGGCACTCCTCGGTACAGAATGATCATCGGGCTTGTGCTACCATAGTGAATGACACCCGTCGATTTGCAATCAACGCCCGATGGTTAGGTCAACTGCGGAGGCACCCCCTTGGGCTAACCATCGAGCTGTTTTTTCCCTTGCGATATCGTTGATCCCAAATCAATGTTAACCACGCTCATAAGATGTGCACGAGGTTTAGCCTTCGTTGCCTCTGCTGCCTTCGTTGTTCAACTGCTGCCTTCACTACCTCTGTTGCATGCCTCTACCTTTGCTGTTAAACTACCCTCACTACCTCTACTTCCTTCATTTCCTCTGCTGTGTTATGGCCTAAATATACCTCAGGCTGAAAAAGGCAGAATCTAGGGTAACATCAAACCACGCTTAACCTAGTAGCTAGCCCTACTAGATCGGGAGAGGGCTCTCTCCTTGTCAATCTCAGCAAAAAATGATCAATGAGGCTTGAGATGACAGAAATGAAAACTGATTTTAGGCTAGGTATATATGTAAAAGAGTTTGATTTGATTTTGAGGGTGTTTGTTGGATCAAAGGGAAGGGCAGATTCTGGGTCTAGGGAATGAGGCCTAGTTTTTGCAGAGATCTGAATGGGGCAAGGTAGGCAATTGTTTTGACACTTCAATTTTTAATGAAATGGATAGCTTAGACCGGTGAGGAGTTGAAGAGGGAAAGATACTTTCAATAATCCTCTTCAATAAGTTGAAAACATAGAAAATTAAATAAAACTCAGGTAGAGCACTGCAAATCTAATGAATTCCACCTTTATCTTTGTTTGTTTAACTTAAGAAGAAATAAGAGGGAATATGACACGCATAAAGCACCAGTAAACTTACATTAAAAAAGAGAAACACATCATAAAAACAAAGAGCCACATGAATCCCAAGGAGTGCTGCAAACTTTGGTCTATTCCTTTGCCAAACTGCAGAGATGAAATGTACAATGATGCTCAAAGCATTCCCAAGTGTCCAACTAGGCAAATGATTGAAAAACTACAAGATATAGACAAGCATAACTCATCCCCCAGCCTCTAGGGGTCAAGCTCACAAGTTTAGGAGCTGTTTCAACAAGATCTAAACTAAGAACTGGAAAATAGGCAATGGAATAGCTTGCCTCTATAAGATAGGAAACTGATTCATTCAGTTGCAATTCACCTTTTGATGGATGAATCTACCTCCATGAGTTAAAATTTAACAAAATTACATCAAGACCCATAAAATTACATCAAATTACATCATGAGTTTAAAATTTGGAAGTAATAAAGTCAAACTGTCTAAAACTAGGCGAAAAATAGAGTTACTGAGTCCAAAATGAGCAAAAATCCCCAATGCGTCGCGCTTGATTTCTCTATGCGTTGCGCTAGTTTGGAGCTGATTTTGGAGGCCTTCCCGTGATCCAAATTGGCTCCAAGTGGGCTTGTTGGAAATCTGTACCTGTCTACTTTCCAAAACAAGTGGAATTTCTGAATTTGGTTGCCATTTTCCCCTCCAAAATTGAGTTTTCCCAACACTACTTCCTATGTGTCCAAAAAGGGGCAGAAAGGTCATTTTTAGGGTGTTTTTTACCCTTCTGGAAACCCAAAACTTGTCAAAATATATAGGAAATGGGTAAGAAGGCCTAAAGTTTCATGAAAAATTCAAAAATACAAATTTTTACCCCAGAGGAGCTCCCAATCATAAGCGCGCACCAAGTGGCGCAACGCGTCGGGCTGAAAAATATGTGTTTAGGCCAAAAAAAACAAAATTTGCAAAATGTGTCCCAAATTTCTTGAAATTTGGGCTGAGTGTCCTCCATCATGCACTATGTTGGGCCAAGGAAGCCTCGACCAAAATTTGAAGTCTATCTTGCCTTTTCCGACGCCTTAGTGCCCTCTTCAACCTAGCCTTTAGGATCTTGATTCGTGCCTTGCAAACATGATTTATTGCCCAATAATGATTCTTCATGTGCCTCAACATGTTATTTTCATTGTTGGCCTTCTCCAACAGCTTATCCAAATGAATATTTACCCTTTTAAGCTAAGTTTCGCGATCAGCCTCAATCTCTCGCTCGATGGATGTCATCTCGGTTTGGCTCCTTTAGGCAACTTGCCGGTTCTCACGTATATTTTTCAACTCCATGATAGTTTGCTGATATTCCAAATGTTTGTTTCTCTACTCAAGGTAATTTATGATCCATTGGTCTCTTTGCAACTTGACGGACAAAGTGTCTATTTTCGCCTTCTGCTCCTTAACAATCTGTCTCAACTTTGAGCTTGGTGAGCCCAAATCCTCATCAATGAGTATGAAATCGGTATCCTGGCCTCTTGAAGGCCCCTAATCCTGCATGGGCCTCTTACCCTTTTCCTGTACCTGTACTTGTGCCGCTGATGACGGAAGCGAGACCCCTTCCACCTCGAGTGGAGATAATACTTGCCTGGTTGCTGCAAATAACCCTCTAGTGCCTCTCTGATAAGTGACAAACACCGCCGCACTAGTGGTATGTGTCTCATGACCTTCTGCTGATATGAAGGTTCACCTGCCTCATGAACAACCTCTGAAGGAACCTGAGGAGATGTGAAGAAATCATTAGAAATGAAATCCTCTCATGAAATACCCTGCAATCCGAGCTGATGCATAACCACAACTTTGATAAGTGCAAAGTGGTAGATAATGTTGTACTGCTGCTCAGGAGTTTTCCTTTGCACGAGAGTGGTCATCTTCTCAATATTTCGACACATGAAATAAGGGAGGTTCATCATCCTCACCTTGGTAAAATGCATCATTAACCTAATATGATAAGCATAGAGACGTGAAAACTGGCCTTCACAACTGAAATATTTGATAATAAGTTTCATCAGAGGAGCATATGAATCCTTTAGGAACCGAAAGGGAAACACTCTGCTGAGTTGTCTCACAAAACTAGGCTTGATATATGGCTCATAGTGTACCCTGTCAACCTGCTACCTCTTGTTCCATTGTTCTCCAACATTTGGTATTCTAGTTGCTTGAGAGATAGTTTCAGGTGTTAAAGTGAATGTTACACCTACAAGGGTGACTTGACCATCATGTAAATGCAACACAAACAAATGGGCCAACTCTTGATGGTGGTGGACCCTAGCAACCATTTCACAAAATTGATAACAATACTTTTGTTGAAAACATGCCATAGCGAGTGGACAAGCCTGCAACTCAGCCAATGAAGTGGGCTCCTCCCTCACATGTCTGCCACTATTATGAGGTCTTCTAGGTGCATGAAATTCAGTTGTGGAATCATTGTCTCGGTCATAAGATGTATCGGTCTCCATGATTTCCAAAGTCTATCTTGTGTTGGATGAAAATGAGAATTTTGGTGTCTTTGATTTTGTTGCCAAATATGTGATAATATGGGAGGGACTATGGAGGGATAGGGTGGTAGAAATGATGGAATATTACCAAGTGAGATCTGTCAAATGAAGAGTTTTGGGGTAGTCACTTGATTTCTAGGGATAGCCTTGGGGTTTGGGAAAATTCATAATTGGGATGTGGAATAGTGGGAATGGGATAGGAAATGAGTGCTTTAGGAATATAAGGGAATAGGAAAATGGGCTGCTGTAACAAGATATACAGTGATGAGGGAAAAAAGAAGGTGGATAATGGAAGTGATAGGCACAAAACTAATTTCATAAACCCTAAAGGAGCATTCTTCAAACAAGATAATAGGGTTTGATTTCTTTTTGTATTTAAATTCTCATAAACAACACAAAACACTGGTTCATGGGAAATGGAGAGTTTGCATGACTTACTTGAACAAAGAGGGACTGAGTCGATTCGAAGATTTGGAAGAAATGGCAATGAATTTTCTTGCTGCCATATGCGTCGCGCAACAAGCCCAGTGCGTCGCACAACTTCAATGTGTCGCACAGGAGCAAGTTTACACAATGGGAGCCGACCCAATGCATCACACTTGCCCAATGTGTCGCGACACCCACCAAATGCATCGCGCAGGGAAATTTCAACACAGTCTGCCTTCAAATGCTTCCTTCGCTCCTCACAATTTCTCCTTTGATCACTCCTGTTCTCTTAGCATACAAATGAGTTTTGGAAAGATGAAAATGTTTTATATGCCAAGGATTTTAATTTTCCATTTGAAAAACCCACTTTGTAATGTTTCAGACTTTGACATTTAAAAAAAAAACTCTGTCTTCCTTCATTTTGGCTTTTTGGACTGAATGATGAGCTTTCTGTTTGATTTGCAGGGAACAGATGGCCAGAGCTTTGACAAAGGTGACCAGGGTGCCAGTGAAAGTATTATTACAACTCAGAAAATTTAAAATTACATTTATTTATACATAAAGATGAAAAACTCTATTTTTCTTCAAAACAGAGTTCTGAAGAAAAATACATTATTAAGCATATGATGATGAGATTTTAGCACTGAAACCTTATTTCAAATTTTCTCATGTGCCTGCTGACCATTATTGAGGATTCTAAAGAGCTTATTAATGAAACCCTAGACCTAATGACACTAAAACCCTAAAAACGACTCTTTGCAAACTATGAGACTAAAAGTGACTGCAAATGATTTTAATGAACAGAAATAGGCCAACAGGTAAAGGAAAAGAGGGACATGAGCAACAAGCCACTACCGTCAGATGATCCATGCTCCTAATGGAATGCAACTGACTGAGTGAGACACCTAATATGCAATGCAACAAGAGAAATTTTATCACTGACGGAGGGATGAAGATACTGACACTAACATGCTGCATGCCTTTGCCTTCGCTATTCAACTGCCCTCGCTACCTCTACTGCCTTCGCTACCTCTGCTACACTCCTTTTTTTCATCTCTACTGCCTTCCCTGCCTCTGCTGCCTATTCTGCCTATCGCTACCTTTGCTGCCTATGATGTCTCTTCCACCTCTGCTATCACTGGTAATTCTAGTGTTACTCCTTTCTACGCCTTTGCCATCAATGACAATATTTCCAACAGTCTCCCCCTTTGGCATTGATGGCAACACATCCACCAATACTATGATACTTCCTTCAGGACTTCCTCCCCCTTTCATTCTGAGAAATATCTTGTCTTTCTTCCTCTGCCTTCTTTAAAAAAGAGCCTTTCTTATTTTGCTTGCTTTTCCTCCCCCTTTGACACCAATGGAAAAGGGTTGCACTTTTCCCAGTGTGGTTTCTATCTGTTCATAATACTCTGATCTTGAGGACCTATTCCATGCACTGCTCCAATTTTCTAGCTCTTTTGTTACAATTTTATTGACTACTCTCGCCCTGGAATGATGCTTTCTTGTCTGATACAGATTATCACTTGTCTACCACACTGACCCTATTCCTTGGATGCAACCTTTATATATATATATATATATATATATGTGTGTGTGTGTGTGTGTGTGTGTGTGTATGAATTTCTAATCATATCAGAGAGTAGCATCTGCAGACACTACCCCTAGTTTGTCTCTTAGATATTCGAATGGTTCTTTAGCAAGAGGTTTTGTGAATATGTCTGTTGTTTGTTTCTTAGTTGGTACATATTCCAACTTCACTAATTTCTGTGCTACTTGTTCTCCGAGAAAGTGGTACTTTATCGGGATGTGCTTTGTTTTTTAATGAAGTACAGGATTTTTTGATATACTTATTGCGCTTGTATTGTCACATTTGATAGAGATGGGCTCGTCAATTCTTACCTTCATGTCTTAGAGAGTTTGTTTCATCCACATTATTTGTGTGCAACATGTTGTTGCTGCTATGTATTCTTCTTTTGTTGTAGATAACGAGATAGAAGTTTTCTTCTTGCTTAGCCATGCCACCAAAACTTTTCCCAAATAAAATGCACCTCCACTTGTGCTTTTCCTGTCATCCACACAGCTGGCCCAATCTGCATCTGTGTATGCTGTCAATGTGAAGCTTTTTACTTTTGGATACCATAGGCCATAATGTGAAGTTCCTTGTATATATCTAAATATTCTCTTGATTGCAAGTAAATGATTTTGTTTTGGTGCTGCTTGATATCTTGCCACAACTCCTACTACCAACATAATGTTTGGTCTAGAAGCAGTTAGGTATAGCAGACTTCCTATCATGGATCTGTAAAGTTTTTGATCTACATTTGTTGATCCATCATTAGCACATAGTTTTCATTCAGTGATCATGGGAGTTGTCACAGGTTTGCAGTCTTCCATCTGGAACCTTTTTAACATCTCTCTTAAGTATTTTTCTCGTGAGATGAATGTTCTTGTGTTCTTTTGCTGAATTTGAAGTCCTAAATAGAAGGTGAACTCTCCAATCATAGAAATCTCAATTTCTGATTTCATTTCTTCAGTAAATCCTTTTTTTAACTCATCTTTGTTGCTACCAAACATTATATCATCTACATATACTACTACAATTAGGAGTTCATTTTCATTAGCCTTTATGTACAAATTGTTGTCTACTCCTCCTTTCTTAAAACCTTGTTTTTGCATGTATTTGTCCAACCTTGAATACCATGCACGAGGAGCTTGTTTCAGCCCATATAAGGCTTTCTTTAATCTACACACATAGTTATGTTTATCTGTTAAGGATAATCCTTCAGGTTGTTCCATGTAGACTTCTTCCTCTAAATCTCCATTCAGGAAGGCAGACTTCACATCCATTTGATATACCTTGAAATCATGATAGCATGCAAATGCCAAAAAATTCTAATTACTTCCATTCTGGCTATAGGGGCAAAGGTTTCATCATAATCAAGACCTTCGATTTGACCATATCCCTTGCATACAAGCCTGGCTTTATTTCTGATTACCTGACCTTGTTCATTCATCTTATTCTTGAATATCCATTTTGTGCCAATGACATTTTTCCTAGTGGGTCTTGGTATTAACTCCCAGGTATTGTTCTTCTTAATCTGGTCTAGCTCTTCATTCATAGCATTTACCTAATATATTTCTTTGTTGGCTTCTTCGAACTTATTTGTCTCTATTTGAGATAGCATGGCTAGGTATACTTCTTCTATCTGTTCAGCTAGCTGTCTTCTTGTCTAGACTCCCACACTCTTGTCCCCAATGATTTGATCTTCTGGATGGTTCTTTTGAGTGTGTCTTGAGGGACCTTTTGAGTTTAGTTCAGTATCTTATGTTATCTTGCTCAATTCATCATTATCTTGGTTCTCATCTTCAAGATCATCTGGAGGATTGGCACATCCTATGCTTCTTGTTCTATTTGGTAGTTCTTCGTCGATTCTTACATCAATGCTTTCCACAATCTTGTGTAGTCTTTTGTTGTAGCACCTGTAGCCCTTACTCTTGGATGCATATCCTAAAAATATTCCTTCATCAGCTCTTGCATCAAACTTTCCTAGGTTTTCATCATTAATTTTTATGAAACACTTGCTTCCAAAGACTCTAAAGTGATTGATTGATGTTGCTTTACCATGCCATAATTCGTAAGGAGTTTTGTCACAGTTTGTTCTTAAATGTGCTTTGTTAAGAATGTGAATAGCTATGTGTACTGCTTCTACCCAGTAGGCTTGGGGAATGTTACTTTCTTGCATCATGGCTCTCGCAATCTATTGCACTAACCTGATTTGCCTCTCTACCACTCCATTCTGTTGAGGTGTACCGACAATTGTAAATTGTTGTTTTATCCCATGTTCAATGCATAGGTTTGCAAAATCATAGTCTGTGAATTCACCTCCTCTGTCTGATCTGATGCACTTTAGCTTGCATCTTGTTTGATTTTTTGCCAATGCCTTGAATATTTTGAATTTCTCAAGCGCTTTCGATTTATATTTGAGAAATGCTACCCACGTCAATCTGGTAAAATCATCTATTATCAGCATGAAATAATATTCTCTACTTGGTGCTTTAGTTCTTGAGGGTCCACACAGGTCCATGTGTACAAAGCTGAAGAGGCTGACTTGTAGATAGTATCTCTTTGGTCTTGAAAGATATGTGGTTCTGCTTGCCCAGTTGGTAGGATTTACATATGGTATTTGAAGGCTTCTTTATTGCTGGCATATCTCTGACTGCGTTCTTCTTGCTCATACTGATGATGTGGTCAAAGTTTTGGTGTCCCAATATTCTATGCCAAAACCATGATTCATCAAGTTTGCTTATGTGGCATGCTTCATTCTCTTCATTCACTATATAGACCTTACTTTCTGTTCGAACACCTTTCATCAAGGTATTTCCTATGGTGCTCGATCTTACTTCACAGTCTTGGGCTTTAAAAAGGACCTCACAGCCTTTATCACACATTTGACTGATGCTTAGCAGATTGGCTTTCAGCTCGTCCACAAATAGTACATATTGAGCCTTTCCTCTTCCATTATTTAGACTGACTGAGCCTTTTCCTTTGATTTTCCCTGCTTTATTATTGCCAAGTGTTACATTCCCAAATTTATTTTCATCAAAGATTACAAACTTGCTTCGATCTCCAGTCATATTCTTTGAACATATAATGTCCAAATACCATTGGCTTTTCTGATCTTGAGCTATTAGAGCCAGGTCACACTTATTCAACTTCTTTTTCCACTGCATGCATCCTTCTATTTGGTACCTTTCCTGAGAAGTTGGACCACATTCTCTGAGAGGAAATTTGTGACACTTGCGCCCGATTTTATGGCAGTCAAATAATTTGATTATGTTTCTGAATGGATTATGTACACGAGTGAGTTCTCCATTGTTCATCAACCTCCTTGAGTTTTCATACATCAGCCTTTGTCCATTCTCTCTGTACTCCATGGATTTATGGCCGTACCCCTTACAATAAAAACAATACCCATGGAAATGATTAGTGTACCTAGTGAAGGGTTGTCCTCTCCATTTGTTTTCTTGAGGTAGTCTTCTCATTTTCTGCATCCTTTGCTGGTTGAAATCGATTATCTTTGTCTGAAAATATGCAGCAATATGTCCTAGTTTGTGACAGGCAAAACAAGTGACATTTCTCATAGGAGGAAAGAATCTCCTTTGAGATCTTCTGAACTTGTTCAATTGATCTTCAGGAACAATTGAAATTTTTGCAATTGCTTGCTTCTTCCTCTCATTATTTGTCTCTTGATGTTTCTGCTTGTTTCTGTTTGTTTCATCACACATCAAGTTCTTGCTGGCTTCTGCTTCTGTTGTCCCTTTTTGAGCTGCCTCATCATTCCTTTCAATGTCTGTCTTCTCCGAGGTATCCATGGAGGCAATCTCATCTCCGAGCCACTTACATCCCTTGCTCCTTTCTTCTATCATTTTTCTAGCTGCAATAATCTCATATTGCTGAGAGTTAATTTTTTCTTTTACAGCTTTCACAAAAGTGATATTCTGGTTATCCTCTACCTTGGATTTGTTGGTTTCTCCTTTGTAACCTATCCCAGTCTTTATGAGAGGAGATCTTTGAGCATTTAGTATTTTATTCAACTGTTTAGTGCTTTTCATTCAAGGAGTCTTCATTGTCAATTCCCTTTGGGTGTGTTCTAATTTCTTTCTCAGGCATACTACTTCTTCTTCCAATTTTTCTTGCTTCTGAATTTTATCCTTAATTTTCTTTAGTAACGTGTCTTCCACCTTCTTAGCTTCTTCAAGTTCTACTTTCAATTGAATGAGGTCTTCTGAATTTGGTACCTCTTTTATATATTTGAGAAGAATGTCTTTTTGTTTTCTGCACTTGATTTTAAGTCTGTCTATTTCCTCCAGGGCACTTCTTAGCTCCCCCCTCAAGATCTACCTCACCTTCTTCCTCATCTTCTAGAAGGAATCCTTCAGACTCTTCCTTGGACATTAACAAAAATTCAGAGGTTCATTCTTCATTTGAGGTTTCATCTGAGTTTTCAGATGCACTACTATCTTGCTGAGCATAAAATGATTTTCTATTGAATCTCTTCCCTTTCTGCCAGTTATTTGTTTTGGTTTTCTCTGTCTCTTGAGTCTGATTCTTTGTTTTCTTATGAGGACACTTAGATGCATAGTGCCCAACTCTTCCACAGTTAAAGCATTTAAATGGAAGTTTACCTTTATACTTGCCTGAGCCTCTATCCAATCTTCTGACAAATTTGGCCTCTTCTTCATCAGAGCAGGAGCATGCATCTTCTTTTTATTCTTTGCTCTTCTCAGCCTTAAAGGTTTCCTCCCTCACATTTGACTTCCTCTATGGAAGTCTCATCTCATAGGCAGTTAAGTTTCCAAGTAATTGGCTCATCTCCAAAGTTTCCCAATCAGCTGTTTCTTCTATGGTAGAAACCTTGGGATTAAAGCTAGATGGTAAAGATCTCAATATATTTTTAACAATTACACATTCTCTAATGGTTTCTCCTAGAGCTTTCACATTATTCAAAATTTCTGCAACCTTTAAGAAGAAGCTGGCAACATCTTCTTCTTCATTCATTTTTATATTTTCAAATTGGGCTTGATAGACTTGTAGTTTGGCCATCTTCACCTTTTTATCTCCCTCATGGATACTTTCTAATGTATCCCATATTTCTTTGGCAGTCTTGTTGTGCATTAATTTGATAAATTCTTCCTCACATAGACCACTTAAGAGAGCATTCATGGCTTTGGCATTAGCTATAAAATCTTGTTTGGCTTCTTTCTATGTGTAAGAATTCTTTGGGGCATATCCCAAATCCACAGCAGCCCAAACTTCTATTCCTAGAGACATTATGTATGTCCTCATTCTTATTTTCCAGAAGGCATAATTTGTACCAGTAGACAAAGGGGCTTTATTTGTTGAGCATCCTTCTAGACTAGCCATCTTGGGGACCTAGGATCTCCGTCGAGTTGTTAAATTGGTACAGAAGGAACTTGGGTCTAATACCAATTGTTGAACCCTTGGTTAAACTGAGAGGGTTGGGGGGGAATCAGTTTAATGCAGTCGTGGTCTTGTAAAACTTTCTTTTACACTTATTTACATCTTCAATTCATGATCAACTTAATATACAATGGAACAACAATCTTAATAAGTGAGAAGCAGGTATTAAGCAGATTAAATACAGAATATCAACACATAATCATCATCCACATAGACAATAGATATAAGTGGAAACCCATAAGGGAGAAAACCACATCTTATGATTGTTGAGATCCAAAGGCAAGCTCCAACTCCCTCTCACCACTGATTTTCTGTAGGCTCCAACCTACAGGAGGCTACTACCTCAATTCTACAAGCTACAACTTGTAAGGAAGCTCCAACTCCCATCTATTTTCTACAGGCTACAACCTATAGGAGGCTCCTACCTCAGCCAGCTACAACTGGACATATATCAAGCTACAACTTGATATGGAAGCACAAACTTCCTCACTGTACAATAAAATCATATGTTGATTTACCTGGATATCAACTATGTTTTTCTCCTTCTTTACTATTTTCCTTCCAGCCTTCAAATTTATTTTATATCATCTTTGGATCTTCACAATTCCTCTCTCTAATCCTTCTTCTTCTTACACTCTCTAACATCACTATACATATGGATATTACAGGTTTTATACAGATAGCTTTATTACTGTTTGCATTTTATAGGGAATATGAAGTGAAAAGGCACAACTCTTTGTCTTCCACCATATCATTTTATCGCTCATCATTTCAGGAGGTTACAACACTGTCTACTCATTTCATAATTAAATTGGAGTTTTTCTTTGCCTACGGAGACTTGCCTTTGCATCACATACAACAAAATAATTAAATCGTTTACATTTACAGTTGCAATAGATAAATCTCACTCAACCCTTTCAACTCTTGGTTCGCCGTATATTTGTCCTTTTTGTTGTTGTCACTGTCTTTTCAGTTTCTGTTGTTATATTCTAGCTCTGCTGCATAATTGTTCTGTTTCTTCTGTTACCTTTGTCTTTTGAGCTACATTCACTCACACTTTGCTTGTAAATATTCATTATGCATATCCACATGCACATCATCCTTTCATCAATCGAACAGTCATCGCACTCCACCTCTTTTAACTTCCCAATCCGACGGAATTCGCACACCAAATTGCATGTTATTTAATTGTTCCCAACCTATGCAAAATAGGTGGTTTTATAATGCCACACATCACTGTCTTAATGCTATCGCATTCTTTTCACCTTTTACCACTTATCTTCCAAAAGCGGTGCGACAAACACTTACCAGTTTTATAATCCTACCTTCACTGTTCCGCTTATTTGTTGTTTCTGGTTCCATGTATCGTTTGACCATTACCGATGATTTACATGCCTCTATGGTCAATCCTTCATCACACTGTTCTGCTCATGCTCCGGGTCCTTTTTCATATTTTCAAGTCTTTCCTTTGTAACCCGAGTCAACCTTTGCTTCCATGGTTTTCTTCATAAAACACTTATCCCCGAACTTAACTTTGGTTGAAGGGTCCCACAATGCAGTGACCAATCATAGTGCATCGCATTTCACATTGCATCGCATCGCCACTTCATGGTATGTGATGAACTTCGCATCGCCGATGTGCGATATTGCGCTGTGTCGCCATGTGTCCCTTCGCATCGCATTGCAACTTTTCTTATCCATCCAGCGGCTATCGCATTCTCTTGAAATGTCTGATATGCGATCGCGTCCCACTTGATTGCAATATTCCTCATGCGCCGATTGCAATTTAATCTCTGCTGTCAATCTCCCTTAATTCTCATCCGTTGATCGTGTTGGTCCACGACTGTACTTTTGGTAGGAAAGTGAGTCCCAGTTCATGGCATTGCGGAGGCACTCCTTGGTACAAAATGATCATCGGGCTTGTGCTACCACAGTGAATGACACCCGTTGATTTGCGGTCAATGCCTGATGGGCAGGTCAACTGCAGAGGCACCCCCTTGGGTTAACCATCGAGTTGTTTGTGCCCCCGCGGTATCATTGATCCCAGATCAACGTTAATCGTTCTCAGAAGATGTGCACGAGGTTTAGCCTTCGCTACCTCTGCTGCCTTCACTGTTCAACTGCTGCCTTCGCTGCCTCTGCTGCACGCCTCTGCCTTCGCTGTTCAACTGCCCTTGCTGCCTCTACTAACTTCGCTGCCTCTGCTGCACACCTTTTCCTTCGCTGTTCAACTACCCTCTCTACCTCTGCTGCCTTTGTTGCCTCTGCTACATGCCTTTGCTACTTCTCTGCTACCTTCGCTACCTCTGCTGCCTATGCTGCCTCTGCTGCCTATGCTGCCTATTGTTGCCTCTGCTGCCTGTGTTGTCTCTACCACCTCTGCTATCACTGGTAATTCTAGTGTTACTCCTTTCTACTCCTTTTCCATCAATGACAATATTTCCAATGCAAGGACCATGGGTCTCAAAAGAGCATTGCAGAAGGAAATAGAGAAAAATCCACCAGATGAAGAGTTGAGTTTTGAAGAAATAATATCCATGGAAATCAATGAAAGCAGGGAGTTTTGGCTTGAGAAAGTCAACATTCACTTGGAGAATATCCTTGAAAAGGCCAACATGGAAAACAAGATACACAAACACATGGTTGACCATTACTATGCAAGAAATCAAATTTGTAATGTCAAAGTCAAACAATTGCAAGCCAAACTGAAGGAAACTCTAAAAAGTCAAAAGGAGAAGGAAAAATTGGATATTCTTGTTGATTCTTCCCTAGTGGCATAACATACCTCATGAGGGACCTTTGGACCAATTTTGAGGAGTTTTGGAGCAAATTCTGTTTTTTGAGCAATTTTTTCAAATTTGGAAATTCAGAAAACTACTCATACTGGCTGTTATCTCTAAATTGGTACTGATGGGATGCTTCATCAAACAACTTAAATTAAATCTTTCAAACCAGATTTTGACTAAGGATTAGCCTCTTCAGCCTGAGAGGGCTCTCTTAAATAAACTTATGATTTTCTCAATTAGGATTCAATCAAATGGCTAACTCCGTGATAAGTGTTTTAATGTATTTGATTGCAGGTGAAAAAATGAAATAGATTTCACTACCATTGGGATTATAGAGTTAGTATGAAGGAATTCAATGAAAAATGGATCTTCTTGTGGAAGCTGAGCCTTTTACTGTTTCAATGAAAGGACAATGCTAACACACAGAAATATTCAATAGCTCAATGTTAAAAGGAAGTCAGAGCATGCATAACATGAATTCTGAGTTTCAACATCAAGATATTGGAAACAATATATGGAGAAAAATAAGACATAAGCTCATTGAAACATTCCAAGAATCTCAGGTGAAGCAGAAACATAGTCAATTTATATTACTGATGATAAAAATTTACAATAGTGGTAGCATAAAATAACATTCTCCAACCCCTTCTCATTTGAAGGTCTACCTATTAATAGGATTTTGTTCCTTACATTGTGTTAGTGCTCCGTAATTCCGAGGCTGAAGATAGAATCCCGAAGGCAACATCAAACCGCTTTTGAATCTAGGATCTAGCCCTCCTAGACCCGGAGAGGGATATCTCTATAAGATGTAGCTTTGTTTGATTGGAAATTTTAGGCTAGTTAATGGGTTCAGAGTTTGGATTTTGAATTTGTTTTGGTGGGTAAAGTAAGGGAAAAAGGCCATTGGGAAATGGAGTAAAAAGGCTTGGGTGATAAATTTGCAGAAGAAATCAAGTGTAAGTGAAACAGGGCAAGCTAGATGTAATACTTTGGATCTTTGAGAATAAAATGGGTTGGGAAGATACAAGAAGAGTGGAATTCAGTAGAATTCCTCAATTAGAGGAAAATGTAAGGTTCAACAAAAATCAAGTAGCAATTAAGAATTCCTTGATTTGGCATCAGTAGAAAACATAGAATATTGTAAACACAACTAGAATAGGGTGCTCTGGTAACAAATCATATTCATCATTTTCTATTCTACAATTAGAATTCAGTAATACTAAAAAAAGGAATGCAATGGATAACACATTAAACAGGAGAAAAATTCACCATTTGGTACACCACGTGAATCCTGAAAGCTTCTCTTGTACTAATTTGCAAAATGTCATTTAAAACACAACGAAAACATTTCCAGAATTGAATAGTTTCTCATCACAAATTTTCTCAACCTAATACTTCGAATAGTGAAGTATTTATACAAAATTACAAAACATATTACATTAATTCTATCTTGAACAGATAGCATATTATTGGCAGAAATAAACTCTAACTGTAACATAAAAATAAATTCTAATGATGTGATGGCGTTGCTTTGGTGGAAAATGGTTGTTGGATAAAGGTTTGTTGAGGAATACACTGGCTGTAGTGTTGATCACTTTCTATTGAACTAGCTCTAATATTTAATGTCCCTGTTGGCCACTTTCTGTTAACTGCCTCTGCTTTTCTTACCTTTGTTTTTTTGTAGTGGAGCTTAAAACAGAAAACCCACTTTTCCATTTATAATCGAAAACTTATAACCATAGTCGGAAACCCATTGTCCCCTTTAAAACATAAAGAAATGCTTTAATAAACCTTTTGGATAGAAATGATGTGGAATGACTATGTGGAGCAATATCAATGGCAGGAGTAAGGTGGTAGGGCCACAAAATTCTTAATCATGAAATGGTATTTCAGAGGAGTACGAGAGTGGTAATTTTTTTGAGAGGAGGAGGGGGGGGCGCGGAGGGGTGTGAATTAACAACCGCTTGCCACGTAGGTGAAAGAATCGAGATCAAGACCACTCATTTCAGACCCCCCGTAGTGTTAACTTAAGAAAGGGGAAGGGTGGGCCGAAATTTCTTTTTGGTACAGCTGCAGTTTATTGGAAGAAGAATTCTCAAGGTCTCATAAACCAAGGAAGGGTGCATATTATTTAGTACAACACCAAGAGCCTGGGCACAAGTCTCTCGAACATGAGTCCCAACCTGATCAGAAACATAATCCCTAAAAAATCTGAACTAAAATCTGGGCTGAATCTACTGAAATAGGGGTATACTCAGACGTTTTTTTCTCCCCAATGATGACACCTACACAAAATCAGAGAGAGGTTATTATTTTTTCCCCCGTTCTGGTCAAAAACCCCTCTTGTATTTTCAAATTTCATCTCTAGGTCTCCACAATAGCTGCCGCAAAATCATGCCTTAAATAGGTAAATTGAAATCTTGAAAAATGACCCTCATACATGTCTTCGATTCTCCCTTCTCCTAACACGTGTAAAATAGGAGAGAGGTTATTGTTCATTGCCCCGTGCTGGTCAAACACCTTTCTTGGATTTTCAAATTTCACCCCTATTTTCCTATTGTACATTTTTGAAGTTGATGTCTCTGACTACGAATATATATATATATATATATATATATATATATATATATATATATATATATATCTGTTTGAGAGGGGGGGGGGGGGTGGTGGGGGGGCGCGTGGAGGGGTGCGAATTAACAACCGCTTGCCGTGTAGGTGAAAGAATCGAGATCAAGACCACTCATTTCGGACCCCCCGTAGTGTTAACTTAAGAAAGGGGAAGGGTGGGCCGAAATTTCTTTTTGGTACAGCTGCAGTTTATTTGAAGAAGAATTCTCAACGTCTCATAAACCAAGGAAGGGTGCATATTATTTAGTGCAACACCAAGAGCCTGGGCACAAGTCTCTCGAACATGAGTCCCAACTTGATTAGAAACATAATCCCCAAAAAATCTGAACTAAAATCTGGGCTGAATCTACTGAAAATAGGAGTATACTCAGACGTTTTTTTCTCCCCAATGATGATACCTACACAAAATCAGAGAGAGGTTATTATTTTTTCCCCCGTTATGGTCAAAAACCCCTCTCGTATTTTCAAATTTCATCTCCAGGTCTCCACAATAGCTACCGCAAAATCATGCCTTAAATAGGTAAATTGAAATCTTGAAAAATGACCCTCAGACATGTCTTCGATTCTCCCTTCTCCTGACACATGTGTAAAATAGGAGAGAGGTTATTTTTCATTGCCCCGTACTGGTCAAATACCTTTCTCGGATTTTCAAATTTCACCCCTGTTTGCCTGTTGTACATTTTTG
The DNA here is from genome assembly GCA_034641835.2 of Pinus albicaulis. Lineage (NCBI taxonomy): Eukaryota > Viridiplantae > Streptophyta > Pinopsida > Pinales > Pinaceae > Pinus > Pinus albicaulis. Next base: position 962,368,779 of record CM076581.1, on the reverse strand, counting down.
AAGTTGATGTCTCTGACTACGAATAATGGGCAAAAACACCCTTAGAAATCTCAAGTATGATCGATACAAAAAATTCATTCATAACAATATGAGAAAAAACCAGCTTTGCATTGCACTTTTCCATTTAAATAACGCTTCAATTACATACTGTGAAGATGACCAACCCCAAGGACTTATATTCGAAATTTAAACAGAGAAACCTCCTTGATGAGTGATGGTATCAAGTGATTGCCTAAGAGACTGTCGTCTAATTTTGTGACATTCTAGAGAAGTGTGGATGGGCTTTTTATCACTTTATCCTTTTAAATATGTGCCATGATGAACTTGATTCAGGATCTTTTTGAATATGAACCCAACTTTGCAGGATAAAACATTGTTTTCAACCTGCAATCCAAACCAACATATATATATATATATATATATATATATATATATATATATATATATATAGATATAGATATAGATATAGATATAGATATAGATATAGATATAGATATAGATATATATATATATATATATATATATATATATAAGTTAGCAACCCTGATTCCCCTGTAATTATAGGGTCCTAATAGTGGCTCCACTTGGGGATTGCAGCTCCTTGGAAGGTATCAAGAATCCATAGAACTCTGAGTTTCACTGATCAGATAATCATTGGGCTATCCCTAGATTTTAAACTGAAATCCTGGACCCTATGATCTTTTATTGAAATCGAATTCACACTGTCAAAATGGAAAATCAAACCATGAATTCTTTGTACTAAAAATAAAATCTGAAAACTGAATTGAAACACAAGCTGAAAACACTGCTTGACCATCAAGCTTATTCACACACCACCTATCCTACTCTACTTTAGTGACGATATATACACTAAGCGAACTCTTCTCTCCAATATATCTAGTCAAGTAAATACTACAGAACTAATTCTTGTTCACTTTTTTGAGCAGGCTGAAAAAATAAAATGAACACTCCCATCTTAATTGCGGCTGGACATAAATGTTTAAAATTATCCTTAGATATTGCAACAAACCATTCATGACATGGCATACTCCTTCTTTAAATGATTCTAAGAGACCAACAAAAGGACCTTGGAAAAATAATTGGTCCTAAGGATTCAAATAACAAGCTTCATCTAGGACTACTCTTTGTTCCAATTTATTATGCTTAGGATCATTCTCAAAGAGAATATCTAAACATTCTTCATGATTATCTGATATGGCATCTTCATTGTATACAAATATGTTTTCCTCAAGAAAATCTGATATATCTTGATTGAGATTGCTAAATTATGTTTGAAGACCATCATTTTGATGAATAATTTCTAACAATAAGCCTTCTTGTGAATGTAAAACAACATCAACATCAATTTGTTCTACATTTGTTTCTTCATGAGGAACGACTTCAGTACATAAATAAGCAGTAGAAAAAATAGAACTAATCTCCTGATCACATAAATATTGAGAGGTTGGATGCATGCTTAGAATTTGATTAATTTCTTCTTCAGTTAAAGGAGGAGGCAGACTTTTTTTTCTTTGGATTAAACAACAATTATTTTCTTTCTCTCGTGAAGATTGACCATAATGCTGAATATGTTCTTTAGTTTTATACAAAGGCGCAGATGAATTATCATTTGTCTCCCAAGAGAGATCATGGGAATCTACTTTCATTTCTTGATTGATTTCATCTTCAACTAACTTCTATTGATCATCATGACAATTAACTTGAGAAGGAAATTCATAGAGTGCTTCTAACCGATCCTTCCATACCTTCTAGATCTTCATCAATACTTTCAAGGTACTGTATGAAATCCTCAAACTGATCACAACAATTTTCCACTAATGAAAAAGATGGAAAATATTCTTTATAATGCTCATAAAATGCTATGTGGAAATATTTTAAAGAAAACAAGATACCAGGGTTTAAACCTTCATACCATTTCCTCGCTTTCCTTCTAATTTTTCCATGAACATCTTCATATGGAAGTCCTCATGGCATTCAACTTTCATCTTCCATGAATGTATATGAAATTTAATGAGATGTAACAAAGCATCATCAACATTCTCATCTTGAAAAATAGGAAGATTTCTTTGCCAATTTACGTAAGGCATTTTGTTTGGGAAACCTGGAATGTAATCTCTGTTCATTGGAGCATATATCCTTGTAACTGATCCCATATTGAGCTTTTGGAGTCGCTAGTGAATCTATGTTTCTGAATTTTGCAGTCAGTGGAGTCACCAAGTGAATGGAACAACCTTCTTGTGTTTGACTTATGTTCATCATCAAAAGTAAAAACTGAAACTTGAAGTGCACTACTGGGGAAATCTCTCCTAGTAGTCACTATGTTATCTCTCTATAATTTATAAGATTGGGAAGACTAAATTATAAAGAACAACATCAAAACCACTTGAATCCTAGGATCTAGCCCTCCTAGACTCAGAGAGGGATCTCTCTATAAAATTTATATTTGTTTTGAGCTTTCTGATAATAGGCTAGTTGAATTAAGTATGAGAGTTGTTTTTGATTGATTATTTGTGGTTAGATTTTAAGAATATCTTTAAACAGTTTTCATTGGGCTATGGAGTCAAGATAGGCTGGGTGAATGCATCAATTTTTCAGAGAAAATGCAAGGCAAGCTAGCTGTGAATAATGGTATTTTATAACCTAGTGAATTTATGAAATGGAGAAAATAATTTCAGTAATAATTTAAGAGCAACTAAGAATTCTTAAACCATTCATCAGAAGAAAACATTAAAATTGTATAAACAGTTAGAATTAAGGTGCTTTGTATCAGCAAATATTAATCTAAATTTCTTGTTTTACAATTAGAATTTAGATGATACATATGAAGGAAAAACAATGGGAAACATTTAAACATGATAGAGGAAAAACATCACCAGGATAACACAACACATGAATCTTGCAAATTGATTTTTTTATTGATGCTCCAGCTTGAAAATTACAAATTCTCCAATGAAAAGCACTTACAATCTAGGGTCCAACCCCTAATAATGAATAAAATGCTATATTTGAACTATTTGCAACTAATTTCCATATCAAAAGAGGCAATATGTTCATTTATTACAAAATAGCTGAAATTTTACATTTGTTTCCCATGCATGGACGCGTTGTAACGTTTTTTTGACAGATGTCTTCAAGTTTTTAGGAAACCTTTATTGAGCATTGTAGTGGCTTTCTTTGTTGGAAACTTCGATATTGTTGTGTTGTACTGATACATTGGACCTGCTGATGTGGATGATTGACTAAGCTAGTTTTTTCTGTCATCATGCCAAGTTGTCATCATTCTTATAATTCACACAACTTCTCGTAGTCTCCCAGACTTGGAATTTTTATCCTAATTGACCTTCTGTATATCTCATCAGTTTCTGTGTATTTCATGAAAGTTGGCTTCACCTGATGTGCTTGATTTCGTGTTGTATGAAGACATCATTATTGAGAACTTCATAAAAATCCCTCCATGTCTTTGTGTTCTTCATATTTTCATGCTTGGATGTATCTTTGGAGATGTCAGTCAGCTTCTTTACATAATCTGGCTTTGCCATGAGTTTGTCATTGATAAAAAATAATGAAGGCAAACCTGTCTTGTTCAGTGGTTCCATCCTGTCGAAGAACCTGTTTACTCCAATCTGCAGCTGATGGCACTTTTCTTCAACGTGAGCAACTAAATTCTTCTTCTTGAACACCTTTTTAACTTCCAGAATAGTTGTTGTCCTATATTCTACTCCCAGGCATTCCAATTCATAACTACTTTTGGAATTTAGAAATCTGATAATGTTATTAGTAGTTGTAGGTTTCTCCCCTAATTCCTCATTTATCTTTTCTATTGCAATACTTACTTGATGAATCAGATCCCTCTGCTAAAACTTTATCTATATTGATGGCCATATCTCACTCATTGAGTCAGTTATGCTTTTCCAAATGATTTCGTTCACTCTACCTACCATTCTCCCAATTGAGAACTCCTAAAGGGACTTCTGTAAACCTTCATTTAACCTTTTGCTGATCTGCAACTCTGTGGCATGTATTGTATCTTTCCTTTTTACCTGCTCTTGTAGGTCACTAAGTTGATCTTGCAAATTTTTTATCTATGTTGTCTATAAGGACATGTTATCCATTGCCTTCTCCTGGTGTACCTGTAGTTGTAGAAGTTTATGAATGAACAACAACAAGAGGGACTGCTTGTAGTGGAATCATGGCCTTGGCTGCTTCTTTTGTTGCTTCCTTTACTGCATCTCTTATTTCTTTCTATCTTTCTTTTATCATTTTCTCCATCTCATTCTCCATTTTCTTGAGTTGCTCAACTTGTTCAATGATCAATTTCAGCATTTCTGCCTTCTATGCTTCATTTGCTTCTATCTCCTTTTCCATAGGATCTTATGTCACTGGCATCTTGAGCTGCCTCTTCAAAGCATATATGTATGCATTCTTCTTCTTCACAAGTGCTTCTGCCACTACCAGGTTTGATGGATTGTACCCAATTTTCACCACTAAATCCTCTATGAATTTAATCCTTGAGTCTTTGGCCATGGAGGAGATATTTTCCATATTCAACTGTGACTGTGTGTTGGATAATGTCACCTGCAACTTTGAGAGACTCATGGTTGTACTAGTTAGTGTGGAGGAGATCATTTCTCCCGTCTTCTTTTGAATTTCCATTTGGTATATTGGATGAATTCTCTTTATATCAAACTCAAAATAGTTCTTCTTGTAATCTGCTATAGTTTTGGGCTGAGGAAATTTTTCTTCTAAGAATTCCATCTTCATTCTCCCATATTTAGAGTCAAAGGATGAAAGAAGCCTGCTTTGGGAGCTGCTTGTTTGTTTCCAAAATTGATTATATGTGTTAGTCTTAAGAACCTCATTCATTCTTTTGATTTCTTTAAATGCATCATTTATATCATCCTCCTTTTGGCCTAAAGTGGTAGTAGATGTTGGAGTTAACAGATTCTACTGTTGGAAAGGAATAGTGGTAGAAGATGTTGATAACACTGTTTGACCACCCGCTGGAGAGGAGCTAGGTGAATCTATGATTGTGATGACAGTTTTCTGATCTTTCTCACTACCCTGGTCAATTTTCATGTGTTCCTTGGATCTCTTCCTGTATTTCATCTTTAATTCCTTGGTAGATGTCTCGATGTCCATATCAGTTTGGTCACCCTTTGTCCTCTGCATTCCAGTTTCCTTTTCTGGTTCTTTTTTTTTTGTCATATTTTGCTGCTACACCTTTCATTTTTTATGGGTTGGTGTTTGTATTCCTGAAGTGGATATGATATTCTCTTCTGCCTCCTGGAGTGTGTTTGCAACCCATTCTTCCTAATTTATATACTTTTCTATCTCCAATCTGTGGTCATGAATGTATGGTGTGGACTTGTTCTCCACCCTCTTCTTAGAAATGATTCCCATGGGATCATATGGCCAAGTGAAGCTATGAGTGAACTTCATATATTTTAATATTCTATCTGCCTCCTCCACTACAGCTCTGTTGTTGGAAATGAATGGAACAATATGTGATTTGATCTTGAATTGGGACTTCTTCTCTGTAGAGACAAAATGCGCCTCATCTGAATTTATCGTTTGTCTAATATACTCAAGTGAAAATATTATCATTGAGAGGTATTTGGGCAGTTTGTATGGAGCCAATTCACTTCCATAAACTCTGATCTCTATGTAGTTTTGGTAGAGGTACCAATCAACTGTTCTGATTTGGTCTGTCAACTGCATCGCCTTCTTGATTTCCTGAATAATCCTTGGCTCTGTGGCACTGTTGAGTGCACTGATTGTTGGATGTATAAACAAGTCTACAAAGCTCTTGTAGGAGTAATTATTTTGTTCCTTCAACAATAAAGCAGTCCAAAAAATCACTGCGTGGGGCTGAGAATCATCAATCAGCTTCATCATATCAAACTGAAACCTGCTAGATTGAAAATAGAGAATAATGTACACTAACACTGAGCTGTATTTGAAAACTTCTTCTCTTTGGAACTTTACGAACTGTTCATGAATAACATCTGCAAGAAACTGAGCATAGTTGAGCATGGCTGTAGGTTTGTGTTGAGTCTCAAAAATGTTCTCCATATTCATACATATTTCCATTATGTCATAACCATTTAGCTCTTATTTCATAGCCATTTGACCTAAAACCCTACATCAAGTAACCATTTTCATAAATATATGGGTTAGGATCCTTGTTTTCCAAAGTTATTTATTTCATGTATTTTAAGTGAATTTATGATTAGAAACTAGAAAATTAACATAGTTTCATATATCTATATATGTGTTATGAGTTTTGTGACATGTGTAGGTCAAAAGGAGGCTTCTAGAAGACCCTTATGTGGCACTCTAAGGCCAAATTCGAATTTGGTTGGAGAAGATTATGGGATCAAGAGGATATGTGTCTCACTTCCTTGTTGTATTGAAACTCTAAGAGGATATGTGTCTCATTCCTCAAGTTGTGTTGAAACTCTAGAAAGACATATGTCTTATCATTTCCTATTTTGATTGTAACTCTAGAGATGGAGGGAGAGATTCATGGACTTCCATTAATGAGATGTCTCCTCATATTTTGTATAAATAGGAGAAGCTTTCTCCTATCATAGGTAATGAGAAAGTAATGAGGAAGTAATAAAAAAGTAGGAATAGAGAAGTCTTTTGTAACAAAGTTCAAGATGGAATGGGATGTAGATTTGTGAAGTTTTTCAATAAAGAATTTCCTTGATGGTGTTTTGATTACAATTTCAAGGAGCTAAGGACTACACCAAATTGGTAGCAGAGGGCCCCTGCTATCCAAGGAGGCTTTTACATGTTTTCTAGATAATTTGCTTTCAATTCTGTTTTGTCATATTTCCTTACTTAGATTGCTTTCTGAAATCATAGCTTTTAGCATAATTTTTCATGGCAGCCCGGACATTTGCATATCTTTTGACTAATGACATGGAATCAATATTGTTCTGCTGTTAATTTATTTTTTTTCTTAGTTTTTGTTTAATTCCAGTATTGCTTTGTTTATTTCAGTCTTGCACATTTGCTTCAGTAGTTAGATTTAGATATATTAAATTGCTCATGTCATTTTCAGTTACCTCCGAAAGCCACAGCGGGACTGATGGTGAGGGATTATATTATGAAATGTGTAGTTTGATATTAGTTTCATTTCTGCAAATTTAGATATATTAAACTGCTCATAGCATCTTCAGTTGCCTCCGAAAGCCACAGCTGGACTGATGGCGAGGGATTGTATTATGAAATGTGTAGTTTGATATTAGTTTCCTTTCTACAAGTTAGATATATTAAATTGCTCATAACATCTTCAGTTGCCTCCGAAAGCCACAGCTGGACTGATGGTGAGGGATTGAATTATGGATGTGTAGTTTGATATTAGTTTCCTTTCGGCAAGTTAGAAATATTAAATTGTGCATGACATCTTCAGTTACCTCCGAAAGCCACAGCTGGACTGATGGTGAGGGATTGAATTATGAATGTGTGGTTTAATATTAGTTTACTTTCTGCAAGTTAGATATCAGTTACTCAAGTTGTTTATGGTTACTTCCGAAAATCATAACTGGACTAATGATGAGGGATCAGAAGACAAGTTGATGTAATTTGATTTAGATTTACTTTATTGCAACTTTTGGATTTCTTTCAGCATAGTTTCTTTTGTGTTTAGACAACGGCAAGAATAGTTTGGTTTCATGCTCACTAGTTCACTGTTTTGATTTATTAGATTAGCAGCACCTTTTTCATTTCAGTAGCACATTTTCATTTCCTTTCAAGTTTTGTCATTGTATGTTTCAAATTCCTTTTTCAGTTTAAAGTTGGTAAATCATTATAAAGGACATCATTGCCTTGAATATCCATAACCATACTTGTCTTTTAGAATTTCATAAAAATCCAAAAACGACAAAAAGTAAGAGATAAGTTATCTTGCACATATAGTGCGCCACACTTCGTCAGCTTACGAATCCCTGGTTGATAATTTATGTTAGCAATTTAGGACACACTAAATTGACCAAACATTTTGGCGCCGTTGTCGGGGAAGTGTAACTAGGTAGCCTTATTTCTTACATCTAAAAAAAATTAATAATTCTTGAGTATGCTCTCCTCTTGCACTTTGTGTGATCTGGAGGATCAGAAAAATGATTGTTATGTAAAAAAAAAAATTAATAATTCTTGAGTATGCTCTCCTCCTGCACTTTGTGTGATCTGGAGGATCAGAAAAAGAATTGTTATGTGAAAAAGAAAAAAAAAGAGACAAAATAAAACTTCATCATTTCAATTGATTCAACAATTTAAAAAAAAATTGTTTTCATGAAAAACTTTGATTTCAATAAAATTGTTTTGTTTAATGAATATATGTATGTATTTTTAAATTTTTGAAAATATCACATACATAATTTTATTAAACAAATCAATTAAAAAAAAAAAAAAAATTAAATTGTTTTGTTACTAAGATATATATGTATATTTTTATTTTTGAAAATATATATATAATTTTAATAACAAATCATTTAAAATAAAATAAAATTAAAAAAAAAAATTCAATAAATTGTTTTTGTTTAATTACATATGTATATTTTTAATTTTCCAAAATTTAACATGTTTAATTTTATTAACAAAACAATTTAAAAAAAAAAAAAAAATAATCATTTTGTTTAGTAAAACATATATGTATATTTTTAATTCTTGAAATATAACATATATAGTTTTATTAACAAAACAAATAAAAAAAAAAACAACAAAAACAAAACAACAACAAATCAAATCAATAAACAAAAATCCATGAAATAGCCATGGCATTTTTTTTCTTCAATAAAACAAAACACCAAAGTTTCTCCACGTTGAGAACCTTTGCACATGCTCGTAACTCCATCTATTCAAAGAGGCAAATCAGATATGACAATTCAAATGCATGCAAAACAATTCAATTCAAACCTAGCGCCCCATTTCAAAACAATTCAAATGCATGCACAGTCCAGTTTTCTGAGAATAACAATTTTTGCAGAAATCGTGCTCTTGTGAGTTCTGTAGTCACAATCATTCAAAGATGAACAATTTGATGCCTGCTGCTTATGGCACTGCTGTAAATTTTGAACCAGCAATCCAGGTGAATATTTTGATTCTGATCATAGCAGCAGACCTGCGATTGTACAAATGAAAGAGCGGCCTTCTTGGTATACAATTCACTGTAATACGCTGTCAAATAACAATGACAGAGCATTTTTCTGTCCATTCCTGTAGATGAAAAGGGAGATTGTGATTCTGAACAGTCCAGGGATGAAAACAAGATGCACATGAAACACAATTTTGAACCACGTTCTGAAGAAAACGATTTTTGTTGCTGAGGCAGAACCCAGAAAAACGCAAACTGTTATTGACATGTCATTTTCAAACATGTTTTCTGATCGATTGGAGATGAATTTAGAAAAACTAAAACATGGGTTTTTTCGCCAACATGGTCAATTAGATAACCCAGAAACCGTTTTAAGAAATTCGTGGCGGTCTGGGAGAAATGCTCGGTTCTTTGAAGGCCATTTTTGCCTGCCGCGTGAGGAAAAACGATTTTTTCTGAGTGAAGAATTTGAAAACGGCATTCTGCATTGATAATTCGGTTTCCTGATTTCTAGGAAGAGGAATTCTAATCAAAATCAAACTCTTATCATGGCATTCAATGCACATTCCACTCATTTTTGAATTTAATTCAATTTCGTTTTCTGAATGTTGGATTTCACATCTCCTTTATCATCTGCTCAGCAATTTTTGGTGCTTCAATGACATTATTAAACACCAACCATTATGATGTTTATTTCAAAGGGATGCCACATCACTATGGAAAGACATTAAGAGGGCATGGGGATGAATTGAGCAAACTACAGGAGGATATTATCAAGCACATGGTCGTGCAGATGGCACAATGAACCTTAGTAACGTAAAGGTAAGCTCAATTGAGATTGAACGTGTCTGTAATGGCAACTGCTGCAATTGGAATTCCAACTGAGGGGGGGTGGTCCTGAACGGTTACTGATTGTGATAGTCCTCAAGGATCAAACAGATACAAAAATAAATTTTGAAGAGATGAAAGATTATATTTTGAAATAGCAATCATGTCTTTTGTGTTCTTCAATGCTTACCAATATATTATTTTTCATCTTATTTGATCTTCACTTACCATTCTATGGTCATTGCAAGGTCGCGATTGGTCAATGTATCTGAGTTTGCTTTATTTAGCATCATTTGTTGAAATTTAAAAAAAATTTGCATTTCTCTTTTGTTGTTAAAAATAAAAATAAAATTAAAAAAATTAAAAAAAAATAATAATTTTGAATCAATGAAATGAATAAGTTATTTGTTCACTTTTTCTGAAGGTATTGATTAATTTTGGACTGATGATAAGGATGAATGGCTAAATTTTTATTCAAGATTTTTAGCTACAGAAACCGTCGACATTCCGCAGCTGAAGTCCAATTCCGCAGCTGTTCTGCAATTCCGCAGCTGAAAAACCTCATTGTTCAAATTAGCCTAACTTTCTCATACAAAATCAGATTTTGATGATTCAAGTATCGTTGGAAATGTCTCAACAAGATCTATACAATGAGAAATCCATCATTAGAGTTTGAAATAGCAAATAATGAAATAAATTGCTGAAAAGAAGCTACATTCAATTTGAGGCACTAATTCCAAAACATGTATAAATTCTTTTGATTTTTCTTTTGAGAACTTGTTTCATTAATACAAATTCTTAGTTTTGTGTGTAAATATCATAACTAGAGAGATTGATCACCTCTCTCCCTTTGATAATCTTACATTCCATTGCAGAAGAAGTATTAGTTTTTTTGCAGGTTCCAGGAGGAAGGACAAATGACTACAAGAGAATGGTGTCTCTTTAAGAGACCAATTTGTTTTATAAGAGGATGATCAGCAACAAAGAGGAGGAAATATGCTGATGTAAAATCAGATCCAAACATTTGAAAAACTTTCAGATACTATTGTCTCCATCACATCCATACCTCATAACAAACCATCACCTCATTTCACTTCATATTTTCCATTTACATTCACATCCACTTTCCATTTCTTTTTGTCCATTCATAACCACAAATAAAAGCAAGAGGCTCATTCATATGCTTATTGCCCATTGCCATTTCTCATTCACATGCTTATTGTCCATTTCCATTTTCATCTTCCATTTTCATTTTCCATTTCATGTCATTTTCATTCCGCAAATAAGCCCTGCTACAATGCAAATTATTGAGTCTATAGTCCTTTGAGTCTAAGTTCTTTGTAAAAACACCTTGAGGCTTGCATGCCTTAATGGCAAGTTCTCATGCTGAAAAACAATGGGAATACATTAATGTCTCTTGTTCGTCAGATCTTCTAGGTGACTCGACATCAGCAAAATCATTCGTACCTAGCAAGATGTGTTTAGGCATCTTGACTCTCATTGTCATCAATGGTGAGAGTTCTCGTGTTGACTAGTGGCATCCATTAATTACCACTAAGTCAACAATTTCCTACTATGTTCGACATCAGAACATCTTTTCACATAGTAGGAATTGTGCCAATGAGTTTTGAAGACATGAAGACTATTATTTTCAGCATTTTGGAGCAGATTTCAGCAAGTTTTAGTAGAAGCAATAAAAAGTCATCTCATCTCTTTATCCATGACTCCTCTTGTTTAGCGACTTGAAGAAGAATATGATCAGAATTTTGCAGCCACCACACATACACAACTCATCCAAATTTAAGGTAAGTGAAGGTATGTTGTTTTCTAATTTTTAGTCATGTAATTCATTAGAATGCTAAAATTGTAACTTTGGAAAAATTCCTCACTCCCTTTTTCACATTGTCATATCTTTAGTTGGGGGGAAGGGACATCATTTCATATCCACATGTCATACACTATCACACATTTTCATTTCATTTCCACCCACATATACTTCCCAACCAACTATTATTGCAACATGATCCAAAAGATTATATGCCTTGCAAATGATCAATTCATTGATGAAGAAATTGATTCTAAATGTTTTCATGAACTTTGATGCAACAAATAAAATAAAGCATTGTTACACAAGAACCAATGCTTCAAAAAAAAAAAAAAAAAAAAGGGTTGTCACACAAGAACCAACCAATGAAAAAAAGAAGAAGAAGAAGAAGAAGAAGAAGTTGCAATCAAATGTATTATACTTTTCCAAAAAGGAAAAATCAAGAAGCAAAGTTTGGAATGAATCTATATGAGTCAAAACTCATAAAAGATCAACTCATGGACAAATGAATCATTGCAATGGTTGCATGAGGACATGCAACAACTACAGTTGGGGGGTATGTTGAGTCTCAAAAATGTTCTCCATATTCATACATATTTCCATTATGTCATAACCATTTAGCTCTTATTTCATAGCCATTTGACCCAAAACCCTACATCAAGTAACCATTTTCATAAATATATGGGTTAGGATCCTTGTTTTCCAAAATTATTTATTTTATGTATTTTAAGTGAATTTATGATTAGAAACTAGAAAATTAACATAGTTTCATATATCTATATATGTGTTATGAGTTTTGTGACATGTGTAGGTCAAAAGGAGACTTCTAGAAGACCCTTATATGGCACTCTAAGGCCAAATTCGAATTTGGTTGGAGAAGATTATGGGATCAAGAGGATATGTGTCTCACTTCCTTGTTGTATTGAAACTCTAAGAGGATATGTGTCTCATCTCTTAGTTGTGTTGAAACTCTAGAAAGACAAGTGTCTTATCATTTCCTATTTTGATTGTAACTCTAGAGATGGAGGGAGAGATTCATGGATTCCCATTAATGAGATGACTCCTCATATTTTGTATAAATAGGAGAAGCTTTCTCCTATCATAAGTAATGAGGAAGTAATAAAAAAAGTAGGAATAGAGAAGTCTTTTGTAACAAAGTTTAAGATGGAATGGGATGTAGATTTGTGAAGTTTTTCAATAAAGAAGTTCCTTGATGGTGTTTTGATTACAATTTCAAAGAGCTAAGGACTACACCAAATTGGTAGCAGAGGGCCCCTGCTATCCAAGGAGGCTTTTACATGTTTTCTAGATAAGTTGCTTTCAATTCTGTTTTGTCATATTTCCTTACTTCGATTGCTTTCTAAAATCATAGCTTTTAGCATAATTTTTCATGGCAGCCCGGGCATTTGCATATCTTTTGACTAACGACATGGAATCAATATTGTTCTGCTGTTAATTTATTTTTTTTCTTAGTTTTTGTTTAATTCCGGTATTGCTTTGTTTATTTCAGTCTTGCACATTTGCTTCAGTAGTTAGATTTAGATATATTAAATTGCTCATGTCATTTTTAGTTACCTCCGAAAGCCACAGCTGGACTGATGGTGAGGGATTGTATTATGAAATGTGTAGTTTGATATTAGTTTCCTTTCTGCAAATTTAGATATATTAAACTGCTCATAACATCTTCAGTTGCCTCCGAAAGCCACAGCTGGACTGATGGTGAAGGATTGTATTATGAAATGTGTAGTTTGATATTAGTTTCCTTTCTGCAAGTTAGATATATTAAATTGCTCATAACATCTTCAGTTGCCTCCGAAAGCCACAGCTGGACTGATGGTGAGGGATTGAATTATGGATGTGTAGTTTGATATTAGTTTCCTTTCTGCAAGTTAGAAATATTAAATTGTGCATGACATCTTGAGTTACCTCCGAAAGCCACAGCTGGACTGATGGTGAGGGATTGAATTATGAATGTGTGGTTTGATATTAGTTTACTTTCTGCAAGTTAGATATCAATTACTCAAGTTGTTTATGGTTACTTCCGAAAATCATAGCTGGACTAATGATGAGGGATCAGAAGACAAGTTGATGTAATTTGATTTAGATTTACTTTATTGCAACTTTTTGATTTCTTTCAGCATAGTTTCTTTTGTGTTTAGACAGCAGCAAGAATAGTTTGGTTTCATGCTCACTAGTTCACTGTTTTGATTTATTAGATTAGCAGCACCTTTTTCATTTCAGTAGCACATTTTCATTTCCTTTGAAGTTTTGTCATTGTATGTTTCAAATTCCTTTTTCAGTTTCAAGTTGGTAAATCATTATAAAGGACATCATTGCCTTGAATATCCATAACCATACTTGTCTTTTAGAATTTCATAAAAATCAAAAAACGACAAAAAGTAAGAGATAGGTTATCTTGCACATATAGTGCGCCACACTTCGTCAGCTTACGAATCCCTGGTTGATAATTTATGTTAGCAATTTAGGACACACTAAATTGACCAAACAGTTTGGCATCTGAGGAAAGGATAGATAAGAAACTAATCATGGATTCATCCACCCACTGATCAATGTGATGCCCTAATAGATAAGGTAAGACAGTAACAATTTGTTGGGTGCTATCAAGAAATATAGATGAAGGATAGGGTGGATTCTTAGTAGGCATTGGGCCATTGATGGCCATGAAAAACTCTAAGGTTTTCACCCTGCTGGTGAAATCCAGCTTCTGGTATAACTCTCTAAGGGCCTCATGGGAAAAAGGAACGATATTCTCAACAATGGGGGCTTGCATAATTTTTTGGATGGATTGTGCATCAATAGAAAACAAGATTTCTCCTGTTGGATTAACTATGGCTCTTTGGTTGATGTCATAACAGGACTGGCATTTTCTGATAAATTCTAGGAAACTATGGGTTTTAGGAAAGATTTAAAAAGGAAATTTGGTCTCCCATAGGCCTATATCATTGACTTCTTCAAGGAATTTGTCCTCGAGCCAGTAGTAGACATCGAATATATCGAATTTTGACTCTGTCTCATGGAATTTATAGTCTCTGTCTGCCAGGGGTATGTTATCTAAGTCTACCCTCATCTACCTGAGGGTAGAACATAGGGTTGAAGTGCTCCTGGTCCTTCGTGGGAGGCATATTTTATCTCCTATAATTTATTTCTCTGTGCAATGAATAATGGGATGATAGAATAAGGGAGAAAAGAAGGGGAATTGTTATGGATCCGCACTGGGGAAGGGATATAATAGAAGGGGATCATGATCGGAATTGAACAGTTGAAAGGAGAATTTTAATCCGGTTCACAAAGTGTTGATAATTTCTTCTTTGATAAAAAATGACTCTTTGACAACAATGGATAATCTATGATTTTATCTGTAAATATCTCAAAATCCAATACATGCATTAATTCAAGAAAACCAGCAAAGTAAAATTTGATTTAGGGGCGAATTTGGGTTTTAAAGGATGATTGGTTGATCGTTGAGTTGGTGCTGGTCCGTTGGATAATGGTCTAGCCATTTACAGCATAACGACTTCTTGACGGGAGATGATGTGATTGGTTGAATTGGATAGGTGGGAGTGGACGTGGCGCCAACTATTAAAAGGTGCAGCGATATTGCGAACAGCGGAGACCGCTTTTCAGAAGTGGGTGCTTTAGCTCCCCCATGTCAGTGTATAAGGGGCGCGGGGGGGGGGGGGGGGGGGGGGGGGTGCCTGCTTTCCTAGGCATGACACGTAAGCGGGGATGGCGATGTCGATACCACTCATTTCACCCCCCGGTTGTTAAAGTTCAGGGGGTGAGAGGGGGTCGAAAGGTATTGTGGGCCATCAAATATGTAGCGGGGAGCGGAGATGGTGGGGAGTTGTGGGATGGTTAGCATGGATGGGATATGTGATGGGATGGTGGCAAGGTTGGGATCATGAATGTAGGGGGGTAGTGTAGAACTTTAGGTTAAATGAAAAATACAAGCATTTAGCAGGTTGAAACAAAGGGAATATTAACATTTTCGGAACTTAGGATAACATTGAGACATAAAGTATGTAAAAATTATTTTAATATAGTTCCCAAACTTATAACATAATCCCCTTTCTAACCTTTTGAGTATAAACACTCTCTGTCTTGATTTTATTTTTTGACCATAGGAAAAATGGAATTTTGATGCTATACTTTGTAAAATAATCTTCATATTTTCCTTTCATTCTTCCTCCTCAACATATCTACCTACCCATACTACTCATATAACATTTTTTCTTCTTTTTGCAGGGTTCATTTGGACTAGAAAACCCTTAAATTATTTTTCTTTTGAATTTATAACCTAACACCTAACCTTATTTCAACCATTGACTTAGTTTAAACTGTTGAGTCAATTTCATTTTCTAGCTATCTACTGATAAGCCAAGATTAAACAGTTTGGAAAATATTTATTTTCTAACCTATCAACAGAAATTAAAAAATGTCCAATCATGATTAAACTGTATGATTGGACAAACCTTTCTAATGAGTAGTGGCATTTGAACTTGCAGCACTTTCAGTTTTATTTCATTTTGGGGTTTTTTCTTTCTTTTTTCCTTTTTTCTCTTTTTCTTTTTTATTTTTATTTTTATACCATATTTTCTTTTCTTTTTCATATTTTTTGTTGGAAATCATTTGAATATTGAAAAACTTTTTCAATATGAAATTGCAAAGAAGATGAGACTTAAGGCTTACAAGCCTATTAGGACTCTATCTGTCCTTTATTACATTCACTTATATGTAGAATAGGATAATTACATTGATAATGACCAAGTGCTCGAGTGGCACTCACCATCACCATGACATAAATATACCCACTAGATTTAGGAACTAACACTCCTACTTTTTAGGAAAAGATAAACATAACTTTGATCACTGTCATCATGTTGAGCTCAATAGGTGACAATTTTGTCGAGTAGTGAATCCCTACTAGAGTGGCCCACTTCCATCTTGAATATCTCCACGTGGTTGGCTGCTCTTCAAAATACTTTCCAAAAATATAAATACCACTAAAAACAGTTCGGTGCAAAAATGGAGTACACTAGGAAGTTTCGTAGCGTAGTTCAGTAGCATATTCATTTCATCCATCTAAATCAATTTTTTTCTTCTTTTTCTGATTAGGATACGTTTGCTGGACAATATGAGCCAAACATTACTCTTTCCCTCCATTGATTTCTAGAAAAGATGAGTTTTGTAGAAAAAAACCATCCTATAGGGATTTTGTAGCGAAATTTGGCCTTCAAGCCTAGGCTTCACTATGAAATTGCCTAATTGGCTGAAAAACACAAATTTTTCATTTTTCTTCAAAATTTCAGCTTCCAAACTAAAAATGATTTTTCTTGCATGCTGTAAAATTTATCAAAAATGTTTAGGCCAACCCCTTAAACTTTGGGCACTCTATCCTTAGCAGTAGAAGGTTGTACCTCTTCAGGCTCATTTATCACTTTAATTTTCAGCCCTCTTTTCTAAAATTCTTCTTGAATCATTTCCATTTGGTCCTCTAACTGTTTAAACCATCCCTTAATTTTTTTCCTCAGACTGTAACCACGAGTTTATTTTTCTAGTGTTCTTCATTACTCTCCTTAAAGGAAGTGTTCTTTTCAACAACCTTTTGGAATTTTTCAGTGATTTACCATATTGGTTGAGATGATCATTCAATTTTCCTTCAAAATCTTCCATCAGTTGATTGTCTACCTCGGCCTACTGTAGTTCCAATTTAACTTCAATGAACTCTTATCTAGCCTCTCTTAACTTCTCCTGCAATATCTGTACTTCAATATTTTCCACCATCTGCTGCTTTCCATTCCTTTGCACAAAAACCTCTTCTGTTGTTGAAGATAGGTCTATAAGGTTTTCTGTGATAGGTTTCTTGCCTTTGTTAACATTTTCTGTCATCTTGCTTTCCATGACACCTTTTGAAATTTGTAACCTAGTCAGTGGTTTCCTTGGTTGGAATATGAAAATTGCATCTTCTCCTACAAAATCTAATTTTTTGACAGTCTTATCTTCTTGTTTCTTTCTTTTGTCCCCTTCAATGTATTCTGCTTGGAAAATTGGAGATTCTTCAATGTCTATTTCTTGGAGGATGTCTTCAATATTTCCCTTGGCAATGATTTGGCTTCTAGTTATCCTCCTGCTACCATGTTTGCTAATTTTCTGTTTTTGGCTTGTAGGTGATGGTTGTGGGATATCTGCCTCTGGTATAGGTTCTACTTCAACATCCATTGGCTCCAATATAGTCTTTGCGCCTTCTTCATTAAGACCATTTGTCACAGCTAGAGATGAAGTAGTTGTTGGCTTTGAAATCTTCTTAGGTGTCACTGAATCAACGTCATATCCACTGAGGAAAAGAAAAGATGCCCAATCTCTATTTAATTTCTTTAATTCTTCCAACACTAAGAGTTTAATTAGGCCATGGTGGAAAACTAATGTCTCACTGCCTTCAACCCTAGCATGGACCTTATCAAACATCTTCCCTAATATCCTAAACAAAAAGAAAGGAAGATCAAGGGGCTACTTACTAGTGAAATGTAAAAGGAGCCTGAAATGGTATAAGTAAACCATATGAAACCTCCCCTCATAGGTAAAGTACTTTTGGATCACAAAAAACAACTTAAAATAATTATCCTTCATAAAACTCCTGGGAATGCTAGATTCCATGTCAGCTCCAATGTGCTCTAGCTTGAAAAATTCCTCACAGATCTACATTTTGAATTTGGTGGCTTTGAACCACTCTTCACCTTCTCTTGGTATCTCTGTAGCCTGAGAAATAGTATCAAGTGATACTGTGAAATTTAAAAATCCTACCTGTAAATTTTACTGCAAAATATTTTGATATCTGGGCATGAAATCCCTGAAGCTTCTGACAAAACTGTAGATGTCCAACATTTCTGAAAGCATCCATGAAACTGGGGTCTTCATTCAATAGCGTGAATTCCATCGGCTCGTATCTGACACAAGATCCCCCCTTGTTCACCTTATTCTTCATTTCTATTATGCTTTATAACCTCGATGTTTCCCTAACTATGACACCTGTAGATAAAAAAGATAAATAGCAAGCTGCTTGCGCTATGAATCAACTATTCAAATATGACATTGTGCTTCTACATGCAAGGCTCAAACAATAGATGACAAAGAGATGCTTAGAGATGAATTTTAAAAAGCAATTCGAAAGTTAGGAGAATTATGCCAAATGTGAGAACAAAAGATAATAATGAGGGTAATTATGATCTTGCATGCTTGGGTGATCATGAAAACTAATTGAGTGACCTCACCTTGACCCCTGACCATCGAAATTTAAACACCTCACCATGCTTTGTTTTTTCTGCAGAAAAACAAGATTCCACAGTGAAGACAATTAAAAACATGGCAGATTCACTACAGAATTGTCAGGTGATTCCATAGTGAAATCCGCCATTCTGTAGTTATATGCGTTACCCAATGGTGAAAAAATAGACAAGTGGCACATGTTTGATTTGAGAGCATGCATGCGAAAACTAAATGGAATGGAGTGGATTTGACTGACATGACATGACTCATGTGGGGTTTTAGACTTAGAGTAAGGCTTATTTCATGGGTTTTCCATCAATTTCATGAACCATTCTATGAAGACAAGATGAAACCTAGGTGAGTGATGTGAGTGACCCTATCAATGAAAATTTGAAAATTTATGAGTGATAACACTAGCAAAAGAGTAGTGTGGGCCATGCTACACTTTGTTTTTTAGGGGGGGGGTACATTGGAGGAAAAATCAACATATTTGGATTCATTTTGATGAGTAGATCAATATGAGTCAGGTTTTGGGTCATGTCAGGCACTTATGGGGGGTCAAAATGCCCAAAAGAATGCTAAAAATCATTGTTCTGCTATGTTTTTGGAGCC
Organism: Pinus albicaulis; assembly: GCA_034641835.2. Lineage (NCBI taxonomy): Eukaryota > Viridiplantae > Streptophyta > Pinopsida > Pinales > Pinaceae > Pinus > Pinus albicaulis. The sequence goes on along the minus strand of CM076581.1, from coordinate 962,349,109 downwards.
TTCGCTACGCTTTATGAGTATTCTTGGGAGATTTAAGATTTGGAGGGCTAGAAGCCACCTTTTTGAGCCTATCATGTAGCAGACATTCAAATATTTCCAATGGTACCTTAAGATCCTGCTTTGGACACGTGGAAGGCCTCCAAAACTCAATTTTACTGAGCTTGCTACACTTTCTTCCAGCTTGCTATGCTTTCTCTTGAGTTCGCTATGCTTTCTCCAGAAGGAAATTTTCACTGAAATTCTGACCTAGTTCAACTTTTTACTGATGTAATTTATGGATGATGATGATTTGATGATGTCATGAGATGTAATCGAGCTAGTAAATGGTAAATTAGGGTAATTACATGCTTGTTAATGTAATTATTGTTAAGATGTATCTAGTTTCCTATCATGAGGTGAATTGGTTGACCTCCACTAGACATTAGGGTTTTGTTGAGCTTATCATGTAATCAACTCCACAACTGATGGATTCGACCCTTGAGAGACGGGAGACTTTTTTTTTGCTCTATATCTATCATTTTCAGATTCATTTGACTAGTTGGACATCAGTGGATTGTAATCTTGTAGCTTGTACTTTCACTCATTTTTAGAAATCAAAGGATGCAGTTGCATCTATTATCTAGGAATTCATGTGCAGTGAGTTTATTATCATGTATTTTCTCTGTTATAGTATTTATTGAATGATATATAGCTCCTCTTTCATATCTCGTATCTTCAGTGGCTTTCCTTACAGTTCATAAGTAGAATTCTATTGATTTAGCTATGTTTATATTGAAATGTCATCTTGTGTTTCATTCTTACAGTTTCATGAATTCATAAGTGAACATGCCCATTAAATCCCTTTACCTTTTTAGACTCTCCACTATACCTAAAAAGCCCTAAAGCCATCATAAATACATTTCTACCTTTCTCCTTTATATTTTTTGCAGTTGTAAACCCTTTGGTACCTAGACCTAGCTACTTGGTTTCATCCCTGATCCAACATCAAACCCTAAATTTCTCAAACCTACTTGAGCCTATCATATCTAGCCTAATATCCTTCATGTCACAGTCAATTCTTGGCTATGATCACATTGAGAGAGCCCTCTTAGCATGGTAGGGATAGCTACTAGGTCAAAGTGGTATGAGGTTACCATTATTGGTTTCCTTTTCAACCTATGGAGAACTGGTGGAGTGCTAACAATATGTGCAAACGAAACAAAATGCTAGGTAGAAGCCTAGGAACAATACTTCTTAAGATAGAGCCCATTTCTGAGCTTTGCCACCTCGTTTCTGTTAAATTAAACCAAATCATAAGCTCCCCTTTTAAGGACTCTTTTGACAATTAAAAGACCGTACCACATGGATTTAAAATTCCCTTCCCCTAAGGCATAATTTTCTTGATCATATACCAGGATGAGGTCACCTTCAAAGAAAAATCTAGGTTACACAGTCTAATCATACTGGACATTCACTCTTTTCTTATGAGCCTCATTAATCATGGTTGCATCTCGACGATGTTCATCCAGATGTTCTAGATAAAAAAGGTGTTTTTTGAGACCTAAAGTGTCTAGAAGAAGCCCAAAAACTAGCTTAAGGGAAGGAATCTCACATTCCACAGGGAATATTGATTCCAATGCGTAAACCAATTGGAAAGGAGTGAAAATGGTTGTAGTCTTAATTGACATCCAGTATGCCCAAAGTGCAGGATACAACATGACATGCCAATTGGATCTAGCTTTATTGATCATCCTTTGCAGGCTAACATTCAAGGATTTATTCACAGATTCCACTTGCCCATTGGCCTAAGGATAATAAGTAGATGAATTCTCCTGCTGGAAAACTAGTTTTAGAGCCAATGCAACCATCATGGAGTTTTGAAAATGACTACCATGGTTAGTGAAAATTTTTTTAGGAATACCAAAGTGAGAACCGACTTGGTTGAATAGAAATAATGTTGTTGTTTCACCATCGTTCGAAAAAGTAGGCATAGGCTCGGCCCACTTCATGAAGTAGTCCACTGTTACAATAATGTACTAATGACCCTTTGCCAAAGGCGGGTTACAAGTAGTAAAATCTATTCCCAACTTTTTGAACAGACTGATAGTGATAAAAGGAAAGAGCGGAGTTGGATGAGCGCGCATCTTCTGAATATAAACTTGACAATGATGACATTTTTTGACCGCTTCAACACAATCTTTGAAAATTGAAGGCCAAAAATATCCGTCATGTGGAATTTTTTGAGTTGTAGCAAGCCCAGATAAATGAACACCACAAGCTCCATTGAGGCAATCATTCAATGCAACCTCAACTTCTTCTAGGGTTAAGCAACGTCTAAGGATTGAATCAACCCCACGACGATATAAAATGTCACTGATGATAAGATAGCTTTTCTCCAGGTGACGCAATTTTCTATGCTCATCCTTTAAAAAAGCGAGGGGGAAATTTGAAGTCTAGAGATAGACAATAATATCTCTATACCAAGGATCTTGTGAAGAAATGAGGAAAATATGTTCATCAGGGAACAATTCCTCATAAACAATTTATTCTCCACAAGGTAACTCAGAGATTAATTCTACAAAAACCAATGATTTCTTGAATTTTGTAGATAGGAACTAGAGATTGAATTCTTCTAAAATGACAATCCATATATTTTTTTCCCCCAATAACTCGCCTACTGAGAATGATTTGAAACAGATTGACAGCTGCCAAAACATACTTTTTGCTAAAGCTAACTTCTCGATGGAATAATATTACAATTCAAGACCTACCAAGCCTCGACTTAGATAGTAAATAACATGCTTAGAAAGAGCATCATCCTCTTGAACCAGAACCATACCTATAGTAGATTCTTTCGTGGCAATATACAAACGGAAATCTCTGCTATAATCAGGTGGACTCAATAAAGGAGTAGAGGTCAATGCCTTTTTCAAAGCATCAAACGAGCGCTGAGCAAAGTCATCCCATGGGAACAGAATTCCTTTTTTCAACAATCTCATAAACCCTTTCATAATATCAGCATAGTTAACGATAAATATCCTCAAGAAATTAGCTTTTCCTCGAAGACTCTGAAGTTGACGAATAGAAGACGAGGGAGGCAATTGAAGTATTGCCTCAACCTTGAAAGTATCTAGACGAATCCCTTCAGTAGAAACAATGAATCCCAACAACCGACCAGATGTGACTATGAAAATGCACTTATTCGAGTTCAAATGGATTTTATAATGACGACATCTGTCAAAAATATGTCGAAGATGAGAGGGATGATCAATTCTCTTTCAAGAACGAGCAGTTAGATCATCCAAATAAGCTTTGATGATCTGCTTGATATCGTGGAAATCATAAGGCATGGCCTGCTGGAATGTGGCCCCAACATTTTTAAGACCAAAAGGCACCTTCTTGTATGCAAAAGTACCCAGGGGAAAATAAAAGAAGTCTTATGTTGATCTTCAAGATGGATAGTAATTTGATTATATCCCGAGAAACCGTCCATGAAGGAGAAAATCTCATTCCCCACACACTCATCAATAATCTGATCAATGAATGGTGTGTGGTAATTATCTTTAGGACATGTCTTATTCAAATATCTGAATTTAATGCAGACATGCTACCTTATATGGAATTGGTACAAAACTGGTAGGAGTGAGGTTGGAAGAATTTGGAGGGACTGCATTGAGTGATGTACATCTCTTTTGATTTAATAGAAAGTTTTGACTTGTAAAAAAACATATTAATTATTTTTAAGATAATTATAAAAGAATTAATATATAAGTTAAACATATATACATTAAAAAAATTTGGAACAAGAGTCTTAATCATGGAGATTTAACCCCACTATACCATGAAGATTCTTCATATGTAAATAGGCTTTGTTACAATACCATGGGCCAATAGCATCACTTATCAATACCACATGCCTAATAAAGCATAACACACTTCAAATTGTTCACATTTTTTTTAATTAATCAATTTAATTAAAAGGGGAAAAAAACACAACTACGTTGGAAATAAATCTCAACTTTTAACATTGAGATTTACCCTCACTTTACCATGAAGATTCTTGAGATGTAAATATGCTTTGTTACAATACCCTGGATTACCAATACCACATACCCAATAAATCATAACTCATTTAATATGAAAATTGTTCATATGAATTTTTTTTAATTAATCAATTTAATTAAAAGGGGAAAAAGAGAAAAACTCTAGAAGCCCAATAAACAACTACAATGCATCAATCCATATAAACATCAAAGTACTTACTATATAAAATTAAAAAATTCATAAAAACTAAATAAATTATAAATTTATTTTAAAATTTTATTATTAATAAAAAATTATATATATATATATATATATATATATATATATATATATATATATAAGCATGGAACTAGATGAAGATTTAGCCATACTTTACAATGTAGAATTTTAATGTCTAAATAGGCTTTGTTACCATACCATGGGTAAATACCATGGATTATCAATATCACATGCCCCAAACACCATAAATCACTTCATATGAGACTTGTTGATATGATTTTTTTTAATTAATCAATTTAATTAAAAAGTTAAAAAAAAGGTAGAAATACTTTGGAGATAAATCTCAACCTTTGATTTGTGTATACTACTATGAATATTCCATGAGGTTAAATCTCCACCATCCAGCTAATAATTATTGATAATTATGTTAGAAAATTATATATTACAGAGCAATGCAACACATAAAATATGTGGAAAACACAAGCACACAAAACACATAAAACCAAAGAGACACAAATATACGTGGTTCACCCAGTTTGGGCTACGTCCACCCCGAACATCCAATCCTTCCTTTTTATTATCCAGCAAAATGAATAGACACAACCTACAACAGATCCGCTGTAATATCCTCTGTTCTCTCTCACAGTCTCCATATCTGTTTCTCGCTCTTAGAATACATATACAATATAAAGCTACAATACAATATCCTCATACATGCGAGGGGTCGCCTTCTAGGGAAAAAAACCCTAAACTAAAAGTAGCTTCTACAGTCAGATCATCCACCTAATGAATGACCTAGATTGACTATAAATTATAATACTTTTACAAGGCAATTTTACATCTGTTTTTAGCTTTGAGGGCACTGCCCCCGAAACCCCCCTCTAGGGGGGGATCCATAAAGTCACAGCCGCCCCCCCCCCCTGGACCCCCCAGGTAGCGGTTAATTATAGGCGGCGTTGCCGCCCCATTAAGGTACGGGGGTCCAACACTATGATACAAAATAAACAAGATAATCAGGCTCCACACCCAACAAATTAAGTTAAATATCTTGAAGCCTTATTTAAAAATAAGCCTCATAATTAATTTTATTTATTATTATAATGATTATTTAATAATTTTTCACTTTTAAAAGTTTAGCATTAAAAAATTTTCAATTATATTATTTTTAAAAAGTTTCAAGCTTAAATTGGAATGTCTAATTTTTTGGAGTGAACACGTCATTCATTATTAAAGATAATAAATAAATAAATAATCAAGACTTAAAATATTAGAAAACTCACATATGTTTCAAAGTTGTAGTTCATGTATTTTATGTTTTGGAGTTTTTAAAGTATATTTTTCGACCAATTTTGTCTAAAAATACAACATATATTTGTTGAAATTACAAGTTTGAGTTGTGTAATCTACACAATCTAATTGCTCCAAGGAATTGAGAGCCTTGAATCCATTTTAAATTGCATTTTAAATAACCAAAAATTACAATCTCACCCACTTTCTAGCCAGTACCCTAAAACATATTTGTTGAAATTACAAGTTTGAGTTGTGTAATTTGCACAATCCAATTTCTCGAAGGGAATCGAGAACCTTGTAATCAAAATTGCATTTTAAATAACCAAATATTACAATCTCACCCACTTTCTAGCCCAAAACCCTAGAACTTAGAATAGATATATGACACCCATTTCAAATTCCAAAAATTTCAAGCACCATAAACACTCTTTTTTATAATTTCATATAATTTTTTTTGATGAGTGGACCTTCTACTTGAAACATCAAACTTAAATTCACATAATTTATCTCTAAAACCATTTTAAAAACAACAATACTAAATTAAATTTATAAAAAGTCCAAAACATTTATAATTTTTTTTTAACAATAATGACGATATTTGTATTAAGAAATTGTACATTCGTAGATGCATTCAGTTTTAGATATAGATAAGCTAAAATGTATCAAAATTATCCTTTGAAAGAGAATATAATCGACTTTAATGAACCCGGGTCTTTTGAGGTAGAATGAACTCATCCAAAAACAAAATTTATAATACGTGTTGGCTACTTGAGAATATAATTTTTTATAATTATGTATTTGCTCAAATTGACTAGTTCATTCAAATCTAGACAAACATTTACATTGGACCCACTAAAGCTAATTGTATCCTTCATGATGAGAATTCGATTGTTAACAAGAGAATTCAATTGGTAATTCAATTGATATGCCTATTGGTAGATATGGCAGATTGCTTCTTGTTACTTTTCGACCTTACTATGAAGATCCCACAATTTCTCTCTATCATTGGAGATGGGATTAGATTCTTTATTCTACTGAAACTATGACCTCATGAGATCCAACTACATGTCATCCACGTAATTTTTGAGCTAGGTGAGAGCATTGCTCCACCTACCAACCATAAATTTCCGGAATTGGTGCAATTATATATGAGTATGAGGACCAAGAAACCACATGACCACCCACACTCTAATTCTAGACACAGTCTTGGAGATTGTGCATCGAAACCACAAATAAGGGAAAGATCACCCCAAGAGGAAACTCAACCGACATCACACCAATTGAAGCCACTACCTATCGAGAATAAGGAAACAACTTGTAGGAGGGGAGAAATTGTAGATACAATACAAGAGTTTCACTCTACAACTGGTATATTCCAATGCATTATTGAAGAATATTTGTGAGCAAGTGTGATTCCAAAAAATACGTATATAGAAGGTAAGAACAAAAAATAAGGGGTAAGGGGGTAAGAAATCGTCATTTTGACGTGAGGGAGATGACGAACCAAGGAGATTGAGGATGATTTGAGCCACCCGACACTCTTTAAAATTAAATTCACCACAAGGATTAATAAATCCCACACAATCAGGAATGATTCCAAATGAAATGTGTTCGCATTGGCTTGTATTGTTGAATGCATATATGGAAACTGCCATGGCAAGAGTTTAATATGGACTCTCCAAAATACTTATGTTGATAGTGCATGTAGCTAAACATAGCTTATGAAGTGCCACGTCTAAAGCACCCCTCCCCTACCCCCTACCCTCCCCTACCCTACCCTACCCTACCCTAACTCACCCCCACCCCACCCCTCCCCTCCTCTCCTCTCCCATTTTTAATTATTTTCTAGTATGTTGGAAAGGATGAATCCTTAGTGGAAAAAAGAAGGCTTGAGTTGGTGATTCACTAGACTTAGCTCACTAAATTACAAAGTATAAGTTCCCGAAGAACTTGTCTTTAGGGGAAATACGTCTCAACATGTAGCAAATGATTAAAGGAGAATCCCCAATCACAATAAGAGAGAAATCATTTAACTCACTAGTAAGAAAAAAACCTTCAACTTAATTGTTAGTCCTTTTTTCAAAACAGTCAATATTTCAAAACTTTAATAAAAAAACAAAAACAATTATAAACTATAAAATGCATCATTACATATTTCATAAAAACATGATAATAATAAATAAGAAGATTAATGATATTTGAAAATTTTATAAAATATCTAAATTAATCTCCGAAACCATTCATATAAAAAATTTAATTAATTAAAAGTTAAAACAACATTTTACTTTTACTTTTTAATTAAATTTATAAAGAATACAGAACTTTTGAAATGATTATAAATTGCACACTACGTCATTCCTCTCAAATAAAATGAGTTTACAAAACAATACTTTTATTTCCATAAATTTGTTTACACGTGGCTTCTGGACGGATCTTATAGCAAATTTTTAAAAATGTATTCACTTGTTTCAATAAAAAAAACGCGAAACAACTTTTGCAGCACAAGCACAAGCAAACATCAAATGCAAACGCACTTTTTAGAAGCATGACATTAAAAATGTTTTAGTAACATTAATTATTTCATTAAGTATTCATAGATGGTACTTGGATTAAAAGTTGGCCATCACAAGTTGCAACAAGTATCTGCTTTTTAATGTATTTAGATAAAGGCAAAGTCAAACTAAATGGGAATATTAAACTTGTCCCTACTCTCTCCTTTTAGAGGTTTAAGTATGTAGCCCACTACATGGGAACTCTGACATGTCCCCACCTCTATCATTTCAGTGGTGAATCTGATCTAGAGACATATCTCTTAAAAGAAACATGACCATAAAGGGCCAAAGAGAACAAATTTAAAGTAAAAGCAAAAGGGTATGTCATATCCAATATCCTTTATCTAGTTCTACTAAATGGTAAATGCAACCTTTGATTGAATTGCCACATCTTCATACCACTATTTGTCATGATTTAGTTATCCATTGAGTGATAATAATAAACGATATAGTTTTCTTTTCTAATATATATATTTTCATCATATTTAAAGAGATAATAATAATGTAGTTTATTATTGAATTAATAAAAGTGTGGTATTATTAATTTGAGTACCAAAATATATGGATGTTAAGTTGGTCAAGTTTATAGTTTTTCTAAACTTTTTAAATATAGTTTCTAAGAGGAGTATTGTTGATAAATATTTATTCATCATTTTGAATTTATCAAAATAAAAATATTAAGTATTTATTTATTTTTCATCTTTATTATTATTATTTTTTAACTTTTAAAATGCATAAAGTAAATATAGTGACAATTTTTTGTATTATTTTTCTATGTATGATATATCACAACAATTTTCAACACTTGCAGAATACACTTGCAAAATGTGAAACACACTTTTCTCTTATAACTTTCTTGTATTTTTATGTTTTGCATTATCTCAATATTTAGCTAATTTTATGATTTCCAGAATGTAGATCTCCATCCACACTTATCACATTTTTGCATTCCCACTTTCCACAACGAGTCGATACTTAGTCATTTCTTGCACCTTGTTGAATAAAAAACATTCACCATTAAAACTTTCCCTCTACACCTTTACATTACCACATTCCGCAACACACATATCACACCCCACATCCTTCGAATTGCACCTTTCATATTTAGTTTCTTTTTCATCCCTAACTTTATATAAAGTGTTGTTTTCAAAAAAAAAAATTCACACTACACACATGGCCTTTGCACAAGAAGAAAGATATGGTCACTGAAATCCTTTATGTGTATATTCATACTCTACATGAAGGTGGTTAGTTAAATATGTCAATAAAAAAGAAGACCAGTAGCTATCATTCATCAAATGGGTTTCAAGCTAAAATAAATTGAAGATGAGTTGTGAGTTTCCATAATCAAATATGAAATAAAAATATTACCATTACACTAGTTTATTGAACAACAATTCAAAGATATGATATACAAAGTATTTATTGATCCCCAACCATGAAAAATTGGTTATGGCAATTAAGACTTTTGAAAATGCTACTTTTAAAAGAAACTTCAACAAACAAAAGATCAATTTTTTTCCAACATAATAAGGAAAAATAATCTCATTGAAATTATATTATATATTTTCCAATCATTAACTATCCAACCTTTCATTCAAGAGAATTTTTTCATGTCAAAGTTCTATTTATAATTGCATTTCCTTCTTTCTTCCCTATCTTCTTCATCATCATATTTATTTAATCAGCAAGAACCCCATCCTAATCCATTTAGATAAACACAATTATTTTTATAAACACAATTATTTTTATGAATATTATGAACTCCTTTTATAGACCTTTATTATTGAATAATATTTAAAATTCCACACAAAACTCTTATGAACACATAGCTAGTGTGATCCATAAGTTTGAATTTAAAACATATTATTACAAGTGTGTTTTTTCATTTCATCTTTATGAGGTAATTGAACTATATTATCAAGTACTCTGTAGACGTGGTCCATTCCATTTCTTTATACCTTAACGATGTGTTATGCTTTACTTTTATTACAATAGAAATGATTTATATTGGAAAATATTATTTTTATATTAAGTTAAGTTATGTATTATATATTTTATTTTTGAAAATTGTTTTTTATTTTAAAAATTATTCTTTCTAGTTCAAGCATTTTTGTATTTTTAGAGAAAAGAAGAGTACTATCTCTGAAAAAGTATAAACATATTTACTTTATAATGTTATCTTTAGCATTGGTCAATTATGCATTTTAACATTCATATTATCACTTTTAATGATGCTTTTGATTTTTACGATAGATATCGTAATAAAGATAGGAGTGCGACAATTAAGAAATATGATAGTTTAAAGATTTTTTTTGGTGTAAGCTTTGAGATATGGAATTCGGAATCTCCACAATCTTCATTTTTATGTCTAATGTTTCGAGTCTAAAAAAAGATTCATCATTATGAAAAAAATTACCAAGAAAAGAGGAAAACCAATGCTATAAATACTAAATGGAGTGAGTAAGGAAAAAGAATGAGTCATCTAGTAAAAATATCAAAAAAACATAATAAGTTTATTTTAGCTAATTTATTATTATAATTATTATTATTATTAATTAGAGTTTGAATATTAATGATATTATAATGACCACTACTTATTGATATTAATTAAAATATTATTAGAAATAATTTAATTGTCAATAATATTAAAGATTATTAATATTAATAATGGTATTTTTTAGAGTTTGAATATTAATGCTATTATAATGACCACTTATTGATATTAATTAAAATATTATTAGAAATAATTTAATTGTCAATAATATTAATAATTATTAATATTAATAATGGGTTTAATTATCCAATAGGTATTTTAAATTTTATAATAAATGGAAGGTTTATTAGGTCAAGATAAAACAATTAACAAATAAAAAGGGGAATGATAAGGGGGTCTATTAGAATTTATTAGCAGTTTATTATAATATATATTTTTCTAAATTGGTCTACTTATATTATATCATACAGCTCAAAAGATTACAGTCATCATCCTCCAGAGTTGGCAAGTCAATTTGGGCGGGAAATTCCATTTCCAAAACAAAAAAAAATGTGCTACCCCATATAGGGAAACTAGCCCTAGAGATGAGTTCATGAAGTTTAGAATATGCTGCCCATATTGGGAAACCAACCTCATACATAACATGTTTAAACCAAAACCAAAAAACAAGAAGCAACAAAGTATCCATAAATTGAATGGAACTAGAAAGAAGAACCCAGAAGTTAAGCTGTTGGATTCTTATCATCCTGAACCAGTAGTTGGAATGGCTCCTCCACAATTTTGCACACGTACTCAAACTCATCATCCTCCAACTTGGACACCTGGGCATTCGACGGAGGAAGGACAGTTGTGTGGGAATTTGGTGGAGGGGAGGAACCCGCACGAGCCTCTATATCCACGTTGGTGCCATCCTCGTCCGAGACCGAGCTACAACTACATTCACTGTTTGAGGCTTGTTGAACCGGAAAGGCCACCATCTTGCGAGGGGAGAAGGGGGAGGCAGGAGAGATGGTGGACTTGCGTTTCCTGGAGCGAAGACCGAAGCCAAAGGCTTCAAAGGGAGGCTCGGGAAGGTCGAGTGATCGGCGGGCGGTGGGGCTAATGGGGTCCAGGACTTATAGCTCTTCCCAGTTGGCCGAGAGGTTCAATGTTCTGCCAACAATGGTAGGAATGGGTAACTTGGAGGGGAGACCTTGGCCACCGCCTTTGTGGCACTGCATGTGGTGGCGACGGGGCATGGTAGAGGAACATGAATGAGGCTGAGACGACAAAGGGTGCACTGTGTCACAATAGGAAGAAGAGGGAGCCGAGCAGTGGAGCCAGGGCTTGGCAGAGGCGTAAGGAGTCACAGAACAAAGCCATAGGGAGAGATGAATGCCAATATGAGTAGTAGGGTGAGTAGATTTATGGGCCATGAAGGGAGACCAAGGCATGAAAGAGGGATTTAATGAGCACAAGATTGTGTTAATGGTGGAGTGGAGTGAGGACTTTGATGGGGGACATTCGAGGGTGGCGAATGAACTCCCCATGCTCCAGAGTTTAAGCAGGATGGGGTGGCCATGTGCGCCCGCGTGTGGAGGACAGGTGTCCCTCATCTGCGTAGCCAGGTGGCTCCCATAGTTAATACGAGCTAACACTCGCATCTAGGGGTTGCAGATCTTTGAGCACCAGAAGAGTGCATTCTTTGCATAGAACTTCATCATCAAAGGTTTGGACTTTACTAGTGATGAGAGGTGAATTTTGGTTTACTTCCTTATTGGCCAGAAGATTCGCAATGCATTGGTTTCTCGTTGAATGTGTTTGAAAATAACAACTTTGTGATGAAGTTGCCATTTCTTAAGGAGATCAAAGTGAGCTACTAGTCTCCATCTCATGGAGAATTTGGAAGCCGAAGAGCCTAGAAGGAGGTGATGGACGATGTCGATGATAATTTAAGAGTTGCCTTCAATTTCTAAAGGAAAAAAGTTATTTTCCTAGGCTAGTAGGAGACCTTGGATTAGTCCTTCTAACTCTGCTAAATTATTGGTATCCCATCCTATAGAACCAAAATAAATTAGGATGGCTTCTGCTTCAACATTTTTGAAAATAATACTAAAACCAGCGTTCCCTGGATTTCCTTTTGAGGCTCCATCAAAGTTAAGTTTGAACATGCCAAGAGGCGGAGGATTCCAAGAGCTGGGTGAGCTAGGAGAGTGGTTTGAAGGGGGCTCAATTTTTGGATGAGAAGGGATGGAGAGATTCCAATTGGCCCAGATGATGCTTTCAGGGGGGTGAGAGGGGATGTTAGACTCCTTCCAGTGATGTAGCGCGAGAGATTCCTTGAGATTGTTGCACAAATTGGTCAAAAGGATTTCAAGAGGGGTGGATTGATCTTTGAAAATGTGCCTATTACGTTCCTTCCATATCATCTAGAGGATGTGCCCAGGGAGAATAGCCCATAAGGAGTTGAGCAGGTCATTCTTGAAAGGAGTGGAATGCTAGTGGCAGATGGTATTGAGAATATCCCCTCTATATCTATCAGATCTTCGACTGAGCAAGGCATCATTGTCCCAAAGAGAGTTTTCTAGAGGATAGGAGTTAAGGAGGTGCTCTATGGATTCCTCAGAGTTCATGCAATTCGGACATTGGGAAGGGCCAGTGAAGCCTTTTTTCAATAGGTTGTCCCAGGTTAGGATGCGTCGCTTGTTGAGCAGCCATAAGAAGGTGGAATTTTTTGGCCAAATTCTTGGATTCCAGATCTGGGCCCAAATGGCATCTTCAGGAACCTGATTATTAGGGAGGATAAAGCGATATGATTCTTCAGTGGTAAAGGTGCCATGGGAGGAGTAGCCCCATATTCAGATGCCCTCTCCAACATTGAATCATATTTTCCTCTTGTGAAGTTCCATGTTGATATCTTCCATGAGTTCAAGATTCTAGTCGTTCTACCAGCGATCAGATGGGAGCCATTGTCGGTAGCCCAAGCTGAGGAGGGGAGTCAAAAAGTGTTTGATTTGAGTTTTCTACCTATTGTTGCGGATCCCATGCCACTAAGGATTGTGAAATAGAGAGGCAAGTTTGGGCATATTTTGTCATGAATCCTCCAAAAACTTTGCATGTGAGCTTGATCGGACTTCCCAGAAGCCATGTTCCTATATGATGGCCCTGTGTTGTTTTGATGCTTTCCAGATGAGGGAGCCATTTGCTTCAGAGTTGAATTGAATCAGCTCTTGGGGAGGCCAGTCACTTGCGCACTTGGAGATCCAAAGCTAAGCCCAGGGAACCTCTGGGTTGGAGACCCATTTCCACCATATTCTCGCTCCCATTATCACATTATTGTGGTTGGGGTATCTGAGCCCCAGACCTCCTGAGCTTTTGGGTGTGCAGACCTCTATCCAGTTGACAAGAACCCATTTTTTGTTGTATTTTTTACCTACCCAAAGGAAGTTCCTTTGCAAATTGCGGATTTATTTGAGAACCCATTAGGCGGTAGCCGGGACAAAGAAGAGATATAAGGGCATGGAATAGAGAACCGACTTGATCGGGACAAGATGCCCAACAATGTTGAGGGCTCGGTGGGTCCAAAGAGGGAGTTTGGATTCAATTTTATCCAGGAGTTTATGCCAGGAAGAATGTTTAATATTTGATTCAATGAGGGGGGGGCACAGATACTTTAAAGGAAGGGTAGATATGAGGAAGCCCAATATTCTAGCAGTGTTTTGTTGGGTGATGACACGGGTGTTGAAAAAGAATAACTGGAACTTATCGGTATTGATGGTGGTTCCAGCGTCAGTAGATAAGAAATTGAGGTAGCTTTGAAGGATCGGGCTTCTTGGACAGAGGGGTGACCAAATAGCATATTATCATCAAAAAATTGCTGGTGGGAGATGAATGGCTAGAACTTTGAGAGAGCTTGATTTGAGAGAGTTTGATTTAAAAGCGTGGCGGATAAGCCTTACCAATTCTTCAGCCATGATAATAAAGATGAAGGGGGAAAGGGGGTCACCTTGACGAATACCTCTTGAAGACAAGAAAGGGGGGGATGGAGAGTCATTGAGAAGAATAGAGAAGAGGGGGGAGGAGATCAAGCTCATGATCCATCGAACCCAAGTGGGACTGAAACCAAACGCTAATAACATTTGACGGATGTAATTCCAACTTAGTTTGTCAAAGGTATTTGAGAGATAAATTTTGAGAAGCATACCTGGTATTTTCTTAGTATTAAATGAGTGAGTGACCTCATGCTTGAGGATAATACCATCTAGGATTTGTCACCCTTTCGCATAACCAGTTTGCTTTGGGGGAACTAGTAGGGGGAGCAGGGGTTTGAGCCTGTTGGCAATCACTTTGGAGATGATTTTGTAGATGACATTGCATAACGCAATTGGTCTGTACTTGTTGGGAGTGAAAACTTGCTATTCCTTGGGAATGAGGGTGAGAAAGGTCGCATTGAGAGCAGGGATAATCCAGTGCAAGCTCCGAGATTCCTCCACCATTTCCCAGGCTTCTATCTTAATGTCCTCCCAGAAAAAGTGGAAGAAATTGGTGGTGAAACCATCTGGTCTAGGTGCCTTCCCAGCCTTTAGTTGTGACGTTGCTTGGTAAAGATCCTACATCTGGACCGGTCTCAAAAGAATTTGATTTTTTTCTTCCGTGATTAGATTGGAAATGTGTTGAGTGATGTTGTTGATTGTGGGTTGTCGTTCTGCGATAGGCTCTGTGAGTGTTTTCTTGAAGTAGTCCAGGAGTTCTTGATCTATGTTAGCATGGGCTTCAAGGTTAACTCCCTGTTCATTTTTGAGGACTGAGATATGATTAATAATTCTTCTCTGAATGGTGGAGTGATGGAAGAACTTGGTGTTTTTCTCCCCTTCTTTGAGCCATCGAATTCTAGATTTTTTCTTCCAAACAATCTCTTCCTGCAATCTTATTTCTTCTGAATGACTCCTGAGATAATGTTATTTATGAGCACAGTCCTCCATGTGCCCTTCTCTGATGATTTTTTGCTGAAGGTCATCCATCTAAATTTCCAAATCCCATTGACTTTTGAAAATATTTCCAAAATATGTTTTCTTCCAATGCTTTAGGTGAGTTTTTAGAATCTTCAAATTTTGCTAGAATTGGTACATTTTGGAGCCTTTCGAAGGAGTGATCCTGCACCACCAATTATTGACCATTTATTTAAAGCCAGGGTGATAGAGCCATAATTTCTCGAAATGATAAGGCTTGTTGTTGGTGGTGCCTGGATGCATCCACTGCAGTTAAATGGGCCAGTGGTCAGAGCTTGAAGCGGGAAGAATTGTTGAGAAGATGTCACCCCCTAGATGAATAGAGGCATCCAAGATTAGGAAGTGGTCCAATCGTGAAGCAATTTGTTGTGATCCACCCCTTTGATTGTTCTAGGTGTGGAGCCCATTGGAGGTCGGAAAGTCGATCAGTTGATTTTGAAGAATGAATTCTTTAAATATGTGGTTGTAAGCATCCAAGTTGAGACGACCTCCTCTTTTTTAATTGAGATTAGCGATCATGTTGAAATCTCCTTCGAGGATCCATAGGGAATGGGCTCTTTGGGAATTGAGGAATTCAACGGAGTCCAAGAGGTCAATTTTTAGGACAGTGGATTGGGGAAAATAGACATTGCTGAAATGGTCATGGATGTTGGTACCGATCAGGTGAAAGGAGGCTTGAATGAAGTTGTGAGAGGCGTGAAGATCCGCTAGGGAGAGGATGAGGGGGTTCCAAGCAATGGATAGTCCTACAGAGGCTCCCATAGCATCTACCGCAATAGTGTTACAACCAAGCCAACTTGGATAAGATCGATTGCAAGGTGGTACTGGTACATTTAGTTTTTTGCATGAAGAAAATAGAAGGATTGTCCTACCTTATTCTGTTTTTTATCATTCGATGCTTTGAGGGGCTATTTATCCCCTAGATATTCCATGATGTGAGCTTAATCATTGAGAACTATGGGGGAGGACCTTGTAGAACTTGGTAAACTTGGGATAGCGTCCCGATTCAACTAGTTGAACTCCCCGAATGACTAGGCGCTAAAGATCTGTGCCTCTGCCCCTTTTTATGGATTCTCTCAGAAATTTTCCTAAAAAAGGGTTTATGCTAATTTGTTGAGCTCTGATTAGAGCTTCCGCTAAGCTGTCGATTTGACGAGCTGAAATGGTGTGATAGTCTTTAGTGCTATAGGAAATTTCTAATCCAGTGATGTCGTGATCCCCAAAGTCTATGGTCTCTGGTTCCTCTTCCATGTAGGTGATTTGGCTTAGCTCCTTGAATTTATCTTGATCATCTTTCTAAGTTTAGTTTCCATGGGTATCCTCCTCCATGTTGGTAGGTTGCTCGATTGGGGGTTCTTGAATTTGTATGGTTGTAGATTTCGTGATTTCATTTTACTTATGTTGTGGTTGCTTAACCTCTTTCTGTTTGTATTTTTTATTGTGGGTTTGAGATTTGAATCCCTCATTAGATTTTAGGGCTAAGGTAGAGGGATTCATGGGAGAAGAGGGGTTGGGATGGGGGGTGATGATAGGAGGGTATTTTTAGGGGTAGAAGAAGGGTCTCCGTCCAACAGAGCTTGACTAGCTAAAATGTCGAAGCTATTACTTGTGGAGGGTTTTGAGGGTTTTGGGGTAGAAGTAGGTTTTATGGCATGTCTCTTGCAGTTGGAAACTTTGTTGAAACCCCCAGGGTTAGTATTCTTAGGGGCAGGGGCAGATTTCGAAGGCTGGTTGAGGGGACAGTCCCTGAAGAGATGTCCATGCTCATGGCACTTGCGGCATCGGAAAGGTACATGTTCATAATCAATAGATTGGATCTATTCAAAATCATTGTGACATAGACTTACCGAATACGGAAGAACTTTGGAAAGATGCATGTAGATGCAGATCCTGGGATAGGCAGTGTATCGGTTGTGCTTGGTTTCCTCTGCGATCTTGATGAAGGTTCCAAGGTGGTTATTGATTTCTTGGAGGGATTTCTTGTCCTAGTATTCTTGGGGAAGGGAGTAGAGTCTGATCCATACCGGTGCCCAGTTGAAGTCTTCTTTGTCGGGGTTGAAATGCTCGATCCAGTTTCTTAAGAAGAGGCTAGACACGTTAAAGGAGTAGGGGCCTCCATCCATAACCCAGTTTTTTTCCTCTATGCAGGTGAAGATGTTGTTGAAGAATCCTCTGGGGCCTAGCTAGAGCATGAATTGACCTTTTGGCTTCCACTTGGATTTTATCCATCCGTAGAGGGCTTTCTCAGTTAGCTAGAAGCCGATGAAATTTCCTGTGAGGGCATGATTTTGCATGAACTGGATTATTGCATTAATACACTCTGCAATAAAATGGATCTCAGGCCTTTTGGCTGCTATGGGGATACAAGTCAAAGAAGCAGCTTTGTTCGATCCTTGAATATATTTTTCTTCTTCCGGTTGTGCTTCAAGGGTAAGAACAGGTTTAGCATTGCCTGTCGTATCATTAAGGGATGGATCATAATGTATGGTGTCACTGTCTACAACATATCCACCAATGGGGGGGGCAGTGCCTCCCCCCCCCCCTAGGTATTGTCATTCCGTTGGCTCTTCTACGATTAGGTGAGTGCAGAGTCTGCAGAACAGAGGAGAAGGGTCTAGAGCTTTGTCGACGCCCACTGTAGGGGCGGAGAAAACCCTAAGTTTCCATGACCTAACTCAGCTCATCCTTCGATTGTGGTCCGCCTATCTAGTTCTATTATAATATTTAATTAGTATTATTAATAATGTTTGCTAATTAATAATAATAAGGATTAATATTTATAAATTATGAATACATTTTTAAGTTTTATGTTAATAAGTTTATGATCAAAGTTATAAATGATAAGAAGATGCTAAAAAAAACAATTATTTTGAAGTCTTTTTATTCTTAATAGTGTAATATTATTAATATTAATTAGTAATAGTTAAATATTACTAATAATATTTGTTAATTAATAATAATAATAAATTCTAAGATTTTTATTATATATTTAATTTAATTTAATATGATTATTGATTAGAGAGGGTCAATTTTAGGAAATTTTTGTTTGAAAAGTTAATTTCAAGGGGGTTAAAGAGAGGGTTGATGAGAAGTGAAGGGAAGAATGAAGAATATTTGAGATGGAGGGGCTACAGTAAGTTTTTGGAGGGGATTACAATGAACAGAGAGGAAGAGGATGAGGAGCGAACGGAGGAAAGGAGTATTCTATGCGAACATCTAGGGGCATAAATGGGAAAATGGATTATTATATTAGAGCGAAAGGGAGGAGAATTGAGGAGGCGCTAGGAGATAAATTAGAGCTTTGGGAGGGCTAAGAGGGAATAGATGTACAACGATATGGGATTATTCTTTATGAGAGGGGAAATAAGGGGATCCAATTTTTGCTAACCTCCAAACCCCTGTCCCTCTTGAGGTTTTTAGGGTGTTTGATGATTTACATCACCTCACGAATGTTACGTTGGAAATGGTGTTTTTCATTGGAAATCACCATAGCGTATTCAAGGAAGATATGGTGACAAGTCTTATTACTAATTAGTGTGTTAAGCCAGAGCTGAGGTTCGGGTTCTTCCATTTATGATGTTAGTGCCATGCTCTTTAAGCCTGATTTTGAAAGACCTTCATGTTTCTCCAATATAACACTCCCCATAAGAGAAATTTATTTTGTAAACACCCTTTTTTTGGAGGTGTTCAAGGTTGTCTTTGAAAAATTTCATTCTTTGTCTAATGGTCATTAGAGACTTAAAAGAGGTTTCGATATCTTTCTTAGCCAAAAGCTTGGCCAACTTGTCTGTGACTCCCTAAATGTAAGGAAGGTATGCTTTTGCGGTAAGGGAATAATCTAGTGGATTTCTTTTATTTATGGACCTGGATCTTTGAATGGCTTTGGTGATGTCTTTATTTTTATATCCCATGCTTATGAATTCCTTTCTTAAATATTCAATTTCTTCTTCAACATGACTTTCATTTGATATCCTCAAGGCTCGTGTGAAAAGAGTCATAATCACCCCCATCTTCTGGGTGGGATGGTGGTGTGAATCCATGTGAAGGTAATTATCTGTGTGTGCTTTCTTTCTGAACACTTTATGGAACCCTTCTTTTTTTCACATTCGTGCAAGTTATTCAAGTGCATTTCTATCATAATATTAGATGTGAAAGTCCCTCGGCTTGAATGGCTTTGGGAACCTCTATTGCACAGTAATTTCAATGGTCATTATCTAGCATATATGGATTCAAAAAATGGTTTGTCTAAAACATTATTTTGGCTTATGAAATCTTATATGATGTCAGGCTCACTATAGACCTCCCAAGAACCCTTATGTGAAGGCAAGGTGCACCATAAAAATTGGGAAAACTTTAGCTGGTTATGATATCATGTTGCAAGGTTGCACAAACATGCCTAACATAGTCTTGGATAATGGCATGACATGCCTAAGTGTTGGTTGGTGTTGTAACTTATTTTCACCATGTTATGTTTTACATTTCCTTTTATGTTGAATAAGAAATAAGAAAAACTATTGAAAAGAAATAAGAAAAATGAGAAATAGAGGGAAAAAATAAATAAATGGTATATATATATATATACACACCATTTATTGTTTTTTTCTCTATTTTTCATTTTTCTATATATATATATATATATATGAGAAAAATAAAAAATATGAAATCCCAAAGTATAGGTGCACTTGTTTAAATGTCGTCGTGATTATTTTATTTTAATTAAGTTAATATTTTTTAAAGTTTAATTAATCAAGGATTAATTAATATGTATTGTTAATAAAGTTCAATTATTTGACATGTTCTTGGCTTATGATAAAGTCCACGCGACACACAACGACGGAGATCACTCGTGCCTCGATCAATGACAGAGGATGAAGTTTAGTTCCCCCCCCCCCCCCCCCCGAACCATCGACGTTTAACGAAGGGGGGGGGGGGGC
Source organism: Pinus albicaulis (assembly GCA_034641835.2). Lineage (NCBI taxonomy): Eukaryota > Viridiplantae > Streptophyta > Pinopsida > Pinales > Pinaceae > Pinus > Pinus albicaulis. The sequence goes on along the minus strand of CM076581.1, from coordinate 962,328,606 downwards.
GTTCGAAAATATGTTTTATTTGAAACTGCTCGATGGTATGTGTCCTCCTGTACAACATTCCGGACCAAACCCCCCCCCCCCCTCTTCCCCGCGAAAGCCACCATTTCTCTGCTCCATTTCCATCGCCGCTTTTAAACCGCCACTCACGCCTCACCACTTGTCATTACCTCATTCAACGTCTGATTAACCATCACGACTAATAAACCCTTCCCGCCAACGTCTAGTGCATTAACCATAAGTAATTTTAGGATTTTTATCAGTATTTTCAGCAAGTGAGAAACCATCACACATATTCAATTATAGTGAATTTCTCATAGAGAGCATTCATGATAAACTATTGAATTTTTCTACTAAAATTTATTTTAGAATCAATCCTTGTGTACTTTCTCGTATTTTTCCAGGCAGATAAATTTAAATTTCCATTACAGAAGTTGGATGCACAGGGAAATCCTCAGTCTGTAATTCATTAGACTTCCATGGTAAGGAATAACACAAAATATTACTCATTCTCTGATTATGTAAATCAATTTCTACATATGGCCTTATGTCTTCTCAGTAGTGATGTTATTCCTAGTATTTCACCTAAAATCAAAAGAATTCTTCACCTCCGTGAGCAAACTAAAACTGGAGACTGACACCTTTATGATAGTTACACATAGATCAGGATCTATGGATGTGAGATACCTCCCTATAGGTTGCCTAAATTTATACCAATCAAGATTTTTGCACTAGAATACATAAGACAAATGATGAATAGGGATGTTTTACAATGTTAGGGTCCTATGATTCATAGGATAAATTGATGCTTGTCTGTTGATTTTCATATGATGGTATTGTAAATAATGGTTTATTCTACAAATTATTTCCAAGAAAAAGTAAAATGGGCTTGCAAGACAAAATGCACCCTTGGAATTAATTAAACATGTTTTAGAATAAATTGATCCTTCTTATAATAAAGTTAATCGTGCCATTTAAACACAATTACTAATTTGTAATATTATGCTTTGGCACTAATGTTTTAATAAGGTCAAAAGCGACAAAAAATATTTTTCGGCTTATGGTATATGACACACGCGATCCAACGACCACGATTTACCCCACCCGGATCAACAACGGGGGATCAATTTTAGACTCCTAGACCATTCTATCATTATCAGCAGGGGGAGGGGGGGGGGTCAGAAAGTGGGTTTGATTTTCTTGGCCCCACGCTATGTGGCGGGCACTCATAATTTCTCACCACCCCCCCCCTTGTGCAATACCTGTTACTTCCCACCCCCCCTGCACACAATACCTCTTATTGCCTACACCCCCCCCCCCCTCCCGCACCCCCCTCCGAAAACCACTCCTTCGCTTCCGCGCCACTTATATTCCTCTGGGTGGACCTTTCTGCCCCAACCACACTCCTACATCATTTCCTTTTCCCCCACTACCTATATTCCAGCTCACTCATGAAAACCCTGCGATCCTTTTACCATGTCACACCGACAGATTCTAGGTCACCGACCACCTCCACGTCATATATTTGTTTAACGTTTAGTTAAAACTATGTTTTTCCTATACAACACAGTGATTTTGAGCATGATTTATAAACACATGAGGATGAATTTTTCAAAACTAAAAGAGGTTTTTTTTCTGGAACAGATGCATTTTAATAAACATCTCTCAGCTTTCTAACAACTATTATGGTTAATTGGAGATTCAAATGCATCTTTGAAGGAATATTTTCTAGAAATTTTATGTTTTAGTCACAGTTTGTAAATATGGTTTCTGAATAGACAGAAATGAATTTTCCACAACTGAAAGAGGTTTTGGTTGGTAACAATTTCTTCTTCCTCCATTGCCCAACGACCTTCCCTTGTTGTTCCAACCAAACCAATTCTAAAATCAAACTTTTAACTTTCATAACTAGCCTAATATATCAATGTAAACGAATCTAAATGTGATAGAGAGATCCCTCTCTGAAGCTAGCAGGGCTAGATTCCAACTTCTGAAGTGGTTTTGTGGTTACCTTTGTAATTTATTTTGCAACCTTGAAAATTATAGAGTGATAACATACACTTTGTCTCTAGTAAGAAGAAATCTTAGTTCAAATTGAAAGCACATATTGGACCATTCATTGTTAACACGAGAGAAGTAGCAAAGGAGGTATATTATTTGTTAAATCAAATGAAGTTCAAACTGAGCTTCACCTGGTCTTATGATCCATTGGGGATTATTTCTAAATTAAGAGTTGAACAAAAGACAACACCTTATGCACGCACACCTAGGCAAGAAATACAAAAATATGTCAATCAAGAAGAGTGGTAGGAGAATACATTGCAAGAAGGCCACCACATATTCTAAATTCTAGAAACAAACTTCTTTCTACACTTGACTCAGAGAAGGGAGAGTTTCAACTAGCCTTCTTAGAACCCAAAGCTCCAGTTCCTAAAAGAGCAGAAGACTACAATACATCTATTTTTTGCTTTGACACCAAACAAAACCATGCTATTGATAAGATTTACCTTCACAAGTAGGCTAGAGAAATGATTTACTCTACCTTGACCAGTTCATTTATGACAACATCCAAACTGTAAGCTTCACTAAACAACATTCACTCACAATTAAAGATGGACAAAATGTCCTCTTTATCCAAAGATACCAGGATCAAATCATTGGAATATATGGTAATAAAGGTAGGATATAAGCCTAGTGATGTTAAAGAAGTTGAAGAGATGATAAGGAGAAATAATGTTGATATCCAACCATTAAGGAAGCAGCTGAAACTTCCAACTATAGAGCACCCACAGGCCAAATAATTTGGACAATTGGAGGTAGATAAAGAAAACATGTTCAAGATGATAATTGAACAAAATATTCAAATAAAAAAAATGGAAGTGGAAATGGAAATAATGTTAAAATATAAAGAACAACAGCTAAACATTTCAACATCTATTCCCATAGCAACAACATTTATTATAGGTACTTCAATAGTAGGAACATCTACAACAACAATTTTCCAGTGGGTACACAATCTAGCGATACAACAATAGACTTATCTATGGCCATGGGAGACTTGGAACTGAAAGGTCAAGAGATTGAAAAACTCAATTTAAAATTGCAGAAGCTACAAGAACAAAAAATGAAAACCGATAATGCTTATGTAGCTGAAATTCAGAAGAATTTTAAGCTAAGAAAGAAAATAGAAACTTATGAAAGTCAATATGTAATGGATTAGACTAATGCTCAAGGAAAATAAAGCATTTTTCTTGATATTATTGAATCAATAATTGAATTATGGCCTTCCATTGAAATTATTTTTGAATAGGAAGAATTATTGCAGAAATCAAAGGAAGCAGTGGCAATTAAGAAAGACGTGGACCACAAACTAGGAGATGCTACAAGGATAATCACAGTCCTAAATTATAAAACAAAATAAGAGCTCAAATAGTTTTCAATTGAAGACAGAATTGAAATTATCTTGGAGGTGAGAAAGGTCCTTACTAAAAGGAATTTAATGCTACAGATGGAGAATAAGTGTCATAATATGGAAGTGCAAATTAAAAATTTTCATAGAAAATCTAATATTTTACGTCAAAAAGGACTTCCAAGTCTACAAGGTATGGGTGATAAACATATTCCTCTCACATAATATTAGCATAGATTGCGTTATATAGCAATAGACAAAGCCAAATTTTTCCAAGATCAAAGGAACTATCACTAGGAAGGCTTTTATGGAAGGTCTAATTTATGATTTATTAATTTAGCATGAGATCAAGCATTTATTCATAACTAAACCTACTTTTGAGAAATACACTAAAGTCGATGAAGCATACAGAAATTTAGTGAAATTTTCTATTCCTAATGAGGAAAGATGGGACAAAATGTGTGAGCTCATCAATTGAGAAGACAGTATATCTTTCATCATGTTAGGGTCCTATAATAATAGCGTTTATAAAATTTTGAATTTACTTTGATAAGTCTTGTAAATATGTGCATACCTTGCTTTCTGCAAGTTTTTTTCCCATATTTTGAAAAAATGAAAATAATAAAAAAATAAAAAAGAGGGTAAAAATTCCTAAAAGAAAGATCAAAGGACTTAGAAAAATATATACCCCAAAACAAAAGAAATAAAACCTGAAAGTGAGCAAGTCCAAATGCCACAGCTTTTACTTTTATTGAAAAAATAATGATTATGTGCAGAGTGTCAATAAATGCCATACTCCATGATCAGTTAAACAATTTAACCTTAACTTTTCATGTTTTCAATTTCATGTTCTAGATAGTGAATAAAGATTTGTCAAACTGTTTAAACTTGACAAATCAATAGATAGGTAGAGAATAATGAGGAGTTCAACAGCTTAATCTGAGCCCTCGGATGAAATAAGGTAGATTTAGATTACTTTTATGCTTTGAAAGAAAATGTTTTAAGGTTGCAATTCTAAATGCACCTCCAAAATGAAGAAAAAATGTTAGAAATGGAAGATTGGGTAGGTAGAAAGCAGTGGATCAATCATGTAAATAATACATCATTGGGAAAAATCACTAATATCTCCTCTCCCATGAGTGTTCAGTATTCTAAGCTATCAGTCAAACATGCTTAGAGCATTTCTCTGACTTTTTTTGGGACTAGACCCAAGGCTCTATGACTGATTAGTTGAAAATATTGAGTTCTTATGATTAAAAATCCTCAGGTATCCTCATTTACCCTTCATTCATGTACTAAAACCCCTTTTTCCTAAGTAAAAACACACTCTTACTTAGTAAAATTGTAATCCCCACATAATTAACTCTATCCCTTCATAAGAATTCATAAAAACCCACAAAATCACATTTATCCTAAGTATTATTAAAAAGAATACATAGATGAGCAAATGCTTGATTATTTTATACTAGAGATAATGTGTATTTTGTTTTGCACTCCCCTCTCATATTAACTCTTAACATATTTTATTAAATCCCGAAGAGATACCCTTTCCTATGTTATTGATTCCCTTATATTTAATAAACCCCAAAAACCCACTATTATAACCTTTTGACCAATGTGTATTATCCCATGTGCATAAATAAAAAACCCAAAATAAAATCCTTCTGGTCTAAAAGATTATCCGTATGAAAATATCCCGCCCTACAGTTGTTTAACTATTCAAAAAAGTTAAAAAAATATATAAAATAACGTATTATTATGCACATTTTAAAAAATTTTAAACAAAATGTCGCAGCATAAACCCCGCCTGCTTATGTTTTATTAAAAACATTTAACAAATGTTTTAATAAAAGCATTAACCCCGCCATATGTTTTAGGCCATAATTAATCCTGTTGCTATATATAAATAAAACATTGCATATAAGGTTTAAAACATATATTAAACCATTATGATGCAGTTAAGCCAACCCGGTCCCACCTTTTCGTTCCATGCACCTCTCAAACCGATCTCCACCGTTCGCTTTGAATTTTTTGATCCTATGATTGACAAGCGATATCGCGTGAAAATAGTGCATGACTGATCAAACAAAATATCCATGTGAAATGGCCGGTTTTGCATTGAGCCCTCCCCTTTACGTGGTTGTTTATGATTGGATTGTGTGACTTTGATAAAAAACTGCTTACCACTCCAAATCAATGCAATAAACCATTGGTTTTCATCTACTCAAAAATCCAAAACCACCTTCCCACCATGATGTGACCTGTAATTAATGCCAAAGGTTTAATGCGAATACTGTTTAATAAAACCTTTGTATATGCATTTTTTACCTATCTTTCGCATTTGGACCAGTATTTTACCCTCCCAACTCTATAATGTTGCAAAGATCCCCCTGATATCCATTTCCTATTATTTTTACACTCGGAACCTCTGAAATTTCCAAAGAAACCTGAAAGAATTGCTAAGGAGCCGCATTTTCTCCATATCAACCATTGAAGATTCAATTCGACCAAAAGATTGTAGAAAGCCCTGTTAAAACCTACCTGCGTCAAAACCGGTATTTTTCCAAAAAACTAAACCTGCAATTCAATTAAAAAACCTGTTAAAAGTAGTAAATATTAAGAAATTGATTAATTTCAATTACCCAAAAGTCCCAGAAACAGGCGAAACTGTGGCAAAAATTTTCCAGGAATCCTAGAGTCTGTTGTGCACCATTTTCACAGAAAATTATCATTTTTTCACAGTTTTAGGGTTAAATTCAAAGCTCTAAAAGCTAGAAATCCTCTATAGGTGCCCTGTATCTTTTGAAAAACCTTTTTTATCAAATTTTGAGCCCAATTTGCAGTCAGGAGACTCTAAAAACCCTTGTTTTCTATGTTGGACCAATTTTTAGCCTTAAAACCTCATTTGAGAGACCCAATTGACCATAAAAGCCTGAGAAGAATTCTATCTTGTTGAAATTTCCTAATCCATCCTATGTTATAGTAAAATTTCCTTTGCAAACAGTTTAAGCTTGCAGAAGCCTATAAAGATGCCTAAAAATCAGAGTGGAAACAAATCTAAAGGTTCAAAAACTCCTAAAGTTGTTCCTGCCATGACTCTAAATACTGCCATTATAGTCAACCCATTGCAGCCCCCAGTTGTTGATATTGAGCATATTCCTCTAGCAAACATTGATTACAAAATAGCTGATCCTATAGTTGAGTTTAATTTGTTAGATATACACAACTGGTGTTTTAAAAAATCCCTAGATGAGCAAGAAGATGTCCATATTTGGGAATCCAATTTGTCCAAATATGTAGTCCCCCTAACTCACCCCTGTCAAGAAATTATCATACTTTGTCATCAATACTACACTCATGAACAAAGAGCTATTGTCAAGGCAAACAAAGAGGTCCTATTTACCATTACAGCAGAGTCTATAAACCAGATGTTACAACTTCAATCAGACCCTCAAGCAATACCATTATCCATTGAAGCCCTCACTAAGTTATACATTAACTTAGAATTTCCTGAAAGGTTTATGATCTTCCAGAATTTCATGCCTCTGCATGTTGAAATCCAAAAATTAAACCCTCCATATTCCACTGCCAAGTTCCCTGAAGGTTCAAGGCATGTTATCTCCATGATTTCCTTTATAATTGGGTATTTCACCGATGAACATACTGATGAGTCAATATTGGGATTTTTGTCTACATTTTCTCCAGGAAAGTCACCCTCAGTCATATTTGACTATACTGGTTTTATAGCTGATAGCATTCACTATCAATTGTCTAATTTGCAGTTGGAAGGGGTATTCAGATATACCTCTTATCTTGTACACTCGTTTCTATTTTTCCAATCAGAGAACTTTCCTATTTCACTTCAGAAATTGGATATAGAAGGAAAACCTCTATCAGTTGTCTTATGGACATCTATGCTCAGAAAATAAGGGACAGAAATTAGTTATTCAGACTTTGTTGAGTTTTTTGTGCATCCATTGACCACCATATTGACAAAAATAGAGCAGCCTAGAATCAGTGAGGAAATGAAAAGAATTTTGCAGCTATCAGAGAAAATCAAAGTAGGTGATTGGTACTTATACAAGGAATTCACTGAAATCATAGTTTTTCATTCTAACTTATTTCCCTACAAGTTACCTAAGCATCCATCTATGAGGATCTTTGCCTTAGAATACATTAGGTAGATCTTGAATTCAGATTCAATTAATTTTATGGCAGCCAGGAAAAATACTCAATTTAAACTCAAAAATTAAATCGGGCCTTTCATATGTAATCAAAGAGAAGCAGAAAAAGAAGCAGCAAGTCAATTACAGGAATACAAATTAGAAGAAAGCTTTCCATGGAATTATGATCCAAAAGGGATATTAAGTAAACTAAGGGTAAAATGTAAATTGACACCCTTTATCCATGAGTCAAAGCCAGATATAGAGAAATTTTCTAATCAAATAGAGTGGATTGAGAACACTTTAACAAAGGCATTAAACCAAAGGAATACTAGTCACCCTTTGGAGGTTTCCAAATAGCCAGAACCATCCACTAAAAGAATCAGGGAAGAAGGAGCTTATACTGCATAAACTACCACAGAGAAAAAGTTTAAAATCATTTACAATAACAGGCCAAAACTAGATAAAGCAGCTAAAGGCAAGGTAGAAATAGATGTTGAAGATACACAGCCTTTGAATACCAACACTGCATAGACAGACCAATGTAGCCATAGTAATTATCAGTGAGCCAAATCAGAATCAGGAATATTTGAATAATGAAGATGCACAGATAATGTAGACTCAACATAGTATGGAGGCTTCCCCCTCACACTCAGCTGAGGAGAAGGACTTAGATATTAAAGAAAAATACAAGAAAATCAAATTGAAGAATGAGGAAATCAAAACTGAAATATATTCTCAGTTTTTGAAGCAGAAGCCAGGTAACCAAAATAGATTTCTATCAGCCTTTGATTATTCAACTAAAAAACTGATTATGTCAATTTTACAGCCCATTGTACCAGTGGCAAAGACAGTGGTTGATTACAAAAAGGTTGATATGGAAGTAGCCACAGATAAAATCCATGAGTTGGATCAGATTGAATTCCATAGACAAACATGAGATATCCTCTATTCCATAGTGACCACAAAAGCTATGAGTGCTCATAGACTTGAAAATAAAATCTCTAATATGCAGGACCAAATGAAAATGGATAAAGCTTCACTATATGCAAAAGATCTAAAGATAAAGGCCTTAGAAGAGTTAGTATTGCAGGTAGGATATGATCCTACAAACATAAAAGTAGCTGAAGCATTAGTCAAAAATAAAAATGAGGACATAGCTACCTTGAGGAAATAGCTCAAGCTTCCTCAAAGAGAACATCCTCAAACAAAAAATTTTTTAGAAGATCCGGAGGAGAAAGATGAAATGATGAGCTTGATACTTCAACTCACAGCTCAAATCAAAGAAATGGAAGTGAAAATTGACCAAGTTGTCCAAGAAAAAGAGACAGTCAAGGAACCAGTTATTCCCATTGTTATCCCAGTCATCACAGCAGCAGTACCATCTACTTTAGGAGAGAAATTGGCACCAAAAGAGCCACTGGCCACTGCAGTGCCAGTGACTTCTTCAACTACTTCAGTGACTGAATCTTCTACAACAATGTTGCCACCTACATATGAGAGCAGTCAACTAATAAAAGCAATGGAGGAAATGTCCTTGAAGACTAATGAAATCAACAGATTGACCAAGACAATTGAAAATCTTGAGAAAACAAGCAAAGCAACTTAGATAGATGCCAAGATACATGAACATAATTCTCATAGATTAAGTGAAGAGGTGAAGAAGCTCCATAAAGAGTTAACTCTCAAATACCAAATATCATATATTAAAAATTACTTATGCAATAATGTAATTGAAGCCATTCATGATGTTTGGCCATCAATTCAAGTAATTTTTTAGCAGAGAGAGTTACTATCGACAGCTCAGGCAGAGATCCAAAAGACACAAGAAGAATTGGCAAATAAACCAGAACAGGTTGTTAGGTTAATCAATTTCCTAAACAGCAAGAACATACAGCAACTTGAAGAGTTAAATATCAATGATAGGACAACTACAATCTTAGAAATTAGGAAAGTAACTACCAAAAGAAATATAATGAGGTAGCTTGAGGAGAAATTTGAAGGAATGAACACTGCGGTCACTAGATTTATGGTTAAATTCACTAATTTGAGGCAAAAGGGACTTCCAGATATTATGGTGATTAATGACAAGTTAATGCCTCAGAATGATATGAAAAAAAGATCATAGAACATGCCAAAGAGCAGGTAAACAAGCCAACAAGCCAAGGTATTCCCACAGGGAAAGTATTGCTAAAAAGTTTTGAAGATTTGTTTTACTTGCAATATGAAATCAAACATTTTTTTATCATCAAACCCACATTTTCCAAGTACACTGAGGCTGATGAAAATTTTAGGAAACTCAAGAATATTATAATTCCTAAAAACGAGGAGTGGCAGGCATTGATTGATTTGTTATGAAGAAAGAAAGGCAAACACATGAAGAACAAAAATCATGTTTGCTGATTTCACAGTAAAAACAGATTTTTACAACAAGAACGCAGTTTTCTGAAGGTAAAGAGGATCAGTAATAAAGAGTATCAACGAGAAAGAGTATCAGTGAAGGCAGCTATATTTTGAAAAATATCTAAAAATCTAGCAGGGAAGACACATAAGCAGCCAGCTGCTTCTTATCTACAAACTGTTTCTATTTATTTTGAATAAAATAGGAAAGCTTGATAATTTGTTGAGCAAGCTATCACTATTATTGTTGTAAAAGATTTAATTTTCCTAAGTTTATTCCTAGAAGTCATCTAGGATATTTTGTAAGACATTTTATATAAATACTTCACTCTTGGAAGTATTTTGGTGTGGAATAAAATTGCTGGAGATTACTATAGATATTTTCATTGACTTGAAGGCTTTGGATTTTGATTTTGAGAAGAAGACTGGATCACCTTTTTGGCATCATACTTCAGGATCCCTGTGATAAGCTATCTGGAGTGAAGTGCTCTCTTTAAACTTATCATTATTATCTTCTTTTTTTTCATGCATACATCTATATTTTAATTCTAAATCTGAATTTATAACTAGGAGTATTACTACAGGACATGTTAATAACACCCTGTTTTTAACTAGTTATCATTTCTTTGTTTTCTTTTGATTTCCAGTGCATGGAATTCTTAATTTCTCCCTCTCCCGTTTGACCTATATCTTCTACTTCCTTTTTCTAGATCAAAGGATCCTTAAGTTCCCTTTATCCCGATCATACCATCTCAAAAAACCATTTTTCTCAAGATCTCCAAGGGTTATCTACCTTGCCCTGCAGACATTTGACCTTTTAGGCTTTGATCCCAATTCTGTTAGCTTGAATTAGACTCCATAGCCCAATGGACAAGTAGATTTCCCTCTATCTACTCTCCAAGTGAAATTTTCCCACAAATCCAACAAAACAAAACCAAATCTGCACTTTAATAACTAGCCTAATATTTGAAACTAAAACAAAGTTAAATCTTACAGAGAGAGCCCTCTCTAAACCCTAGGAAGTCTAGATCCTAGAGTTTGAAGTAGATTTATGGTTAACTCTAGTATTCTTTGACTTAAAAACCAAAATCCCACAACTTAAGAATTTACTGTAGTGATAACACATTAATAGGATACAGGTTTTCGTGAACAGAGGACGGAATTCCAGGAACTATAAAGAGAACAATAGCTCTTCAGCTCCAGTCACCAGCAATTGTCCTCAAATTCTATGTAATATGTAAAATCAATTCATATATCCTATTTTCTAGTTCTATTTTTGTAAAAAAATCCAAATCTGTTGGATAAGATATTTTGTAATAAATTTTGATTTTAACTCCAGATATTTTGAAGAAAACCTATAAGTAATTTTTAATTCAAAGTATGATGGTTTGAACCCTTTTGATAAGCTTATGAACATGATTTTAATTCTCTGAACTATTTATGAGATTAATAGAAGGATTATGGACTCATTTTGAAGCAAATTATGTTCTCTTGTGCATTTTTCTAGTTTCTTATTATGTTCCATTTTTTTTTTCTACACGCGTCTAAAGTTAATAGGAAATATGGGTAAGATAAGATTAAATATTAATATTTATGAGATCCCCTTGAAAATTATACTCAATTACAAAGATTAATTAACTGTAAATTCTTGTTTTAGTTAATTCCTCTACATAAATTAATTGTTGCTTCTTGCTGTCTTTAAATATGTTTTGTTTGGTTGTAAAAGGATTTTACACGCATCCTTTGTATATGAAAAGTTAAATCCTCTATTTGAGTGTTTAAGAAATCATATATATCATCTTAAATTCTACCTTTCAAATACAATTTAAAGCTTAATTCTGTTAAAGGTGAGGAATCAACCCTTTTATTATATCAGAAATAATTAGGATTTGAATCTGTTTAACAGTTTAAAGAATTTATCATCCAAACCAAAATCAAACAACATTTTAGATGCTTTGACACACTTCCTTATCCTAGAATTTTCTACAAAGGACAATAACTAGCTTGGAAAAAAATGTTTAAGTATGGATGAAAGATAACAATTATCATTTATGATTTCTTATATAAGTAGCATAATGACTTGGAGGGTGGAAATTTCTTGGATCAGGGGTATGCAGGAAACATTTCCTTGATTTGGGGCACAATAGCATAGTCTATGAGAAGTAATGCCTTGGTAGCTAGTTGTGCTTCACAACTTGGATGAATTCCCAACATGATGTGAAACAAAAGGAGAAGAAAGGAGCACTTTGGATGTCATTCGAGAAAGATAGTTGGGAGACCTTAGGCACACAAGATAAACCTATGGAGAAAAGGGCTCAAAGACTTGATGGATGAATGAGCGGATTTCATGCGAGGTCCACTTTGGATGTGAAGTGGGTTGTAAGGAAACTTATAAGAAGGAAATGGCTAAAGTGTGACTTATATATAAAGAGGATTTCTCAAAGTGAAAATTCATTCATAAGAGAAAATTCAAGCTTGATCATTAGCGTAAGGGTGGAAAATGATTTTTAGCGTAAAACCTAGGGTTTGGAACTATGAACAACTTGGATGTTGACTTAAATTGAGGCAGTTTTCTCAAGGTACTTGGATGACTTGACAAATTTCCCAAGGTGGGAAAATACCGATGATAATGTAGTAAGTGAGGAAGGGGAGTTGTAGGAGGGATATGCACAAATGATTTAGGGGTCATATTTTTCAAGTCTATTGGGACATAGGAAAAATGCAAATTATCTTAGATTTATTGTAAATTTGTAATATATTCATAGGCAAGAGGTTATGTTCCCTTGTTGCATCTTTGTAACATTATTATTATGAATAAAGTTAAGGAACTTGCCTTGGGTTTCACTAATACATATGTGTTGTTAGAAAATTATGTATTACAGAGCAATGCAACACATAAAATATGTGGAAAACACAAGAAAACAAAACACATAAAACTAGAGAGACACAGATATACGTGGTTCACCCAGTTTGGGCTACATCCACCCCGAACAGCCAGTCCTTCCTTTCTATTATCCAACAAAAATGAAGAGACACAATCTACAACAGATCCACTGTAATATCCTTTGTTCTCTCTCACAATCTCCCTCTCAGTTTCTCACTCTGAGAATACACATATAATACACAGCCACAATACAATGCCCTCATACAAGTGAGGGGTTGCCTTCTAGGATAAAAAACCCTAAACATAACTTCTACCGTCGGATCATATGCCTAATGAATAGCTCAGGTTGACTAGAAATTACTATACTTTTACAAGGCAATTTTACATCTGTTTTTAGCTTCGGGGGCACTGCCCTCGAAACCCTCCGCTAGGGGGGTGCTCCATAAAGTCGCAGCCACCCCCTCTGGACCCCCCAGGTAGTGTTTATTTGTCCAATGCTGTGATACAAAATAAACAAGATAATCAGGCTCCACACCCAACAATCTCCCACTTTGAGACTGATTTGTAGCAACTTCACCGCTGCTTCATTTGCTGGACAATGACTCCTCTTTGGACCTGGTTGTTTCTCATCTTCATCGTCATTCTTGAAGACCAATTAAAACTGAGCATATTCTTAGTTTCTCCCTGGTTACAACTTTTGCTAGCATATCTGCAGGATTCTGGCTAGTGTGTATCTTTTCTAGCTTCAACTGTCCATCTTCTAATACTGACTGTATGAAATGGTACTTGAGCTGTATGTGTTTAGTCCTGGAATTAAATGCTGAGTTCTTTGAAAGATGAATGGCACTTTGGCTATCATTGTATAATGTGCCCATATCATGTTTATTACCCAATTCATCCAAAAACCTTTGTAACCAAATCATTTCTTTACTAGCCTCTGTAGCATCAACATACTCTGCTTCTATTGTTGAAAGTGCAACAACACTTTGGATTTTTGAAACCCAACTGACAGTTGTTCCACCTACAGTAAATACATGTCCTGTAGTGCTCCCTTTACAAGTGTTATTCTCGAACACCTGCCATATCTGCATCAATATATCCCCGTAGAGAAATGTTTGAACCACCAAAGAATAATGATTGATTTGTGGCACCTCTCAAATATCTGAGAATCCATTTCATTGCCATCCAATGTTCTTTTCCCGGATTGTTCATGTACCTGCTTACAACTCCCACTGCATGTGCAATATCAGGCCTTGTGCAGACCATTGCACACATTAAGCTTCAAAATGCTGATGCATATGGAACTTTAGACATATAGTCCATTTCTTCTTGGGTCTTGGGGCACATCTCCTTACTAAGTTTGAAATGGCTAGCAAAAGGTGTACTAACTGGTTTTGCATTCTGCATATTAAATATTTTCAACACATTTTGTATGTACTCATTCTGAGACAGTGTTAATTTGCGATTTTTCCCGTCTCTAGTTATTCTCATACCAAGGATTTGTTTTGCAACTCCCAAATCCTTCATTGCAAATGAATTTGCCAATTTTCTTTTGAGCACATTTATTTCCTGCATGTTAGACCTTGCAACAAGCATGTCATCTACATACATTAACAATATAATATAGCTGCCATCATTTTTCTTTTTCATATAAACACAATGATCAGAGTGACATCTAGTATAACCTTGTTCAGACATAAACTTGTCAAATTTTAGATACCATTGCCTTAGAGCCTATTTTAAGCCATACAAGCTCTTCTTTAACTTGCACACTAATTTTTCTTTCCATTTGACCTCATATCCTTCTGGTTTCTCCATATAGATCTCTTCCTCCAAATCTCCATGGAGAAATGTTGTCTTTACATCTAACTGTTCAAGATGCAAATCTTCCACTGCTACAAGACTTAAAATAGCTCTGATTGAAGTCATTTTAACAACAGGAGAAAATATTTCATCAAAATCAATACACTTCTTTTGTGCAAATCCCTTCACCACAAGTCTAGCTTTGTACCTCTGTTTCCTCCATCTTCTTCCTTCAGCGTGTAAACCCATTTATTCTGCAATGTTGTTTTACATGCAGGCAACCTGACTAAGTCCCAATTCTGGTTATGCATTAAGGAGTCCATCTCTTCTTTCAAGGATAGCTTCCACTTCTTCCTAGTTTCAACCTGCATTGCTTCTTCATAACATTCGGGTTCACCAGAATCAGTCAAAAATAAATAATATAATGAAGGAGAGTATTTCTCAAGGGGTCTACTTATCTTGGTAGATCTTCTAAAACCACTTTCAGGTGTTTGAGGTGTTTATTGCTGTTGTGGTGGTTGTTGTGGTTGTGGTTGTTGATTATTATTATTTTCAGGCACCTTTACTTTTTTTGTGATCTCATCAAGAACTGTGTATTCTTTATTTTCTTTTTCCTGTTTCTTTTCCTACAACTGATTCTTATACAAGACCTTTTCATTGAATATTACATCTCTGCTCCTAATGATTTTGTGATTTTCATAATCATATAAGCAATAACCAAAATCATTAACACCATAACCAATAAAGGTACATTTCTTTGATTTTTCCTCAAGCTTTGTTCTATTTTCTTTATTAATATGGACAAAAGCCTCACAACCAAAAGGCTTTAAAAAAGAGTAGTTTACCTTTTTACCTATACATGCTTCCTCTGGAATACAATCATCCAAAGAACTTGAAGGCCCTCTGTTTATTAGATAAACAACAGTATCTATAGCATCTGCCCAAAATTTTAAAGGCAATCTTGCATGCAATCTCATGCACCTTGCACGCTTCATGATTATTCTATTCATCCTTTCTGACACACCATTTTCTTGTGGTGTTCTTGGAACTATCTTCTCTCTATGAATTCCATGCTCTGAATAGTACTTATCAAAATCTTTGCTGCAATATTCACCTCCATTGTCTGATCTGATACACTTCAACTTCTTTCCTGTCTCAATCTCAACCAAAGCTTTCCATTTCTTGAAAGTATCAAATACATCAGATTTATTCTAAATACAATAAATCCAAGTTTTTCTAGTTGCATCATCAATAAAAGTAACATAATAATGAGAACCACCGAGAGATGATACCTGAGCAAGTCCCCATACATCTGTATGCAAAAGCTCTAATTTTTCGCTCTTCTTTTCTTTCCCAACTCTGAGAAATCTAACTCTCTTTTGTTTTCCATAAATACAATTCCCACATAAATCCAAGTCAACATTATTCAAACCCGACAACAAATTTCTTGAGTGAAGAATCTTCATCCCCTTCTCACTCATGTGCCCGAGCCTATGATGCCATAATGCTGCATCTACTCCTTTAGAAGTTAAAGCATTAACAGAGTTAGAAATACCATTGCATAAATACAATATACCAACCTTTTCGCCCTTTGTTATTACCAGGGCTTCTTTGGTGACCTTACAAGTTTTATCTATGAAAGTTGTCACACAACCTTCACCGCCTAACTGCCTTGTTGAAATCAGATTTTTCTTCAAATCTGGAACATGTCTTACCTCCTTTAATAGCCATTGGTTTCCATTCTGTTGTTTTACAAGAACTTTACCCATTCCAACAATTTTACAGGGTTTATCATCACCCAAACAAACTTGTCCAAAATCTCCTTGAACATAGTCACAGAAATATTTCTTATCAGGTGTGGCATGGAATGAGGCCCCTAAATCTACCACCCAGTAATCAGTAACATTTTCGAAAGAAAGAATCAAAGCATCTTGTACCACATCACCTGTCACATTTGCTTCATGATTGTTTTCTTGTTGTGCATCTCCTTCTTTTCCCTTATGAGATCTACAGCCTTTCTTCAGGTGTCCTTTCTTTCTGCATTTCCAGCACACTATCCCTAATCTGGACTTGGATTTGCCTTTCCTTGATTTACTGTGATATCCCGAGCTCTTTCCTCTTTCCATTTTTCTTCCCCTAGACTCTACACTCAAATCATTACCTCATGTCTCACCTGAGCTTTTCCATCACATTTCCTCACTAAGGATAACGCCGACAACATCATCAAACTTTAAAGTACTGGATCCGGAGACAGAGTTACTAATGGCCATAACTAAACCATTCCAGCTTTCTGGCAATGAGTGTAGAAATTTGATAACCCAACCCTATTTTTCAGTTTCTCCTTATTTCTCCCATAAATTTAAATGCCCATTCCCATAGCCATACATTAACAAGCTCAAAAAATAATTATTTTCTAAAAACACAAATTCCGGAAATTTCACAACGCTGAAATGCAGAAATAAAAACTCAGATAAATAAATCAGCCACACACAGATTTTTGACACGCTAATTTTTTGTCAACTTGACCCTAGAAAAACCCCCTACAACTCTTGGGGAAAACTAGTTCGAAAGCTTCTTCTTATTTTTGATAAATGCTTTTATAGTGAGAGAGAAATACTCAAAAAAATTTCAGCAAGTAATAAATACAGCTTATGTCGTTTTCCATGCTTAACCACGGCCTCAGAAAATGTGCAAACAGCAAAACAGAAACAGCGATAAATGTTGTATGGCCTCCTTGAATATCGTGCCCATAAATTATAGCATTAAATGTTGTTGTACGGCCTCCTTGAAAAGCATGCAAACAGCAATAAATGTTGTTGTACGGATTCCTCAAAATGCGTGCAGAGAAACAGCAATAAATGTATGGTTTTCTACCTCGATCTCTGTGCACAAGGACAGCAACTTACTGTACGGACTGTCTTGAAAACCATGCCAAAAAATCAGCAAACTGCTCCTCGAAATATGTGCCAAACTGCTATACGGCCTCCTTGGAATACGTGCCCAAGCTGCTGTACGGTTTGCCTTGAAACTCGTGCCCAAAACTGCCTTGAACTGTGTGCCTCTCCTCGCTGTACAGATTTGCTAAAGTGCTGCCTCGATATGCATGCCAAGGTTCTCTTCTCCTTCTCCTCACTGCTCAGAAATCTCATTTTCTCTCTTCTTCTCCTTCTCTCAATCTGCTCATGAAAGAAATGAATGACCTTTTCCCTCATTTTCCTCCTTTAACCTAACCCTAAGTGACTTTTGGGGAATCCCTAAATCTAATGGCTGAGATAGCTTTAGATCTAGAGCTGAGATTAAATGCTCATTTAAATCTCACTTTCCATTTTTTAATTCACCCCACTTTAATAAGGACCCACTTAGTCATTTATTTCCAAAGTCACTTTTCCTTTATAATTTCACATTGACATTAGAGGAATTTTGAGGTCTAAAATGGGCCTCTTAAGAAAATGTACAACCAAAATGAACTTTATAAGAACCAATAGGATTCAAGATGATGATGTCAACCATAGGGGATGATTCACCATTTTTTAATTAAAATGGTAAAAAGATTATAAAATAATAAAATAATAAAACTACTTTTCAACTCGTATTTTCAACTTATCTCTCAAATTTTTTACTCAAATTTCGAGCGAGAGTACTCGTTGGATGAAAAATTCAATTCGTCATCAAAGGAGTACCCATGTTGCATACTTTCGATGGACCCTGCTACACGAAAAATGAGAAATACATAAAAAATGTGATTACAATCACGTGTTTCATGTATTTCTCATTTTTTGTGTAGATCTATTTAAAAAGTGGAATGCAACAGAGCAATCCTTGTGCAAAAAATTAAATTTTGCATCAATAGGTACTCCCACTCAAAATTTGAGTAAAATTTGGGAGATAAGTTGAATCTTGCCAGTTAGTAGCTTTCTTCTTTCCCTCTAAAATTTGATGATGTCATGAGATCTTATTTTATTATTTTCACTATAATTTTTTAATTTCCTTAGGAGGCGCATTTTAGAACTCAAAATTCCCCTAATGCTTTATTAAAGTCACTTTAAAATTAGACTTTGGTAACTTTATCAGTTAAAGTCACTTTTAAATTAGATTTGACTTTATAACTTTATAAAGTCACTTTAGGAGAAAAATTAAATTCTTTTGGACACCTTTCCCTGGGCCAAAGATCAAAGCCTTAGGGAACCACCTGTCCTCCGTTAACAAAATTTCAACGCTCCCTCTTATTGAGGAAGGTGTTCCTCACCACACCCATCTTTTCTCTGAAGTAGACATGCTTGCCCCATGGTAAGGCTTTGGTAATAATATCTGAAACTTGCTCATCAATGGGAATATACTCAAGCTTCACAACTCCCTTTTGAACATGGTCTCTGATGAAGTGATATCTGATGCCGATATGCTTTGACCTATCATGAAATACTAGATTATCCATGAGTTTAATGCAACTCTGATTATCATAGTATATCACTGAAGGTCTCAACGGTTGACCAAATAATCCAAACAACATCTTGCGAAGCCATATGGCCTCACAACTATCTAGACTGGCTGCCATGTACACTACTTCCACTGAACTCAATGCTACTAACTATTTCTTTCAACTGAACCATGACACCACTGCAGAACCCAACCCAAAACAACACCCTGAAGTTCTCTTCCTATCAGAAACACAAGCTTCCTAATCAAAATCAGTGTAACCTTCCAATCTCACTCCATCTCCCTGCCTATAATCTAGACCATACTCCACTTTCCCATGCAAGTACCACAAAATATGTTTTGCAGCAACCTAGTGCACCCTCCTGGGCTCACACATGAAATAGATCATTGCGTTGACTAAAAAACATATATGTGGTCTGATGTTGACCAAATACATCAAGGAACCAATCAGTTGTCTATACAATGTGGGATCTACCAACTCAGAATCTGAAGCGTGAAGCTTCTTGTGAAGCTTCTTCGAGTGGGTGATCATCAGTGTCGACATGGGTCTACAATCCTCCATGTGGAATCTACCAAGGATGTCCACAATATACTTCCCTTTCCCCAGGAAAAAATTCCCCTCCTCCTGCCACACCTCCAAAGCCAAAAATTAATGCATCAAGCCAATGTCCTTCATCTCAAACTCTGATGCAAGATCTCTCTTGTAGTGCTCTATGAGTCTCTCTGCACCCGTAATGACCAAGTCATCTACATACAACACCAGAATGAGAGGCCCCTCACCTATCACAATAAATTAAAGGTTTAGATCTGCATCACTCTTTGTGAAACCCATCTCCTGCAAGTATGTATCTATCCTGGAGTACCAAGCTCTAAAAGCTTGCTTCAGGCCATAAAGGGCCTTCTTCAGTATGCACACATGGGACTCCTTCCCATGCACCTCAAAGCCCTATGGCTGCTCAATGTACACCTCCTCCAGTATGAATTAATTGAGAATTTCAGTCTTCATATCCATCTAGTGGATCTTCCAACCCATCTCTACTGTTATCAATATAATGGAGCGAATCGAAGTATATCGAGCCACGGGAGTGAAGGTCTCCTCATAATCAACTCCCTCTACTTGGGAGAACCCTCTAGCCACAAACCTTGCTTTGAATTTCTCAATGCTGCCATCTACAACATGCTTTACCTTGTAAAGTCATCTAGAAGTAACCACGGATTTTCCCTCAGGCCTCGACACCACCTCCCAAACATCATTCTTCATGATAGAAGAATACTCCTCCTGCATGGCCTCTCTCCAGACCTGTTGGCTAGCTGCCTCCTCATAGCTAGAAGGCTCAGAGTCAAGGATGCTGGTAGCCATTGCCATATAGCTACAAAACCTCTCAGGTGGTCTTCTCTCTCTAACCGGCCTCTTAGGCCCAGCAACAGATGTGGCCTCTCTCAAGGTATCCTGAAGCCACTTGGGCTTCCTCTTCCCTGAGCACACTTCTCCCACTGGAGAATGAAACTCCTCCTCTTCATCATTAGGATCCTAAACTCCTGATTGTCTATCTGCTGCCCTCCTTCCTGAACCTGAACCTTTAGATGTTGAAGTACCATGTGATCAGTGGACTCCCTAGTGAACTTCTCTACGAGCTGCTCTGCATGCTGCCCAAAGCTCCACCCCTCTAACTCTGTGAGCCACTGATCACTGATGGACCTGACACTGTAATCGATGTACCTCTGGATCCTCCTGATCCTTGCCCACTAGATCCCTGCGACTGACTCCGCTGCTCCTGAGGGTTTGGCTAATCCAGATACTGTAACTCCCGTGACCTCCTGAAGGCCTTGTCCTCCTCGAATTTCACATCCTAACTAGCAACAACTCTCCTCCGTGTGAGAATATAAATATGAAAGGCCTTCAAGGTCTCACTATAACCCACAAAGACACCCTTCTCTGTGGTGGGCTCTAGCTTGGTCCTCTTCTCCTTGGGTATGTAGGAGTATGCAATACACCCAAAGATATGAAGATGACCAACATTAGGCTTCTTCCCAGAAAAAGCCTCCTCTGGAGTCACATGCCCCAAGGCACAATGCGGACTCCTGTTATACAAATATATAGTAGCGTTGCAGGCCTCTTCCCACAAAAACAATGGTAACCTTTGATCATGTACCATGGCTTTGGTATCCCCTACGATGGATCTGTTCTTCCTCTCCGCAACCCCGTTCTACTAGGGGTTGTAAGGAACTGTGAACTCCCTCCTAATGCCTTCCTCCACACAATAATCAACAAACTCACCAAGGGTGTACTCCCCTCCATTGTCTGACCTCAGGGACTTGATCTTTCGACCCGTCTGAGTCTCCACAAGAGCTTTGAACTCCTGAAACTGCTTGAATACCTCACTCTTGGTCTTCAAGAAATAAATCCAGGTCCTCTTGGAGTGATCATCAATGAATAATACATAATACTCATAACCACTCAAGGAAACATGAGACATCTGACCGCTCACATGGGAATGAATCAAATCAAGTATCCCAGTCGATCTGTTGTCACTGCTAGGAAAAAGGGATTTGGCAAACTTGCCCATAGCACATCCTCTGCACGTATCAAAGTGATCAGTACTGAAATCTGGCACACCTGTAGTGATCTCCCGCAATGTCCTCAAGGCTCCGTGATACATGTGCCCCATCCTGCGGTGCCAAATCTCACACAGCTCTGAACTGCTAGCTCTGTTGCCGGTACTACTACTCAATGCCAAAAGGAGTTGAAATGCAAACTTGTACACCTTTGCATGGCGTACACCTATCACTCTAGCTAAATCAGCTGGAGCGCCCCTGGGATATATCAGCAACTGTCCTCTCCTGAACAATATCTCATATCCTCTGTCCTCCAATGCTGAGACGGATATGAGGTTCTTCCTCATCCCTGGCACATATAGAACATATGACACCTTCAAGGGTGGTTTGGGTTCCCTATCAAATGTCAATGTCCCCACACCAACTGCTCTAACAACGTTGTCATCTCCGAGTACTACCTCTATATCAGTGCCACTCTCTGAAAGCTCTGAGAAGTACTCACGAACTCCTGTCATATGACGTGAACCCCACTGTCAACATACCAGATACCTGAAGATGCTTCGCTAGTGGAGGGAAATGCACACTCCCTCTCAACCTCCATGGCAAGTGATCCTGCACTAGTGGACTCACAAGCAATGAACCCAAACTCCCGGTCAAAGCTATCTGTAAAATCCTCTATCTCTGTTGATGCTGCCATGCTCTGGTTCTTCCCCTTCTTCTTCTTCTCCGGACACACAACTGCATAGTGTCCCATCTTCTGACAATTCCAACACTTCACCTTGGAATAGTCCTTCTGCGTGTTCCCCTATTTGCCTTTGCCTTTGCCTTTGCCCCCACCATTACTTGTGGAAGCTTGCTTCTTTCCCTTGCCTTTCTTGCCTCCTGCCAACAGTGCTACATCGCTGCCCCGAGCTGGGTCTTTCTGATTTCTGTCTGTATGCAATCATCCCAGAACCTCTCCCAAGTGGGAAGGGTCTCACGTGCACAAACCCCATCAGCAAAGTTCAGCCATGAACTGGGAAGGCCATTCACTGCAATCCGCACCAACTTAATGGGTGGAATGACCTCTCCAACTGCTGCCAATGCATCTCTCACATTAGTAATATTTGTGAGATATCCAGCTGCATTATCAGTCTTACCCATCTTAATGGTCTTCAGTTTCTCCCTTAAGACCATTTTCATGTTCTCATTGGTACTCTAGTAGAGATTGGTCAATGTTGTCTACATCTCATTAGCATATTTCTTTCCTCTCACATGAGGAATGCAGTGATCTTTGATTCCATCTAGAATCAGTCTCTTACCCTTGTTATTCTTCTTATTAAAGGCTGCCAACTGAACAGCATCAGTAGGCACATTAACAAGGTTCTATGCGGTATGCACCATGATATCCCAGACTTCTCCCTCCTCAAAGATGCTCTGCATTCTCTCCTTCCAAACACTGTAGTTACTATGCCCATCCAACCTATCCTCCACCCTCAAGCCCAAAGACATGCTTGCTGTCCTAATAAACTGAAAATAACACTGTTGTAGTAAAGGTAATGATTTCTGTGTGAAAAATCAGCTTGCTGTAATTTCTGAATGAAAACTCAGCTTGCTGTAATTTTTTCTTCTTGTTGTCCCAAACTGTCTTTTTAACAAAATAGCTCCGATACCATGTAGAAATTTGATAACCCAACCCCGGTTTTCAGTTTCTCCTTATTTATCCCATAAAGTTAGCCCATTCCCATAGCCATACATTCAACAAGCTGGAAAAATAAATATTTTGTGAAAATGCTAATTCTGGAAATTTCACAATGCTGAAAGGCAAAAATAAAAACTTAGAAAAATAAATCAGCCACACACATAATTTTGACACGCTGATTTTTTGTCAATGTGACCCTGGAAAAAACCCCTACAACTCTTAGGGAAAACCAGTTCGAAAGCTTCTTTTTATTTCTGATAAATGCTTTTACAGTGAGAGAGAAATACTCAGAAAATTTTCAGCAAGTAATAAATACAACTTATCTCGTTTTCCATGCTTAACCACCACCTTAGAAAATGTACAAACAACAAAATAGAAACAACAATAAATGTTGTATGGCCTCCTTGAATTTCATGCCCATAAATTACAACATTAAATGCTGATGTACGGACTCCTTGAAAAGCGTGCAAACAACAATAAATGCTATTGTATAGATTCCTAAAAATGCGTGTAGAGAAACAACAATAAATGTTGTACGGTTTTATTCCTCGGTTTTTGTGCATAGGGACAGCAACTTACTGTACTGACTATCTTGAAAACCATGCCAAAAAATAGCAAATTGCTCCTTGAAATCTGTGCCAAACTGTTGTACGACCTCCTTGGAATACGTGCTCAAGCTGCTGTATGGTTTGCCTTGAAACTCTTGCCCAAAATTGCCTTGAACTGTGTGCCTCTCCTTGCTGTATGGATTTGCTGAAGTGCTACCTCGATTTGCATGCCAAGGTTATCTTCTCCTTCTCCTCACTGCTCAGACATCTCCTTTGCTCTCTTCTTCTCCTTCTCTCAATCTGCTCATGAAAGAATGAATGACCTTTTCCCTCCTTTTCCTCCTTTAATCTAACCCTAAGTGACCTTTTGGGAATCCCTAAATCTAATGGCTGAGATAGATTTAGATCTAGGGCTGAGATTAAATGCTCATTTAAATTTCACTTTCTATTTTTTAATTCACCCCACTTTAATAAAGACCCACTTAGTCATTTATTTCCAAAGTCACTTTTCCTTTCTAATTTCACATTGACTTTATTAAAGTCACTTTAAAATTAGACTTTAGTAACTTTATCACTTAAAGTCACTTTTAAATTAGATTTGACTTTATAACTTTATAAAGTCACTTTAGGAGAAAGATTAAATTCTTTTGGACACTTTTCCCTAAGACAAAGATCAAAGCCTTAGGGTGTAGAAATTATATGCACTAAGCATGCATATGTCCTAGATCCACCTGATCTCACACTATTTAACTTTATGCAAGATACTGAATCATTCCACTTGTTAATCTTTTGTAGAAAATTAATTGCACACACATGTAAAGCATAAATAAAAATAATCGCACATAACATAGTTGTTTTTAACCGGGAAAGCCTGAAGTTGAAAACCCCAACTATATATTATGTATCATGGAATCATATGACAATCCTCATATAAATCTTATCAAGCTCTCAGTAAAGTACAATCGTCATACACTAATCATGAACAATCTCGCAAATCCATGCACCGATCTTTGCCTCTTGCTAGCCTGCCTCCACTGCACAATCCCTGCTGAAGAATAGCTCATAATGAATTCGAATTACCCTTGCGTTGACTGAGCAATCCAATCTGATTACAAATACCAATTCGATGCAATCCCACTCTCCTTGACTACATTATTATCATTGGCAACTCCAATGTATATATAGATGGTCTATCTTACCCTTTTACCTATCTCTCCACTGGGTCTCCACTGAAACTGCCATGCATTGTAGTTAACTGCTGTATTGTTCAATTGATTAATGAGTTATTATTTTTGAATTAATTAACTAATTAATTCACTCCACTCTCACTAGTGTATCATTTAGTTAGAATAGATACAAATAGCTCAACTGAGTCTAACTTAGTTAAACTGAATACAACTCCATAATTACTCTTCCAACTGTGTCATAACTCTGCCACTTGAGTTCTAATTGAGTCCTCCATGCATTAGCTCCAGTAAACCCTTGGGAATTACGTATTCCCTCAGTCTACTGATGTGCCACATCTGTGCATTGAAACGAAGTTCTCCAAGAGAATAAGTTGTTGTTTAGTGTCTGATTTTTATTAAGAGCTAATAATAATCGACATGCATCTATTTTTAGATCAACGATATATAAATAGACTTTGCCCAATATTCTAAAAGTAGAATTTCATCTATTTTTGCAACTTGATCAACCATCCACAAGTAGCATCCTACAACTTCTGAAATATGATCATCATGTCTAAAAATAGACATAGTCTAAAAATAGACTTGTGCCAAAAATAGCCTGCAGGCCCACTTGGTTAAGGCGACTCTTTTCACTAAGCTCATCCTCTTGTTGAATCTCAACACTCCCTCTCAACAAGATAGGGATTATCCTTCACCCCAATCCTGCCTCTATGGTATTCGAATTTTCTCCTGGTGAGCACCTTCGTCAGAATATCTGCATCCTGATCCTCCGTAGGAATGTACTGAAGCAACATGATCTTCCGCTGCACACAATATCTGATATGATGATACTGGATATCAATATATTTAGATCTATCATGAAACACAAGATTAACTGAGAGTTTAAAGCAACTCTGATTGTCACAATGTATCACTGTGGGATCTAAATGTGAACCAAACAAACCAACCAGGATCTTCCTCGTCTAAATAGCCTCACATGCAGCTTGACTTGCTGCCATGTATTCCACTTCTACTGAACTGAGTGCCACGGATCTTTGTTTCCTGTTGTTATTGCCTAAATCTACCTCAGGCTGAAAGAAGGTAGAGTTCAGGGTAACATCAAACCACGCTCAGTCTGGTAGCTAGCCCTACCAGAATAGGAGAGGGCTCTCTCCGGGTCAATCTCAAAAAAAAAATCGAAGGGGCTTGAGATGACTTGAAATAAAAGCTGATTTTGGGCTAGGTATATAAGTAAAATAGTTTGGTTTTGATTTTGGGGGTTTTGTTGGAAACAAAGGGAAAGGCAGTTTTGGGTTCGGGAATGAGGCCTAGTTTTTGCAGAGTTCTGAATGGGGAAAGGAAGGCAATTGTTTTGATGCTTTGGATTGAATGAATGGATAGTTCAGACCAGTGAGGAGCTGAAGAGGGCAAGATGCTTTCAAGAATCCTCTTCAAACAGATGAAAACATGGAAAATTAAACAAAACTTAAGGCAGAGCAAAGCAATCTAATGAATTCCACCTTTATCACTCATTTGTTTAATTTAAGAAGAAAGGAGAAGGGAAATGATACACATAAACATCAATGAACTTACAATCACATAGAGAAACACACCATCAAAACACAGAGCCACATGGATCCCAAAGAGTGCTGCAAACCCTGGTCTATTCCTTTGCCAAAATTGTAGAGATGAAATGTACAATGAAGTGCCAAGCAATCCTAAGTGTCCAACCCTGAAAATGACTGAAGAACTACATGATATAGACAAGCCTAACTCATCCCCATGCCTCTAGGGGTCGAGCTCATCATTCTAGGAGCTGTTTCAACCATATCTAAACTAAGAACTGGAAAATAGGCAATGAAACAACTTGCCTCTATATGCTAGGAAACTGATCCATTCACTTACATTTCACCTTTTGGTGAATGAATCTTCTAGAATGAGTAAAAATGTGCCAAAATTACATCATGGTCATGAAATTACATCAAGTTACATCAAAAATTACAAGAAAAAGTGAAACTGGCCAAAACTAGGAGAAATTTTGAGCTGTTGAGTGAAAAATAGGCCAAAATTCTCTATGCGCCGCGCCTGGAATCTCTATGCGTAGCAATATTTTGGAGCTGATTTTGAGGGCCTTCCCGAAGTCCAAATTGAGTTTAGGATAGCTCGTTGGAAAGCCCTGCCTATCTACTTTCCAACCCAAGTGGAATTTCTAGATTTGGTTTCCATTTGCCTCTCCAAACGTTCAATCTCCCAACACTGCTTCCTGTGTGTGCAAAAAGTGGCAGAAAGGCCATTTTTGAGGTGTTTTTGACCCTTTAGACAACCCAGAACTTCATGAAATCCTTAGGTAATCCATGAGAATGCAAAAATTTTCATAAAAAATCCAAAAATGTAAATTTTTCCTCCTGAAGAGCTGCCAATTATAAGCGCGCGCCAAGTGGCGCTACGCGTCGGGCAGGGAAATCTGTTTTGACACCAAAAAATTCAAAATTGACAAATTTTTTCCCAAATTTACTAAAATTTGGGCTGAAGGTCCCACATCAAGCACTATGCTGGGCCAAAGAAGCTTCGGCCAAAATTTGGAGTTTATCATACTTTTTACGCCGCCCTAATGCCTTCTTGGTGCATGCAGTTCAGTGGTGGAATCACTGTCTTGTTCATATGATGTTTCAGTGTCTGTCTCCATGGTGTTTCAAAGTCTGTGTTGGCTTGAATGAGATGAAGAATGAGAATTTGGTGCTTTTGTTTCAATTTCCAAATATGTGCCAAGTAGGAAGGGACTGTGGGAAATAGTACAGTGGGGACACTGAAGTCTTGTCAAGTGGTGCTTTGTCTTTTGAAAGCTTTTGATTTGACAAACTTTGGGAGAAGGAACAACCACTGAACTGTTTGGGGAAGTTGAGGTTTTGGGAATTTTAACACATGAAATGGGAAAAGGAGAAAGAAAGGAAATTAAATGTTTTATGGATAGGGAAATAGGGCACGAAATGATATGAGCGGTTTGGAATATAAGGGAATAGGGGATTAACAGTGATGATAGGATTATAGTGAGAGGGACGGATGAATAAGATGGGAAATGAACAAGTTTGGCACCATAATTACTTTTTAAAATGCCAATTTCAAAACCCTAGGGAAGCAATTTCGACAAGAGGATAGGGTTTATAATTTTGGGATTTCAAATTCTTTTAATCCAACTCAAACCACACCAAGCATGGGTTAATAGCAATGACAAAGTCGCACAAAATTACTTGAAACATAGAAGATTGAGTTAATTTGAGTTTTTGTGGAGTAGTGGCAAAAATTTGGTGTTCCGGCCCTGTGCGCCATGCACCTTGTATGCACTGTGCCAATGTATTTTTTACACTGGGGCAGCCGGCCCAATGCGTTGCGCCTGCCTAGTGTGCCGCGCTCACTAAATTACACACAGTTTGCCCAGTTTTACCTCCAAACACTTGTGCTGATCCTCCACTATTTTTCTTGGCTCAAGGCTATCTTTTGGCATGAAGATGGAGTGTTGTATCATGAAATATCTTATGTGGCCATTGGACTTTGATTTTTTGATTTGAAAAACCCACTGTTTGAAAACTTTGGCACTTTTACAAAAGAACTCTGTTTTGCTTGTTTCCTTTGATTTTTTGAGCTGAATGATGAAATTATTTTATGTCTTTGTAGGGTAGCTGGAATTGGATTTAGAAAAGGCGACCAGGGCTACACCTGAAGATCTTCACAACTGAAAAAAGTTTTGAAAATTACATGGCATTTATTACAAAAGACAAAATTGGCGATTTTTCTTCAAAACAGAGTTTTGAAGAAAAGTCATGATCTGACGTTATGACGATGAATTTTTTTGAAATGAAAACTTATTTTGAACCTCCCTCATGTGCTTGCTAGCATTATTGGACACTTTGAAGATTAAATTAATGAAATCCTAAACCTAATGAGACTGAAAAACCCTAAAATGACTCTTTGCCCACCAAAAGACCAAACCTTGATTGTGAATGACTGTAAATGATTTCGATGAACTTTGATGAGCAAATACGGACCAGTAGGTACATGACATGAGGGATATGCATGAAAAGACCCCTATGTAAGATGATCCATGCTCCTAATGGAATGTATATGACTGAACTAATTGAGACACCTGAAATGAAATGCAACAAAAAAGATTTTGATCTCTGACGGAGGGATGAAAAGACCGACTCTAACACCTGCTGTACCAAGAAACTGTCGTAGATCCGATACTGAAAATGCCTCCTGATGTGCTCTTTCTATCTATTAGGATTCCTACCCAATCTACATCCGTGAAGCCATGCAACTTCACCTCATCCGTCTGTTTGTACCATAAACCATACTCAGATGTGCCCCTGAGATATATCAAGACATGCTTGCCTGCCTTCCAAAATAGATTGGTAGGCTTAACCATCACTTGTGAAATTTGGTTCACTGCATAGCATTTGTCTGGTCTTGTATTGACTAAATACATGAGCGAACCCACCAACTGTCGATAAACAGTGGCATCCACTACCTCTGCCGATGTAGCATCATCTTTCTTCCAATTTCCTGGAAGAGGAGTGTCAATAAGCTTGCAACCTTGCATGTGAAACTTCTCTAGTATCTCCTGGGCATACTTGCCTTGAGACACAAACATTTCACCTTCCCACTTCCATATTTCCAATCCAAGGAAATAATGAAGGAGGCCTAAATCCTTCATCTCAACCTGGAGATCATTGTATGAGGTATCAACCGCCATCACCGTTAGTATTAAATCATCAACATAAAGTACACACAGTAAAGTGCTTACCCTCCACCACAACTGCATGTTTTCTCTCCTCACTTTAGTGGCCAAGTGTTATGGAAATAGTCAGTTTCCATCCGAGTGTGGCCGCGATATGGTGCTTGTTTCAGCCCATACAACACTCTTTTGAGCCTGCACACATGCGACTCACTGCTGAAGATCTCAAATCCTTCAAGCTGCTCAATGTACACCTCTTCCTCAATGATCCCATTAAGGAACACAATCTTCACATCCATATGATGAATGTGCTAAACCATCTGTGCCGAGAGAGCAAGGATGGTCCGTATGGAATAATACCGTGTGACAGGTGTGAAGTTTTCTTCATAGTCAATCCCATCAATCTGTGAGAAGCCCCGAGAAACAAATCTTGCCTTATACTTCTCGAGACTCCCATCAGCATCTTGTTTTACCTTGTAGATCCATCTTGATCCTACTACTTATTTTCCCACCAGCCTTGGAACAATCTCCCAGGCACTATTTCTGATAATGGAGTCATACTCCTCCACCATGGCATCTACCCATGTGGGCTCCTGCACTGCTTCTTCAAAAGAAGATGGCTCTGTCACGATACACTTTCTCATAAGAGCCATGTATCCATTAAATCGGTAAGGTGGCTATCTCTATATGTGCTGTGATGTAGGGAATCCTACATTCTGTGCCACATCAAGCTTCAGTCTCTCAGCTTCTGTGGTATGCTTTCTGCCTTGTCTGATGTTTGGTTCTGCATGAGTGGAATCCTCCACTCCATGAATCTCCTCCTATGGCTGATCCACATCCAGAGGCTCATCTTTGGAACAAATGTTCCTCCTTCCGCATGGGCAGTCTTTAAGTGGTTGGGGTCTCCATACTACCCCTATTGAATTTTATATCCCGTCGCACAACAGTCATTCGACTGTCTGGAAAATACACACGATAATTATAGGGTGTTTCTGTGTACCCCACAAATATCTCAAATTCTGCAGTCGGCTCCAGCTTCTTCTTAGCTTCCTTTTTCATATGAATGTAAATAGGTGAGCCAAAAATCTTCAAATGAGAAATATCATGCTTCTGACTAGTAAAAGCTTCTTCAGGTGTACTCATGCCAAGTACTCTATGAGGAAAACGGTTTTGCACATAAACTGCAGTGTTGCATGCTTCCGCCCACAAGTGCATTGGTATGCCCTGGTCATGTAGCATCGCTCGTGCAGCACCCACGATCATTCTGTTCTTCCTCTTCGTGACCCCATTCTATTGTGGGTTATGAGGCACTATGAGTTCTCTATGAATTCCTTCTTTGCTACAGAAGTCTTTGAATTTATGGTCTACCCAGCAATTATCAATCTGAGACATTAGTTGTTTCTCCGACTTTTCCACCAAATGCCTCTGAATCCCGCCGTGCCTTGGAGAACATCTACCTTCTTCGTATGAAGAAGATCCAAAGATCTACGAGAATAGTTTGACAGTAAAACATAATAATTCGTGTTTTGCTATTGAAGCTCCACACACGCTTCATGTGAATTTCAGGATCACCGAAGTAACGTTCTCCTTCTGCCAGGGGCAGATCTTCACAACCACCATAGTAAGATCCTTGTATCGATTCGATCTGAAAGAGTACCCTTGGGAATTCTAGTAGAAATCTGCTACAAAATCTTCAAAGCGCCATGGTGAAGATGGCCCAATCTCCTGTGCCATAATTTTCCCTCATCCCGGCTCACCACTTCTTCTTCTTTGCCCGCCATTGTAGTGCAGCCATCTACCTCTAGCTTGTAGAGATTCTTAATTCGAACCCCTATCTTCTTGGTTTAACCCATTGTTTTATGTTGAAGGAAGGCTTTTCCGTCACTGAAAACAACATCATAACCTTTGTCTTCCAGCATTGCGACTGATACCAAGTTCTTCTTTAGACTTGGAACATGCATAACATTCTTCAACAAGAATGGATTACCAGAATCCCTCTCAAAGGTAATGGTCCCAATTCCAGTCGCACTATACCAACCATCGTCGCCCATCTCAATATGCATCTGGAGGTCCTTCTCCTCCAAGTCACTAAACAACTCTTTGTCTCCCATCATATGAAAAGACGCACCACTATCAAGATACCACACCGATCCCATACAACTTGAAACCAAGAATGCGATCAAGGAGAAATCAAGTTCAAATTGCAAGGCTAAGGCCTCTCTAGCTGCAGATCCAACAACCTTCTTGCTCTTCTTCTTCTATGGACAGTTAGTGGCGAAATGTCCATGTTCGTGACAATGAAAACACTTCACTTTGGAAAAATCTTGCTTCTTGCCTTTAGCATTGGATTTTGAAGGATGTTTCTTCCCCTTCCTTTTCCTTGCTTTGGCAGCCAAAGAAAAATTCTCTTCATCTTCATTCTTCAATGAAGATCCATCCTTGGTACCCCTCCTTATCTCCTCCTGCACAAAATCTGACCAAAGTCGCTCCCATCCTGGCAGTTTCTCCCGTCCATTGACAGAGTCTTCGTAGCTATGCCAACTCTTTGGAAGCCCAAGGAGAGCCAAGGTCACCAATTCTTCTTCATCAACAGTAACCCCCACACTTCCCAGTTCATCCTTGTAGTGGACAAACTTCGTGAGGTATTTTGGAATAATGTTGCCTTTCTCCATTTTTATTTTTCTGAGCTTGTCTTTAAGCACCAACTTCCTCTGGCCACTTCTGCTTTGGAAAAAGTCTATCAAAGCCTTAAAAATTAAGAATGGAGTGGCTTTCCCATAAAGGCTGGACACAATATGGTCCTTCACACCTTCCAATAGAATCCTTCTCGTCTTTGCTGTCTTCTTTTTCCATGCATCAAGTAATGTAGCATCGCTAGATCTCGGCTTAGGAACATCGCTATAGATGAACTGCTTCAGTCCATTATCCTCCAGCACTCCCTCCATCCTGTCTTTCCAGGCTATGTAATTCGAGCTCCCATCAAAGGCATACTCCAATCGAAACCCATTGAAAGACATTTCAATGTATACTCGACTTCTACACCAAGAATCTTCTATAGCAAATTTGAATTGTCCACCAGAACAAACTCACTTTATAATTGAAATCTTTAATTAACAATGCTCCGATACCATGTAGAAATTATATGCACTAAGCATGCATATGTCCTAGATCCACCTAATATGACACTATTTAAATTTATGTAAGATACTCAATCATTCCACTTGTTAATCTTTTGTGGAAAATTAATTGCACACATATGTAAAGCATAAATAAAAATAATCGCAAATAACACAGTTGTTTTTAATCGGGAAAGCCTAAAGCTGAAAATACGAACTATATATTATGTATCATGGAATCATATGAAAATCCTCATACAAAGCTTATCAAGCTCTCAGTACAGTACAATCTTCATACACTAATCAGGAACAATCTTGCAAATCCATGCACCGATCTTTGCCTCCTGCTAGCCTGCCTCCACTACGCAATCCCTACCAAAGAATATCTCAGAATGAATTCGAATTACCCTTGCCTTGAATGTGCAATCCAATCTTATTACAAAGAAAAATTTGATGCAATCCCACTCTCCTTGACTACGTTATTATCATTGGCAACTCCAATGTATAGATAGATGGTCTATCTTTCCCTTTCACCTATCTCTCCACTGGGTCTCCACTGAAACTGCCATGCATTGTAGTTAATTGTTGTATTGTTAAATTGATTAATGAGTTATTATTTGTGAATTAATTAGCTAATTAATTCACTCCACTCTCACTAGTGTATCATTCAGTTAGACTAGATACAACTAGCTCAACTGATTCTAACTGAGTTAAACTGAATACAACTCCATAAATACTCTTCCAAATGTGTCATAACTCTGCCACTTGAGGTATAACTGAGTCCTCTGCTTTAATAGATCCAAAGAAAACCCTGGGGAATTGCATAATCATCTTAGTCCACTACTGTGCCAAATATGTGCACTGAACTGAAGTGCTCCAAGAGAATAAGTTGTTGTTTAGAGTCTGATTATTATTAAGAGCCACTAATAATCGACATGCATCTATTTTTAGATTGACGATCTATAAATAGACTTTGGCCAATATTCTAAAAATATAATTTCGTCTATTTTTCCAACTTGATCAACCATCCACAAATAGCATCCTACATCTTCTGAAATATGATCATCCTGTCTAAAAATAGACTTGCACCAAAAATAGCTTGTGGGCCCACTTAGTGAAGGCGACTCTTTTCACTAAGCTCATCATCTTGTTGAATCTCAACATACGAAACCACCTGTCCTCTGGTAACCAAATTTAAAAAATGAGCACAAAAATAACAGAGCTCTAACTTCATCATCAAATTTTACCCCTACAGAACTTAACTGACTGGTAACTGTATTAAAATCATTTAAATGGTATGCAACAGATCCACCTTCCAACATCTTCATATTAAATAAATGTTTCATAATAAATACCTTGTTTGAGGCCGAGGGTTTTTCATATAGTTTTTCCAACGCCTGAATCAAACCCTCTATTTTTGTTTCCTTCGAAATATTGAAGGCTACTGACGCTGCGAAGCACAACCGTACTATTCTGAGTGCCTTTCTATTGAGAATCTCCCATTCTGTGTCTTTCATAGTTTTCGACTTCTTTGTTTTTCTACTCAATGGTAGGTACAGATCTTTTTGATACAGATAATCTTCCATCTGCATCTTCCACAATGGGAAGTTTTGGCCGTTAAATTTATCAACCCTAAATTTACCAACTTCCACCATTGCTCCTACTCAAACCAGGAACCCTTCTTTCCTATGATTTTATCAGCCAAATAGACCTTCGGCTCTGATACCAGCTATTAGAAAATTATATATTACAGAGCAATGCAACACATAAAATATGCGGAAAATGCATGCACACATGCACACATAAAACCAACGAGATACAGATATATGTGGTTCACCCAGTTTGGGCTACGTCCACCCCGAACAGCCAGTCCTTCCTTTCTATTATCCAGTAAAAATGAAGAGACACAACCTATAGCAGATTCGTTGCAATATCATCTATTCTCACTCATAGTCTCCCTCTCTGTTTCTCGCTCTGAGAATACACATACAATACACAATCACAATACAATGCCCTCATACAAGTGAGGGGTTGCCTTCTAGGTCAAAAAACCCTAAATAAACATAATTTCTACTGTCAGATCAACTGCCTAATGAACGGCTCAGGTTGAATAGAAATTACTATACTTTTACAAGGCGATTTTACATCTGTTTTTAGCTTCGAGGGCATTTCCCCCGAAACCCCCCACTAGGGGGGGCTCCATAAAGTCACAGTGGCCCCCCCGGGACCTTGCAAGAAGTGTTTAATTATGGGCGGCGTTGCCGTCCCATTAAGGTACATGGGTCCAATGTTGTGATACGAAATAAACAAGATAATCAAGCTCCAAACCCAACATGTTTGTAGTTTCTTTGTTATTGTTGGATTTTTCTCTTCATTGCATTATATTGAGTGGATAAATGTTGTTAAATATTGGTTGTGTAATAAATTTTGGATGATTTAAGGCCATAGTAGGATGTTTTCTTATTGTTAAGTTTATTATATTGAGCTTAGTTGTAGATATAGTATACTATAGCTTAAGGTATAGTTATGGGAAAGGCTAAAGTGGAGAGGCATAGTTATGGGAAAGCCTTAAGTGGAGAGGCATAGTAAAAATCTAAAATTTACTATGCCATCATTATCTATTGTAAAATAAAAATAACAATTATACTTTTTTCATGAGAAATAATATCTTTGTATTCCATATGAGGAATATATATGTTTCCATCCTTGAGGGAATACTCAAAATCAACAACAAGGATCAAAGTCATTACAACAAAGATCATAATGTCACTTGTGGGTATTGAAGTTAAGTGGGGAGGATAACAACCATTCCTCCCAACTATAAAATACCATCTCAATTGGCACACACATACACACATTTGTGTGTGTGTGTTAATTTAATTTGACTATTGATTATGTTTTCCTTTTCATTTTTCTTTTTAATTTAGATTAGCTTGGGGGAGAGGGGGGGTAATTTGTACTTGGGTTTTTGTAGGTTCTGAACCTTCATGCGACAACCAATATTTATTTTTGATCCCTCGACTCTTTCTCAGGCCTTTTTCTCTCTCGGTTGTCTGGCTTAAGGATATAGGTGGCGACCTCCACTGTAGCTAGTTGCCTAAGGTTCAGGATCTTTTATGAAACATATCAATAGTTTTATCTATTTATTCAAGGTTTATTATCACCTTTTTCTAGGAATTTCATCCTTCCCGTATTCTCGAACCAACAACATCATGGTGTACCAATTTTCATATATTTTATTTTTGGCTACTGGGTTCCTTTCTATCTATCTAGTGACAATAAAGACATGTTTCCATTTCTTGGTCAATGATTACTTGGGATTCATTTTTTAACATTTAAGCGATCATAGATTTCGATTTAGTGGATTATGAACCTCAAAGCCTATTTTTTATGTATTTTCACAACAATTGAGGAGTTTAGGAACAATGTCTGCAGATCATCAAATTTCTCTGTGCCTACATCTCCCATTATTTAAACCTTGAATTCATCCCCAAATATCAAGGTTATTTATGTTCCATATGGTTTTTGTCCCTCTTCTATAAAATATTGGAAGAAAGGTGGCAAGACTATCCATTACTCTTCTTCTGAGCGAAAACAAGTTTGAAACATGCCATTGAAATCTTGCAAAGTTGTTATTTTAATGGTTGGAAAATATATAGAACTATAGGAAGTCCCCACTATATTGAAAAGAGCCATCATTGGAATAATTGTAGGGAAATATCCAAGCCCATAATCAATGTCGAGTTGTGTAAGATCAAATTGGGAGTGGCCTCTGGGCTACTTTCCAGAATTACACATCCTCATTCGAGGATGTTTTTGTGCAACTCTATGGTCAGAAATTGATGTGATGGAAATATTGAAAAAGGGTTGATGTTGTGGGGAATTAGGCCTAGAATTTCAAAGATGGACCATTAAATTTGATTCTACCTTCCAGTTGATGGTGCGACAAAAAATTTGGGAAAATTTGCTAGGCTTACCCATGTTATTTTGGACCCAAGACAAATTGGAAGTGATTGGAAATCCATTTGGAAATTTCATTTGTTTGGAAGATGGGTTCCTGTCCAAATTAGATTGATTCTACACCTAGTTACAAGTTTAGGTAAGCACCAAGGATGGTTTGGTCAAGGAGACCGTGATTGATATCATGGGGAATAAATGGAATCAACTTGTAGATTATTGGTGGGTTCCATTTACATGTTATGTGTAATACCCCTACCTAGTTTTGATGATGCAAATATATGTACAATTATATTTTGGTTGGTGAGATGGAGTTATATTATATGGTATGTGTGCCCATGTAGTTATATTAGAAATATTTCGGGGTTAGTTACCCGAATACTTATAATTCAATTTTTGCTAAGTAGTTAGGGTGGAAAATATGTAAACATTGTAAATATTATACATATTTTTTTCATATTAATAAAGTAGGCTAGTTGTAGGCCTCACTCCATAGAAATAGTATAGGTGGTGCAACTCCAAGGACATGGAAATAGCTGGGTGGTTTTTGTTGAAGTGTGCACCCAGGGCCCACATGGATTTGGAGGGTGCCACATGGTGAAGTAAATTCATGTAGATAAAAGAAGTATAGTTTTAATTTAAAGGGGAGCTATTCAGTCTTGGTGACTAAGGGGCTAGTGAGTCCTAAGGTTGGACTTTGGAACTAGTTGAGGTGCATTTATTAAGTTAATCACACCAAATTGGATGCATCCTATTTTATGTGAGCCCTGGTGGCTTCAAGAGCTTGGTGGATATGATTATGGCTTGGTGGCCATGGAGTTTTGGTGAAAATTAGTTAGGTGATAACCATTGAGTTCTGGTTGGACTCAGGCATCGAATATGGGGCGATTCAATTTTGGTTGATGGGTACTTGGACACGAGAGAGAAGAAAACTTCTTGGAGCTATAGGTTAAGGCCATTCTGGCTGACCGTAAGGTGCCTTGGAAGGTCGGCACTGTCGAGGGACTCAGGTTATGCCACTTGGGTGCAGTTCAGGGGAATGTGAGCCTGTGGGCTAGAGGTTGAGGCTACTGCTATTGGTGTTGTTAGGACCCTGTAATTTTTCAAATTGGCAAGACCAAATAGAGAAGGGTAACATCAAACCAAATTTGGAGTCCTAGGACCTAGCCATTTTGGACTCATATAGGTTCTCTCTATATTTGTATAAAAGATATGACTTGATATATTTAGGATGTTGATTTTAGGCTAATTAAAATGATAGGGTTTGTTTTTTTTGTTTTGTTTGGTTAGGTTGCTTGTCAAGAAGAACAGATAGAGTAAGAGAAATTCAAACCATTGGGCTATGGGGTCTATAAAAGGCTTGAAAAGTACAATGATAAATTAAGGGTGTTTCATAGGGCAAGTTAACAAAGCCAAATGGATCTTAATAGCTTATGTGGGTGTGAAGTGAACATTAAGTTGTGAATTTAGTAGGTTTAAAGGGAAATTAAGAATCATTTAACATATACTATAATAAGAAGAGCCTTCAAGATCACTATGATTAAGAAATAACCAAAGGACAGGGCACACCATAAAATTCTTTGGCCAGACTTCATTAAGTAAACTTTTAGACAACAATCTAGCAAACCCTAAAGAGCAGGGAACTCCTAAATTTTCTAGCTATTTACCTTCAAAGAAAGAAAACATTTAAGATAAAATTTCAGTGATGATTAAAGAGTAGGGAACTCATAAGTTCTTCAATCAGACTTCAAAGACCTTTAATATGAATTTTCAAGATAGACCAAAGGAAAGGGCAAACCATAAACTTTTTTAGCCTAAACCATAGTAAGAAAATTTCAAAGAAAGGCCTTAATAACAATGTTTCAAGCTACACCAAAGGATAGGGAATACCATAAAATTCTTCGATTTAACTATTATTAAATCATTATCAAGACAACAAGCTAGGTGGAATCATAAAGAAATTAAGAATTCTCCAATCAGATCTATTAGCCCCCTATGAATTCCTTGACAAGCAAGCAAGGGGCTATTTGTTTTATGAGTCTTCAAGGAATGCATTTCCCTTTAAAACACATCATCCTTGAAGCCTTTCACGTTCCCTGCCTTTGATTTTTTTCCCTCTGCTGTCCTTGAGTCTATGAGCCTCATTGATTGCAAAGAATTATGCTCCAAAAGGCCCTCATTTGCCCCTTGTACCTCTGCAGAATGTCCCATTTTACACCTTTTCCCCCATTTTGTCAAATTCCCCCTTTACCCTCTAAATCATATCCAAAATCCCCTTGGATTTCTACCCTTACCCTTTGTTTGGCCAAATTCCCAATTTTCTTCCCCTATCGTTCCCCTTCCCAACCCTTAAATTTCATTAAAATGGGCCAAAAACCCACTTTTTAAACTTTATAATAGGGCCTAGCCCCTTTTTCTCTAGCCCTAATCACTTCCCCACATACGCCCAATACCCAAAGACCAAGCGCTTATAGCCTGAGCACTAATCGCATCGAAAGACTGGAGTGGAACGTTAAAATTCCTTTGTAAGACTTAAGAACTCCGATGCGATTGCTCTGCTCCATTAAGTCCCGTGATGTGTTCTGCACCGTTGATCTGTTATCAGGATCCGACAGTCAAGCGTCGATCACACTCCCCACCCAATCGCAATTGGAACTTCCAGTCGTTGCCACTATCTGCCCTGTGCGATTGCGATTCCCCGATTACATTCTCCACCGTTCATTTCCCCCGTTGATCGAACGGTCATCGCTTTCTCGTTTCAATCGCATTGCACATTCCAATCGCATCGAAACTTCCATTGTGCCATCCCTTTCACTCCTCCCGATTGTGACTTTCTGAACTCATCCTAGCCATCCATCTCCCCGCTGATACAACGACTATCGCACTCTCCACCCAATCGCAATCAAAAGTTATATGGTGCCACCCCTTTGTGTCCCCTCTGATTGCGATCCCCCAACCACACCTCCACCGTTGATCTTCCCGCCAGATCGGATGACCTCACACTGGTCACATCCCCTTTCCCAATCGCAATCAGAACTTATGTAAATACGTCACCCCTACCCCTTCCTGATTGCTATTCTCCGACTTAATCCCAACCGTCCGTTGGATCTAAGATCTAAGAGCTCAGAACTAATCACCCTCCACCACACCAGTCCCACCACCTACGAT
Source organism: Pinus albicaulis (assembly GCA_034641835.2). Taxonomy (NCBI): domain Eukaryota; kingdom Viridiplantae; phylum Streptophyta; class Pinopsida; order Pinales; family Pinaceae; genus Pinus; species Pinus albicaulis. Next base: position 962,288,592 of record CM076581.1, on the reverse strand, counting down.
CGCTTCCACTACATTTCATCGCATTTATTTGTATTTCTGTTCATATCCAAAGTTTCAGATTTTACACTAAAGTCTTATGTTTCATAGTTATTTCTCCAATGTTCACAAATCATTCCGCTGTTCAATCTCCACCTTCGATCCCCGCCACTGGACCACGATCGAATGGTTCACAATGCATTTCTCCACCAAACCATACTATTCATTGTTTTCACCATTTCACTGCATTATTGACCATTTTTCATTTAAAACCACCACCGCCGTGCTATCATTTCCTCTGCCCTCTGTATCCATCCTCCTTCCCGTGCATTGGATTTCATAACTAAGTTTCATGTTTTGCAGGGTACAAGCAGCGTAAAACCTCCATGATCTTCAGTCTCTGTTACAGTTATAGAGAGCACAGGAAAGGACTATTTTCAGAGAATAAATCATGGAGAAAAGACCAGGGAAGGAGTTTTGACAGGACTTGCATTCAAGAGCAGGGTTTAAAACTCTGTAAAGTCTTCCCAAGGCCATTTAAAACATAGATTTCATAGAAAGAGATATAAATGAAGCGGCAGAGAGTCTAAGGCACGAAAATGAAGATCTTTGAGCCTTAACTATGTGTTTTAGAGGCAAAGTACCTGTTTGAAGACATCATAGGTCCCGTAGAGGAATACGGAGCATAGAAATTAATGAATAGCATGTTTTCTACATCAGCAAAATGTTTTTCTCCATGGAAGGATGGGTTGCCCATACTATTTCTATTCCATGCCGTGTTCTAGAGAATTTTCTTCCTTGACCACAGTCCTAAGCTATCAGAGCAGTTGTTAATGCGGTATGGCAGGCTTCACCGTCTTTTGCTTATCTCTTTTGCATATTCACCAGAGTACTACCCAGTACTGCAGCCGGAGTACGTCAAAGTCATATCAGTAATTGGAAGACTAAAGGAGATTACTTTTCGTCCCAAAAGTGCCAGAGATTAATGAATAAGATTTAGAACAGAATGGGCTTCGGCCCTCTTTCCTTTCTGAGTTTTAATTCTTCATTTAGTTCTTCACCTACCTCCTCTGCTCTCTTTCAGCTATAAGATTCAAACATAGATTCATTGTAAAGGTTGGTGATCAGTTATAAGAGAATTACAAGTAGTTTCTTTTGAGACACAGTCTCTGTGTAAAGTTGTAAGATAGGCTGAGGAATATGATTTCAGACTGAGTATTCGGCTATTGGCATTGTTGTACATGACTGGTATTGCTGTTTAATATGACAAGCACATTTCTTTGGATCCTAATCTAAAGCAGCAGTGATGTTTTCCTATTTCTGTGTTTAATTCATTTCATTTCATTTCTACTGGCTTGCATCAGAATATTGGCATAGGATTTACCCTTGTTAGGTACCCTATGTTTCTACTCTCCTTGCCATTAATGTTTTTCTTCTGAATGTGTTATCTAAGAATTAATTTCAGATAATTTAACCAGTGTAGTGGGTGTTATTGCCTGCTCTCTAATGTATGAGTTAAATGAATCTATTATTAGATGTTTCTTATTAAGGATTTAGCTGGAAGATTTGGGAACACTGGGGATTAGAGTTAGCCCTATCCACTAGGATCCTTGTGCGACCAGCTGGTCTTTAACTTTGTGCCCTGAATCTGTGTTGTCTCTTTATCTCCTACCATTCCATATCATACTACCATCTTTAAGATCCAACGTTTTGGATGACTAGCCCAATTGAAATCCTACCTATTGATTAGCAAGCAAATCCTTTCCTGACTCCATTTCCCAATGGTTTTGAATGCTCCCTGGAATAATTCACCTCTGCCTTTTTCCTCTTTGCTCATCCTGGTATTACATTGAATCCTTATTTCCTGATAACCAACAACCAAACAAACAATCTAACAAACAAACCCTGAGCCTTATAACTAGCCTAACATTTTAACAATGAGCTTCAAAGTCATACACCTTTGACATATCATAGAGAGATCCCTCTCTGGACCCAGGAGGGCTAGATCCTGAGGTCTGAAATTGGTTTTGATGTTGTCTCATCTTTTGGTCTTGCCAATCTGGCCAAAACATGGGAACCCCAACATATTGGCGACTCTACTGGGGACAATTCTGAGTATTTCTCACCTTACCACATCATAAGAGCCTCAGAAACCCACAACCTTTGGTTAGGTTGGAAGTTAAACACTCCTATTCACAGATCAAACTCTATACCATTTGTTGTGTTTTCTCCCATACTCTCAGACAGAGTCTGGAAAGGGCCAGGTAGCCTCCGGATCTCACACTCTTTCAGAGGTGACATATCTGGTAAATTCCCTCCCAGTCAATCTCTGGTTGGATTTTTTTGTGTTTGGAAGATAGCCTTGAAAGAGGACATCTCATAAGCACTATGGTGGACAGTTTACCCCCCAAAAACATCCTAACCCTCCACCTAGTGACTCCATAATTTCTAAACGTTTTAAAGACTCCACTGGTGATCAGTAGGCCTGCTGATTGTCTTGGTTCACATAAAGACTCCACTGGGAGACCAGAGCCATTACAACATCAACCACAGTAGAAGGAACAAGTAGGGTTAAGCTGCTTGCTTAGGGATAGCATTCTGGCTTTCAGAACCATTCACACGAGAGCTTACCCTAACCCAGACCCACCTGAAATAGTTGACAACCCTGAGAGCATCCTCAAGGGATCTCCTACGCCTAAAAAATCAACTATTTTTAGCCTCATCCATAGAGCTAATTCTACACCAGAAAACTCTACAGCTCTATCAGACCCATTTTTTGACCTAGGCACTTACAACAGTCTACCAAGAGCTAGGTCATTTAGTGTCCTAGACCAGCCAGACCTTGAGCTCCCTGGTTCACCACCTCTTAGTGGTAATCACCTTTGGGATAGATAGACCCCTCCATCTACACCCCTTGATATTCACTTCATTCAAAACTTGGGACTCAATCATCCTAAATCTGCTCAGCAAACATCTACTGGCCCTGGTGTCCTTGTCATCCATATACTAGCTGCTCAAGTCAACCCTTTACCTCATCAAAACATCATTATGGCAACCTGGTATGCGCCTTTGGTTTTACCCCAGCCTCTAGTACCCTTACCAAATGATTATCAATCAAAGATCCCACACTTCACTGCAAAAGAGTCTACCACAGCACAATACCATGTAGATAGGATGGAAGATTCTTTTGACTACATGGAGATATATGATGATATAGTCAAAATAAGAATCTTTTCTCAGAGCTTAGGGGGTGATGTGAAGAAATGGTTTAAAGGCCTACCTCCAGGTATCATTAATGATCTTCCATCTCTATATCAGACTTTCATAAACAAATGGGAGGTTAAGGCCAACCCTCGCCAACTCCTAGCATAATATATGAGCCTTAAAAGAAACGTAGGAGAAAGTGTACATGATTACACAACGATATTTAATAGCATTTACAATGCTCTTCCTCCACACATGAAACCTCCCCAAGGTATGGCTCTAGCGAAATACCCCGAAGGATTTGATGCTGACATGGCATACGAGCTCAGGGAGAGAGATTACAACACTTTGGAAGACATGAAAAAGGGATCAGTGAGTGTAGAGGCTAATTTGATTGAGAAAAGATCAAGATTGAGAGCCGAGAAAAGGGTAACATATAGAGATGACAATGTAGCTTCCACATCTGATCCAAATCATGACCATCTATCTAAAAAAGTGGAGAAGCTATACCAAATGATGGAAAAAATGGTTGTCACAGTTAGTAACCAAAAAAGAAATCAAAACCATAACCAGAACCAAAACTTTAGAGAAACAATGCCACTCCCAACAGACAAAGAGAATCAGATCAGCAAGTTATTCCCCCATTCCAAGAGAAATTTCCTGATGAAGATGAGGGAATCATAGAAGAGTCTGAAGGAAATATAATAAACATGTTTGAAACAGAAGATTCAATCCATAAATTTTACACACAGGAAGACCAGTCCCCACCCTCTTGTTGGGACGAGGAATGGTTGGAATCTGAGGATTACAGGTTAGGATTTGAAAATGCCATGATGCAGGTCAGAGAACAATATGAACTTAGAAGCAAAAAGAGCCGAGAAACTAGCAAACCAAAAGCTTCTGAGGTCACCATCAAGAAAAGACCTGAGAAAAATTCTAAAGCAACTGCTGAAAGTAAAAAATCAGTAGCTAAGAGTTCTGGGAAGAACAAAGGAAAAGACAACTAAAACACTGATACACAGGGTAAACCAACTAGCAGCATTGAAACTATAGTTAGTGTTCCTGATAAAACAGTTTCTAAAATTGTTCATAGTGAGAATCAGCATGATGATTCAGCCACTAAGGTGGTGACTAACAAAACAAAGTTGAACATTCCAAAGAGTCAGTCCACTTTCAATCTGGAAAGTGAAATTGCAAGATTTAAAATCTCTGTCCCACTCTCTGAGCTGGCCACTCAGGATGTATATAAACGCCAAATTTTGAAGGCATTAAACTTAGGTGAGAATAGTGACACTGTAAATCTGAGTGATGATCAACCAGCCCTTCTGTTTGGTCCAAATATTGAAGGGAAGTTTCAGGAAGGGGTAGTACCCCCTTTTTATATCAGTCTTAATATCCATGGTAAGATTCTCCACAATGCAATGCATGATTCTGGGGCATCACACAACCTGATGCCTAAAGTAGTGATGGAAAGGTTAGGCCTAGAGATAACCCGTCCCTACAAAGACCTATATTCCTTTGACTCTAGCAGAGTAAAGTGTCTTGGCCTGATCAAAGATTTATGTGTGAGCCTTGCCCAGATTCCAGCAAAATGTATGGTCATGGATGTTGTTGTGGCAGATGTGCCACCCAAGTATGGCATGTTATTATCAAGATCATGGGGAGCCAAGCTGCAAGGAACTATGCAAATGGATGGGGCCTATGCCACAATCCCCATCTTTGGCCAATTTAGAGGACTGTACAGGGAGGCAAAAATGAAATTCCTGGTTAGTAGCCCTGAAAAGCCTGAAAAATCTCCTTTATACTCTATACATACAAACCTTGACTCCTTCATCCTTTGTAATGATGAGCCCTTAGAAGGGTCAGCGTCCAAAAATAGAAATATGAACGAGGGAACAGAGGCCATGAACTTTAACATAATGGCTACTCTAGACTCAGAAAAGGAAAATGTATAAAACTCAGAACAATGCACTGAACTAAAAACTCAAAGTGAACCAGGAACAAAATCCAATCAGCCAACTAGTCACCTCTCTGATTTCCACACACATGACAAAAAACAAAACGACCCATAGCCTGGTGTAGCTCCTATAATGCAACATAATGGTGAACCCAACTGTAAGGGAGGAAGTAATGATAAAACGAAAAATGAATCCTGGTGGGAGATGAATTTCGATGGGTCATGCACCAGGAGAACTGCTGGAGCAAGAATGTGGATACATAACGCAGAGAGGGGTTACGCAGAGAGCCATGCCTGCAACCTGCACTTCAAGTGTACGAACAATATTGTAGAATATGAGGCTCTGATCCTAGGCTTAACTCTGTTGAAAAAATTAGGAGCCCATAGGATAACTGTGCATGGAGACTCTGAGCTGATCATTAAACAGGTGAGTGGTGAATACACAGTGAAACATCCTAGGCTGAGAGCATATAGGAATGACACTATGGATTTATTGAAAACATTTGTTGAGTACGAATTAGTGTTTGTTCCTAGGAGTCAAAATATCATTGCAAACAAATTAGCTTGCCTAGCTAGTTCATACCCTAAGACTCCAAGCTACCAATAGATCATCATTCAGACCAAATTCAGACCTGCAGTGCCGGACAATGAAAAATATTGGCAGGTTTTTGAAGGAGATAAACAAATTGAGGATTTCCTAGTAGGCAGGAGTGAGTTTGAATTTTCTAATTCAGACCCCAAATCTGACAGTAGCTGCCTGAGTGAAGAATCCTCAGATGAGGAAGAACCACCCCGTAACATAGAAATAAACTCTTTGAACGAAAAAACTAGAAATTCAAACGGAAATTGTGAAAACTCAAAAAATGAAGGAGTTGAGATGCTGCGGGCTAGAGATAAGAACCTACCTCGAGGTCTGGTGCCGTCAGAAGACCTTTTTGACTTCGATGATGTGGCAAAAAATCCCACCATTGAGCACGCAGACTCTGACGTAGAAGAATGCAATATAGGCACAGAAGATAAGCCCAAAATGATTAAATTGGCTAAATCTCTCCCTGCGAACATGAAAAGGAAATACATTGACCTTTTCAAAGAATTTATTGACGTATTCGCTTGGAGATATGAAGACTTAAAGGACTATGACTCAAACATCATACAGCACAAAATACCTTTAAAGTAAAATCAGAAGCCCTTCAGGAAAAAAATTCGTAGAATTAACCCAAAACAGCTGCCTGTAGTGGAAAAAGAGATTAAAAAGATGTATGAGACATGCATAATAGTTCCCGTAAGGTTCTCTGATTGGGTTTCGAATTTAGTGGTTGTGAGAAAGAAAATAGGGGAGATTAGATTATGTATTGACTTCAGAAATCTTAATAGAGCCTCACTCAAAGACAACTACCCGTTGCCAAAAATGGAACACATTCTTCAGAAGGTAGTAGGCTCCAAGAGAATTTCCCTGCTGGATGGTTTCTCAGGCTACAACCAAGTCCTAGTTCTCCTAGAAGATCAACTCAAAACAGTCTTTACCACTCCGTGGGGCACCTTTATGTATGTAAAAATGCCTTTTGGGTTGATGAATGCTGGTGCAACCTTCCAAAGAGAAATGGACATAGCTTTTTCAGATGAGATAGGGAACTTCATTGTTATTTACTTGGATGACATAACAGTCTATTCTAAGACTGAAGAAGAACATATAAAACATCTGAGGAAAGTGTTTGAAAAATGTAGAAGGTTTTGTATGTCATTAAATCCCAAAAAGACTGTATTTGGGCTGCAAGAAGGAAAGCTTCTTGGCCACATTATATCTAAAAAGGGAATTAGGATAGACCCACAAAGAGTTGAGGGAATACTACAAATCACACACCCGAGAAACATCAAAGAATTACAGTCCTTCATTGGGAATTTTAACCTCCTTAGGAGGTTTATTCCCAATCTAGCTGAACACCTTAGGAATATGACTAACATGCTGAAGAAAGGTGTAGGAGTTAAATGGACTATTGGAGCTAAACAATCTTTTGAATTAGTAAAACTTGCACTCACCCAAGCCCCTGTTCTGATCAGCCCAGATTTCTCTAAAGATTTCCTGATCTTTTCATTCGCCTCTGAGCATACAGTGGCTTCAGTCTTACTGCAGAAAAATCCAGAGGGAATGGAGCAGCCAATTGCCTTTTTTAGCAAAGCACTGAGGGATTCACCCTTGAAATACAACATAATGGAAAAACAGGCTTACGCTCTTGTTAAGGCTTTAAAGGACTTTAGGGTGTACATATTGCATTCCCACACCATAGCTTATGTGCCTAACATAATAGTCAAAGATATTATGTCCCAAGACCCAAATGGGAAGAGGGGAAAATGGATTGTTTTGGTCTTAGAATACGACCTTGAGATAAAACCCACCAAACTAATCAAAGGTGAGGGCTTAGCTAAATTAATGGTTGAATCAAATCTACAAGCCCTTGACATTAACATTGTAGCTACCTTAGATGAGCAAGAAGGATTGCTTGATCCCACTGTTGAGGAGAAGTTTAAGAACTCTCCTTAGTACTCTGATATCCTTTATGTGCTCACCAACCTCAATGCTCCACCTGAACTGTCAAAGACCAAGGCCAGATTCCTAAAACTAAAAGCCAGAAGCTATTGCATTCTGAATTAAAACTTATATTGGAAAAATCCAAATGGCCTATTGCTTAAATGTTTTCCTAAAGCTTAAGTTGAGAGGATTAAACAATAATTCCATGTAGGAGAGTGTGGAGGCCACCTGAACTGGAAGGACACTGCAAACAAAATACTCAGAGCTGGCTATTATTGGCCCACACTCTTCAATGATGTCCATAATATGATAATTACCTGCCATAAATGCCAGATCTTTGAAGGAAAGAGAAAACTCCTCCCCTCCCTTTACAACCCATCACTGTGGAAGGTCCTTTTATGCAATGGGGCCTAGATTTTATAGGAGAAATTCACCCAGCTTCTTCTGCACAACACAAATGGATCCTAACAGCCACAGACTATTTCACTAAGTGGATAGAGGCCATACCAACTAGGAATTCCATAGATTCAGTCATCATTAGGTTCCTAGAAGGTCATATCTTCTCTCGGTTTAGTTGCCCAAGGAAAATAATCACCGATAATGCTGCTGATTTTGGATCCAAGAAAATGGTTGATTTTTTTCATAGGTATCAAATAGCACTTGGTCATTCAACTGCCTATTACCCTCAAACAAGAGCCTAGTGGCCATCATCAAAAAGCTACTGGAAGAGAACAAAAAGTCATGGCATAACAAGTTAGTGCATGCCTTGTGGGTTGACAGGCTTACAAAAAAGAAATCCATTGGCATGTCACCATATCAGCTTGTCTATGGTACAGAAGCAGTTTTCCCCACTAGCCTTGGAGTACCAGTGATCAAACTTGTCCAAGAGATTCAGACAGAAGAGGACAGTATGGTGAGGAGAATAAATCAAACAATTCATCTCCATCAAACAAGGGAAGAGGTCTACAACAGAGCTATCAGAGTTCAGGAAAACATAAATAAGTTGTTTGACAAGAGAACCAAGGCTGCTGATTTCAAAATCAGAGATAAAGTTCTGAAGTGGGACTCAAGGAGAGAGGATAAAGGAAAGCATGACAAGTTTGACAGTTTGTGGCAAGGTCCATACATCATCTAGGCCACTGTGGGCCCAAATGCTTTCTTCCTACAGGAATTAGATGGTACAGAGCTGTTTGGGGGTCCTGTCAATGGCAGGATGCTCAAACACTACTTTTGCTGATTTTCAATTTCCAGTTTCCATTTCCACTGTACATACCATTGTAGTGTTTTGTTTTCAAGAAAAGAGAAAATGTTTCAAAAAATAGAGAGAAAAGAGAGGTTCAGACATGCTCAAAACATGAAACTCTGAAGTGCAAAATATTGGCTCTAATATGATCAAAACCTAAGCCAAAGGAAGCAAAGTAGCTGGTCCTAACATGCTCAAAATCTGGACCAGCAAAGAAGAGAGAAGAATCAGCTCTAACATGCCCAAAACCAGAGCTGAAATCAAGAGAAGAAAGTGACTCTAACAAGCTCAAAACTTGAGTCACAAAAAGAAAGAAGGATGCTTCAAGATTTTAGATTTCAAGCCTTCAAATTTTTGTTTCAGTTTTCTGCAAGTTTCTGTCCATGTGCAACTGTCTTTATGCCTTGGATCTAGAGCAAACTAGACTATCTAATCCTAGTTTGACTATTTTTAAATTTATGTTGTATAATATAGAGAAGAAATCTGCTGGACAGTTTAATCCCAACAGATATTAGATTAGGTAGAGAAACATATGAGACCAACAGTCTAATCTGGTCTCATGGAGTAATAAGGGTAGATTTAGAATAGGTTTATTTTCTTTTATAAAAATAAATGATGTAAAGGGTCTTCTAGTTCAAATGCACCCTAGAGGAAAAAATTCTAGGATTGTAGGATGGGTGGGTAGATTGTTGTGAATGTTTTTGCTGATCTATCATATTTGTGGAAGCTGAAAATCAAAGAAGAAAGGTGGCTCAAGCAGCAGGCATCTGGCCTACACCAAAGATCATTTTCTGAATTCTTGACTCCTTCAAGAAGAAGCCATCTCCATGTGGAGCCACTGTTAGCCCCCTATGAATTCCTTGACAAGCAAGCAAAGGGCTATTTGTTTTATGAGTCTTCAAGGAATGCATTTCCCTTGAAAACACATCATCCTTGAAGCCTTTCACATTCCCTGCCTTTGACAGTTTCCCCTCTGCTATCCTTGAGTCTATGAGCCTCATTGATTGCAAAGAATTATGCTCCAAAATGCACTCATTTTCCCCTTGTACCTCTGCAAAATGTCCCATTTTACCCCTTTTCCCCCTTTTTGTCAAAGTCCCCCTTTACCCTCTAAATCATATCCAAAATACCCTTGGATTTCTACCCTTACCCTTTGTTTGGGAAAATTCCCATTTTTCTTCCCTTATCGTTCCCCTTCCTAACCCTTAAATTTCATTAAAATGGGCCAAAAACCCAATTTTTAAACTTTATAATAGGGCCTAGCCCCTTTTCCGCCAGCCCCAACCACTTCCCCACATACGCTCGATACCCAAAGACCAAGCGCTTATAGCCTAAGTGCTAATCACATCGGAAGACTGGAGTGGAACGTTAAAATTCCTTTGTAAGACTTAAAAACTCCGATGTGATTGCTCTGCTCCATTAAGTCCCATGATGTGTTTTGCACCGTTGATCTGTTATCAGGATCCAACAGTCGAGCGTTGATCTCACTCCCCGCCCAATCGCAATCGAAACTTCTAGTCGTTGCCACTATCCACCCTGTGCGATTGCGATTCCCCGATTACATTCTCCACTGTTCATTTCCCACGTTGATCCAACGGTCATCGCTTTCCCATTTAAATCGCATCGCACATTCCAATCGCATCACAACTTCCGTTGTGCAATCCCTTCTTCTCCTCCAGATTGCGACTTTCTGATCTCATCCTAACCGTCCATCTCCCCACTGATCCAATGGCTATCGCACTCTCCGCCCAATCACAATCAGAAGTAATATGGTGCCACCCCTTTGTGTCCCCTCCGATTGCGATCCCCTGACCACACCTCCACCGTTGATCTTCTCGCCAGATCGGAAGGCCTCGTGCTGATCGCATCCCCTTTCTCAATCGCGATCAGAACTTATGTAAATGAGTCACCCCTGCCCCTTCCCGATTGCGATTCTCTGACTTAATCCCGACCGTTCGTTGGATCTAAGATCTAACAACTCGGAAATAATCGCCCTCAACCACATCGGTCCCACCACCTACGATCGCTTCCATTGCATTTCATCGCATTTCTTTGTATTTCCGTTCATATCCAAAGTTTCGGATTTTACACTAAAGTCTTATGTTTCAAAGTTATTCCGCCAATGCTCACAAATCATCCCATTGTTCAATCTCTGCCATCGATCCCCGCCACTGGACCACGATCGAACGGTTCACGATGCATTTCTCCACCAAACCCTACTATTCATTATTTTCACCATTTCACTGCATTATTCACCATTTTTCATTTAAAACCACCACCACCGCGCTATCATTTCCTCCGCCCTCCGTATCCATCCTCCTTCCCGTGCATTGGATTTCATAACTAAGTTTCATGTTTTGCAGGGTACAAGCAGCGTAAAACCTCCATGATCTCCAGTCTCTGTTACAGTTACAGAGAGCACAGGAAAGGACTATTTTCAGAAGACAAATCATGGAGAAAATATCGGGGAAGGATTTTTGACAGGACTTGCATTCAAGGGTAGGGCTGAAAACTCTGTAAAGTCTTCCCAAGGCCATTTAAAATGCAGATTTCACAAAAATAGATATAAATGAAGCGTCAGAGAGTCTAAGGCACTAAAATGAAGATATTTGAGCCTTAACTCTGTGTTTTAGAGGCAAAGTACCTGTTTGAAGACATCATAGGTCCCGCAGAGGAATACAGAGCACAAAAATTAATGAATAGCAGGTTTTCTACATCAGCAGAATGTTTTTCTCCATGGAAGGATGGGTTGCCCATACTATTTCTATTCCATGCCATGTTCCAGAGAATTTTCCATCTTGATCACAGTCCTAAGCTATCAGAGCAGTTGTTAATGTGGTATGGCAGGCTTCACCATATTTTACTTATCTCTTTTGTTTATTCACCATAGTACTACCCAGTACTGTAGCTGAAGTATGTCAGAGTCATATTAGAGTAATTGGAAGACTGAAGGAGATTACTTTTCGTCCAAAAAGTGCCAGAGATTAATGCATAAGATTTAGAACATAATGGGCTTCAACCCTCTTTCCTTTCTGAGTTTTAATTCTTCATTTAGTTCTTCACCTACCTCCTCTACTCTCTTTCATCTATAAGATTCAAACAGAGACTCATTGTAAAGGTTGTTGATCAGTTATCAGAGAATTGCAAGTAGTTTCTTTTGAGACACAGTCTCTGTGTAAATTTGTAAGATAGGCTGAGGAATATGATTTCAGACTGAGTATTCAGCTATTGGCATTGTTGTACTTGACTGGTATTGCTGTTTAATATGACAATCACATTTCTTTGGATCCTGATCTAAAGCAGCGATGATGTTTTCCTATCTCTGTGTTTAATTCATTTCATTTCGTTTCTATTGGCTTGCATCAGAATATTGGCATAGGATTTACCCTTGTTAGGTACCCTATGTTTCTGCTCTCCTTGCCATTAATGTTTTTCTTCTGAATGTGTTATCTAAGAATTGATTTTAGATAATTTAACCAGTGTAGTAGATGTTATTTCCTGCTCTCTGATGTATGAGTTAAATGAATCTATTCTTAGATGTTTCTTGTTAAGGATTTAGTTGGAAGATTTGGGAACACTGGGGATTAGAGTTAGCCCTGTCCACTAGGATCCTTGTGCGAATAGCTGGTCTTTAATTTTGTGCCCTGAATCTGTGTTGTCTCCTCATCTCCTACCATTCCATATCATACTATCATCTTTAAGATCCAACTTTTTAGATTACTAGCCCAATTGAAAGGTTGCCTATTGATTAGCAAGCAAATCCTTTCCTGACTCCATTGCCCAATGGTTTTGAATGCTCCCTGGAATAATTCACCTTTGCCTTTTTCCTCTTTGCTCATCCTGGTCTTATATTGAATCCTTATTTCTTGATAACCAACAACCAAACAAACAATCAAACAAACAAATCCTGAGCCTTATAACTAGCCTAACATTTTAACACTGAGCTTCAAAGTCATACACATTTGACATATCATAGAGAGATCCCTCTCTGGACCCAGGAGAGCTAGATCCTGAGGTCCAAAAGTGGTTTTGATGTTGTCTCATCTTTTGGTCTTGCCAATCTGGCCAAAACATGGGAACCCCAACAAGATACAACAGAGGAAAACATTTGAGCAACCAAAAGAAGACAGTCTTAAGGTGCCTCTAACAGCATATCTTAACCTAATTTTTTTTTTTCTATTGCAAGAGAAAAGATGAAAAATATGGAAAAAAGAGAGGAAAAAATAACTAAATTAGTATCACATCACCATTTGATAAATTCCATGAATCCTGTGAATGTGCTTGCTCCATTAACATTCAGTCCAAAACAATCACAAAACTTCAAAACCAATTTCTTCACAACTCAAAATATATGTAATATTGTGCTCAAAAATCAATCAACAACAAATATGAAGCATAAATGTAGTATTTATCTGAAAAATGAGGAGGTAAACCCTAGCTATGGTTTCAAAATGTCATTTATTACAATAGTTAATGTATTTGACCTTTGAGACCATGCAAGGCCCAAGGAAAAATATATAAAACTCATTTATTGCAAAAATAACTTATAACATAACTATTTGAGCTAATTTTGGAAATTTTTTGACTTTACGGCTTCAAAATATCTTTTGCAATAACTCCTGGTGAAGTCGCAGCTCCAAGGTACAGGGGCGCAGTGCTAGTGCAAATGCGCAGCTAAGACTGGGAAAATGTCCTGTTTTGCGGCTAACTTTTGGAGGCCTTCCTGGTGTCCAAATGAGCCCCATGATAACTCATTGGAAAGCTTGTCCTATCTAGTTTCCAAATATACTTTCACTTTCTAGAATAGTTCCCATTTTCCTTGTCAAAAACCGTTTCTCTCAAGACTGATAAACATGCAGTTCCAGTGCCAAAAAGAGGGCAGAAAGGTGACTTTTTGGTAGTTTTTGGCCCTTTTGAGGGGCCGGTTCTACTCTAAATGTTCTAAAATTTTCTAAGGTTGATGTAATTGGAATTTGGAACATGAAAATTTTGAACTTTTGTCATTTGAGTGCCCCAAAAAGAGCTCAGCACCAGTGGTGCTGCGTGTTTGGCCCAATTTTCTTTAGGCCAAACTATCAAAATTTCAAAATTTGCACCAAAGTGCCAAAAATGGATTTTTCTTTGCTGATCATGGTTGGGAGGCTTGGAGGGAAACATTAGAAATATTTTTGAGCTTCTCTTCCTCTTTTTCCTTTGTCAAAGCTCGAATCTTTGCATGGGCTCGTTTGAGCTTGGCCCTTGCAATCCTGTTTCTCATGGCATAATGCTTTGCCATCTTCCTTTGTATGTCAGTGTCTCTCTTGGCCATCTCTAGCTGACCCTCTAGGTGCAATTTTTCCCTCTCAAGCCAATATTCTCTATCTTTGCTAATTTATATCGCAAGCATCTCACTTGGAGTGAGATGCTTTGCTAATTCTGCCTCTTTCTCCCTTTCCCGGGCTAAAGCCTTCTTCAACCCAATTGTCCTTGGTCTCTTCCTAGGAAGTTGTTCTTCCTCATCCTCACTGTCATCAAAAGTTCCCAAGGTCTCATATAGCAAAGCCTTGGCCTTTCCAACCTCTTTCTGAGCTCTGATTGCCTTGATCTCATTGATGGCCTTATTTGTCTCCAACTGTTTATTCTCTAACTCAAAATAGTTAATTACATTATTTTACCTACCAATATTAGCTTGAAGCTCACTAATCTTGGCATCCTTTATTTTGAGCAACATATTGGTAATCCTCTCCTTATCCTCATCATGAAGGTCAATTAGCTGAAACTATTGTTGAGTTTCATGTTTGTTCTCCTCCTCAACAGTGATAGGTTCTATGACCTTTCCTTTTCCTTATCAACCTGTTTTGCTGATGAAGAAGGAAGGGCCCATTTCACTTCAAGTGTAGCAAACACCTGCATGTGGCCTCTCTGATAGGTCAAAGGAAAAGTCTCAATATCATGCAATTTAGTGCCAACTGTCTCAATATCTCTTTCACTACTTGAAGCTCTTGTATCAAGATATGATGGTGAAGGATTGTGAAAAGGTGATGAGGAAGGATCAAATTGAGGTGAATAGATGTGAGTTGATGGTGATGTATGAACAACGGGGTGTGATGGAGAAGTTTATATGGGCAGATGAAAAGATGAAGGAATATCTTGTTGATGATGGCCATGTGGAGTTGTGAAAACCTCATTGGCAATGAAGGTCTCCCATGGAATGTTTTTCCATTGTAACTAATGCATGACCACCATCTTGATGAGTGAGTGGTCAAATAGGCTTTGCATTTGCTGATTATAATCTCTATTTTTCACAATGTAGGCCATTTTGTCAATGCTACAGAAAAGATAATATGGTATATGCAACATCCTAACTCTAGTGAAATTCATAAGAAGACAGATGTGGTATGAGTAAAGGTAGGAAAACCTTCCCTCACAAGTGAAATACTTCATTATTATCTTCGTCATGGGTGCATATCTATCAAGAAGATGAGAAAAAGGAAAGATGGACTTGTTGTGATCTTTATAACTAGGTTTAAGGTATGGTTCAAAATAACTCATGACTAGGTTTTCTTGTGTTATCACAAAATCAGACCTGATAGGCTGCTAATCAAGTTAATCTCATGTAACTATTTCAGACCAATCTTCTGGCTGACGCTTAGCCTCCTCAATCTGAGAGGGCTCTCTCAAGGGTTTATGATTTTTGATAAATATGTAGATGGCTAACTCTATATGGAATAAAAGTAGATAAATGATATAAACTGGTTGTAAATCACATTAGCAAGTGTACATTGGGCTTATGGAGTCATAATAGCTTCAGAAAATCCAAAACAATCTACCTAGCATGGAAGTCAAGGCGTATCAGAGTTCAAGTCAAGGAATACACATGTACAACAATGAAACACATAGTCAGTTTGTATATGAAGGAAGTCAAAGCATCATTGATTAATTTTGAGTAACATAAGCAAACACCACTGCAATATAATATTGAAAATATGCCATCATAACAAGAACATACAAGAACTCCTCATGAATCTTGAGTTGTCTAAGTAGAAAAATATGAATTTAAGCTGAAAATAATCACTTACAATAAACACAGTCTTTTTGCTAGAAAATGTCCAACCCTTTATATTTCGACTCCTTGATATTTTATAGAGAGTTTACATCATAAGATAAGCTTCTCCTTAGCTTGATACATCGAATACCTATTTTTGACACCTATCCTAACCATAAAACATGATATTTATTACAAAAATAGTTGTAAAACTAATAAAGAGTCCTATTACAAATAGAATTAGAACTCTTTTAACTCAACTCAAAAAAACTTTATATAAACTTAGTTACATCATTTTCCACCTATATCTCCATAAATTCGAACCCTGATGATGAGCTCCAACTTGTTATGACCATAATGCTGATGATGTTGATCTCCTGCAAACTAGGAAACTGCTCCCCTGTTTTTTAGGCTTAGGACTTTTCAAGCTTTGAAGACACTTTAACCACCATGAACTTATGACTTTGAAGTTATTTGCTGCCAGGATTTGAAATAAAATGTGTTCAAAATCATCCATAGATTCCAGTTGTACAAAATCATCATCGAACTGCCCAAAATAACCAAAATAGACCTATGCTACGAAAACAACACAGTTTCGTAGCACTTTTCATAGCACAGTCTTTTTAACCCTTTATCTTCAAAATTTTGGCTTATTCTTTTCAGATTTATCTTCATTATCACTTAGCATAACCTCCCTAGAAATTTTAGGTCTTCATACACATATTTTCCCTTCCAAAATTTAAGAGAGAGAGTGAAAAAGAATGCTACAGTAGTTTCGTAGCGCTTTTCACCGATTTTGCACTGTGTGTGTGCGCTACGAAACTGCTGTGTAAGAAGTTTTAACCAGATTTTCTTCAAAATTTGAAATAGAAAGGTGCCACAACTTTATAAAACCATTGGCTTCACCAAAACCATAAGCTATTTGGACTAAAAACATAACCTTCATAAAATTTATTCCTCATTTTCCATTTGATTTTACTTTGAATTTGTCATTTTGTACCTCTATTCTTTAGTTCATTTTGAGACTGTTTTAATTGCAGCTCAAAATCCTCCACTTGGCCTCTTAGATTTATATTACTGGCTCTCAAATGAGTGTTAATCGCTCTAACAAAATTTTGCTTCTTTATTGGCTGGAACTGTCCACGTAAAAAACTACTCTGCACTGCTTGGAATCTCTAACCTAGAAATTGTTTGTCCTTCCCAAACAACCTTCATCCTCTTGAACTCTGTATTTTCAATGCTATGATTTCTGGCCCTCTTTCTTATCATTTCCATCTCTTGGTTTTCTAGCTTCAACCTTTCTTTTAGCAGTTTACACTCTGTCATGTGTTCCTTTCCCTTCATTATCCTGCTTCATGCATGCTCCAATATAGGTGACGAGAGATCAACCACCTCTTCAGGAACTTTGTCTGCTTCAATAGTTACTTGGATATATTTATTTCCTTATTGGAGTTTCTTTTCATGCCTGGTTAAATGTTTCCTAGCTTGAAAAACAAAGGCTGCATTCTCATCTTCAAATTTCAATTTCTTTGCTGATTTCATTTTTCTCTGTTTGTGTTCATCTACTTCAATGAAATATGCTTGCACAATAGGTGATTCTTCTATATCAATTGCATGAAGTATATCATCCAGGTTGTCTTTCATCATTGGGCTATCCTCTGTCACTAAAATAGCTACTTTTCCCTTTGATGTTGTTGCTTGGCTTCTTGCCTTTATCTGGATCTCCTGCTTACTGGCCACTTGTTTTTGTTTTATTTCTTTGACCCTTTTTACTCTCTATTTTGCAGGTGATGGGGTTTTTACAACAAGCACTAAACTTTTCTTAGTTCTATATTCAACCTATTTCCTTGGTTTCAATATTACAAACCTCTTTGCTTTAGTAACCACTGGCTGACTGGATTCTTTTATTGGTGGTGAAGGATTCCCCTTAATCTTAGGGTTTCTAGCTGGGGTTAGGGCTTCCATTTCAAATCCACTCATAAATAAAAAGGAATACCAATCCATATTTATTTATTAAGCTCATTTAAACCTAGTAACTTTATCAACCGTGATGAAACAAAGATGTTTTACAACCATCGGATTTAGCTTGGACTTTGTCAGCCATTTTGGCAAGGCTTCTATGTAAGTAAAATGGTAAATCTAATGATATCATACCTGTGAAATGCAACAATATTTTGAAATGATAAGTGTAAACTTTATGGTACCTGCCTTCACATGTGAAATATCTTTGAATATTGAATAGAAGCTTTGCATAGTTGTCCTCGATACAGCTTCTGGGTATTGCATTGTTAAGGTCCATGTCTACATATCCAGGTTTCATAAATTCCTTGCATGGTTCCAAGTCGAACCTAAAACCTTTAAACCAAAATTCCTATCCACTTGGTATCTCTGTCACAGTAGCTATGATGTCAGGTGTAACTGTCATATTTATCATTCCAATTTGGTAGTGGTTCCACTTAAATGTAAAGAAAACTCTTTGGACACCTGAGTGTGGAAATCCTAAAGCTTTTCACAAAATTTGAGACAGAAATCTTTTCTAAAAGCCTCCATTACCATTTGATCCTCCACATTAACATTTGCATTTAGGCTCGTATCTTAGAAAATGTACCCCTCTGTGAACCTTCTTCTCCTCTGCCATCTTTCTTGTAAAGAAAACTTGTTAGCTTCTCTAAAACCTATAAAACAACCTCTCTTGATTTGATGAACAACCTCGCTTAATAATGGTGAAAGTTATCTTTGAATAGAACAACCAAAAAATTATCTTTACTTCTTTAGAGTTTGGACAACATATGTGAAGGTAAATGAAACATATATGATTCAATTAGGCAAAAAATTCAAATTAGAGATGTCACCTCATGACTAAATGATGTTTGATTGATATCCTATCATGACTATGATGACTGTAGGATAGGTAAGTACATCGAATCTGGTAACTAACTCAATCACCATACCCCTATCATATCATTCCCCAACTGAAACTGCAGATCTCAGCTTATTTGACATGATAGCTAAGAAATTGCGCTTTCGTAGCGCTCACAGTGTAATTTTCGCACTTTGCGCTATGAAAGTAGCAGTGCTTTCGTAGTGCAAAACTCCCTTTTTGAACTAACGGCGCTATGAAATTGTGGATTTCTAGCTAACTACAGAAAATTAGACCAAAACTTACTTAAATGACCCTTGAATAAAAAATGTGAACTTTTTGACCATGGAATGGACCGATAAAGACCTTATTTGAATTCTGATAATGAACACTCAACCTCTAAAAAATATGACATACCCTTAACCATACTAAAATTACTTTCAAAACTATTTAGAACATGATCAAAACAGAGCTGACATACAATGTTATGAAAAAAAAAATTGGTGATAAAACTTGTTTGAACTACTTCTCTCCCACACTAGGTATCCCTGTAGCAGTTGCAATGGAATTTTTAGACATCTCATAGGTGACCTGGACAAAATTAACCTGTTTTTAATGAAAATTGATAATGAATAGTCTTGTTAGCTCCAGGTGGTTTTGTACTTACTATACTCTTTCACAAAATTCAAAGCAACCTACATGCTTAAAGCAAGAAACAATGAGGGGAGAGGCCATGAGTTCCCTTGTATTGATAGGTTCAAACTTGTTTATCTTTCATCCCTTAGGATCATGCCTCTTTGGAATTTGTGCCTCAACACCACTATCTTCACCCTCAAACATTTTTAAACTCTGTTTTGGAAACCCTAGTGCTGAAGGTGAAATGAATGAGGGGAAGGAATGAAATGACAACTTTGAAAATGAAAGGAATGAGTGAATGGGTATAGGTTTAGGAAATGAGTGAGGGGAAAACTAACTCAATGACAACCCTCAAGAAATGTAATTACCCTTTTCTATAACTGATACTCTGTTTAGGAGGATGAAATAAGTATATAGACAATGATCTTTGATTTGTAGCTAGGGTTTGATTAGGGTTTCATTTCATTCAATTAAAAGTGATCAAAATAGCTTCAAAGTGGGTTATGGCATGCACTTACCACTTATCAGTGCCTTGGAGGAACTTGGAGGAAATTTGAAAGCGTTTTGAAGTGATTTGAATGGCCAGAAGACTCAGAAACCCTCTCTGTCTGAGCGCGCAATGCCAATGACTGAGGGTGCAATGCCAAGCCAAGCACGCAACGCTAGTTTCTGAGTGCACAATGCCTTGGATAATTAGCATAGGGTGCTTTCTGGCAAGGGCACAACACTTTGACAAGGATGCATCGCCAAATCCTAGGCGCGCAGCGCCTTCAGAATTTGTGTGGAGGAAAATGGGCAAGGGCATAATGCCAACTCCCAGGCACGCAGCGCCAAGCCAAACGCGCAGCACCAAGCAAATTTTCCCAAATTATACGTGCAAACTCACAAATGTTTCCTTGCTGAGCACTCTTGATCTTTTTAAACGCAACAATGATTCATTGAAGTGTGAAATGGGCTTTTATTGGCTTATGGATCTAATTTAACTTTGCAAAACCCACTTTCTAATGTTTGAAATCTTTTTCTTTTCTCACTAACACCCTTTGACACTTTTGCCTTGCAAGTAGCTGAAGTCATGAAGTTTACTTTTCTTTTGCTCATTTGGGGCTTGACATGTTTGCCTTGACAACTTTGGGGTTTAATCACATATTAGCATCTTCAAAATCTCTTGTAGTTTCCACCATAAAACTCAACTCATCTTTTCCACCTTCTCTGGCCACCCTTTTCAAAACCTTAAGTGTCTATAGTTCTTTACAAAAATCATCAGTGTTGTCTTCTAAGTTCTCTATAACCCTTTCAAGTTCATTCACTTATGTCCAATTCACCTTACCTTTCTCCATATTTCATCAATATTTTCTGATAGGCTTTCTTCATGTTTGGCCTTTTGTGCTTCCTCCATGTCATTTTCTGCAAGTGATCACTACTTTGGCACTCAAATGGACTAACCAGTTCATAACCCTAGTCATCTTGAAGACCAAGTGTTTCCTCTTTCCCTTGTTGTAAGTTTTTTTCATTTAGGAGTAGAAAGTCTACATCATCAGCACCTTCTATTGATAAATATTTTAACACTCCTGCAGAAGTGCCAAAATTTGTCCATTTTTCATTTGTAGGTTCTGAACTGATAAGATAATCTTCTTTGGAGAATTTAGGTCTTTCTAGAATAACCATGTCTTGACATTCTATTACATCTGAGCCAGATTCTAGCAAAGGAAAAGCAATGCTTGAGACACCAAAGGATGACCTTAAACAATGTAAAACCCTAATGACCTAAGGGGAGGGTCCTGTGACATGATTTTGACTGAAATTTGACTTGGAGATTTTCAAGTGAAAAAAAAGTATTGCTATAGGTTATTATGCCCAAAGAGACATGGGAATGAGTTAGCTACATGAAACCTTAGAGGGAGGGTGGATTTTATTGATAGGGGAAAATAGGGAAATGAAGTCTCTGGTAGGAAAAAGGGATGAAAATGAGAATTTTAAGCTCATAATGAGTCTTTTAAGAACAACAGTGTGACTTTGAGAAGACCAACTGAAGAACAATGAAAATAGGTTTATAAGGATAATGAAGGTAGTGAGATTTCTGAAACTTAAGATATTCAAGGAATATTGTTTTCAGAAAGCTATAACCATCCTATAGTCATCTTAAGATAGTGAAAAATATTGATGACTAACAGTGGCTTCACTTGGGGAAGGAAGCTCCTTCAGGAGGTGTCAAGAACCTCATAGTTCAGATCTCTGGAAATTATAAATCAGTGTCTCACTTGTACTTGGAAGATTCCTCTTTTTTTTAATTGCTAATTTACTCTTGTTCTTTGAAGCTTTTGATCTTAAAATCTGAAAAAACATGATTGCTTCGACATAAACTCTACCTACCCATCATACTTTTCCTAGCATTTTTTCTTCATTTGGGTGCATTTAGACCGGAAAACCCTTGACATCATTTTTCTTTTGGAAGAAAAATCTATCTATGTCTACCCTTATAAATTCCAAGAGTTCAGATTAGACTAATGAGCTCTTTTATTCTCTACCTAATCTAGTTATTTGTCAAGGTCAAAAATTTTGACAGATTTTCATTCTCTAATCTACTAACATAAAATTTAAAACATGACCAAATCAAGGTTGAGCAGTTTGATTTGTCATGAGTTGTGGCATTTTGGACAAGTGGCACACAGATTTTATTTTTTCATAAGTAAAACTAGAAACTTGAGGGCTATAATTTCGAACTTATCACTCATCCCTGTCTTTTCTCTCTGGTTCAAATTTGAGCTTTGAGAACCAATATCTTTTCCAAACCTAGTCTACTCATGAGCCAAGTTTAAATGGTTTGGAAAATATTCATTTTCTAACTTATTAGCAGAAATTTAAAACATGTTCAACCATGGTTAGGATGTACGACTGAACAAGAATTTCATTTTTCAAAAGTAGTGGCATTTGGACTTGCACACTTTCAGAAACATTCTTTTTTTTTTGGTATGGGGCTTTACCTCTTCTTTTTATCTGCTCTCTTTTATTATTTTATTTTTTGTGTTTCATTTTTCTGATCTTTTATTCTATCAGTGTTATGTACAATGAATAAAGATCTAAACTAAGAATTTCAACAAAAATAATTCTTGAGCATCCTTCCATTGATGGGACCTCCAAATAACTCTGTTCCATCCATTTCTTGTAGGAAAAATGCGTTGTTACCTCTTTCCAAATGGATGATGTATGGACCTTTCCACATATTTTCAAATTTTCCATGCTTTCCTTTGTCCTCTCTTCTTGAATCCCACTTCAATACTTTGTCTCCAATATGGAAATCATTTTCCTTGGTCCTCTTATCAAAAATCTTCTTGATGCTCTCTTGTACTGCTTGTGTTCTGTTGTATACTTCTTCCCTTGATTGCTGCGATTAAATGGTTTGGTTCAGCCTCCTTTATATATCATTCTCCTCTAATTGTACTTATGGAACAAGCTTCATCACTGGGACTTCCAAGGATTTTGGAAAAACTACATCCATGCCATACACTAGTTGATAGGGAGACATATTAATTGATTTCTTGTTTGTTAATCTGTCTACCCATATTGCATGCACTAATTTGTTTTTCCATGACTTTTTGTTCTCTTATAACAACTTCTTGATGATGTTTACCAAAATTTTGTTAGAGGACTCAACCAACCCATTACCTTGAGGGTAATAAGCTGTAGAATGCCCTAATGTGATGTGATACTTGTGGTATAAGTCCACCATTATCTTGGATTTAAATGCAGCAGCATTGTCAATAATAATCTTTCTAGGACAACCAAATCTAGACAAGATGGGATTTTCAAGGAATTTTATGATGACTGAGTCAGTGGTAGTCCTTGAAGGGATGGCTTATATCCATTTGGTAAAATAGTCAGTTGCAGTGAGGATCCATTTGTTTTGGGCAGAGGAGGTAGGGTGGATTTCTCTAATGAAATATAGACCCCATTGTTGAAAAGGAGTTTCAACACTAATAGGTTGCAAAGGCAAAGGCAGTAGTTTTCTCTTTCCCTTAAAGATTTGGAATTTACGGCAAGTCACTACTAGCTTGTGGGTATCAGGGAAAAGAGTGGGCCAATAGAAACCAGCTCTAAGGATTTTGTTGGTAGTGGTTTTCCAATAGAGATGACATCCACATTATCCTTCATGAAACTCATGTATGATTCTATCTTCATCATATTCAAGTAAACATTTAAGAAGAATAACAACAAAAAATTTCTAATATAAATATTTATCTAGAATGCGAAAATTTACAACTTTTAGTTTCAAGAATCGGGCCTTTTTTTTGGACAAACTAGGAGGAGAATTTAGATTAAAAAGAACATGTAATATATCAGCATACCAGAGTGAGTTCAGAAATGCTTCTTCAATAGGTGGAGTCGCCAGTTCCTCTTGTTCATCTAAGGAATGTATCATGTTTATGTCTAGTGCTTGAAAGTTTGCTTCAGCCATCAGTTTGGCCAATCCTTGACCTTTGATTAGCTTGGTGGGCTTTATTTCTAGATCATACTCTAAGATGAGAGCAATCTACTTACCTCTTTTACCATCAGGATCCTGATTTAGTATGTTCTTAACAACTGCATGAGGAACAAAAGCAATGACATGTGAATGCAAGATGTAAACTGTGAAATCTTTTAAGGCTTTGATTAATGCAAAAGCTTGTTTTTCCATAATGTTATATTTCAGAGGTGCATCTCTTAGTGCCTTGCAGGGAGAATTTTAAGGATGGAAAATTATTTTGAAGTTTAAAAAATTGGCGAATCTCACTAGTACATAATATGAAAAATATAAAATGTTTATTGATGTATTCGTAAAATTCTTCAAATTTATAATGATATTATATATAGTGTCTATATAATGTTGGCGATTTTTAAGGTAAAATAATTTTATGTTGTAAATTTTGGGTGAATCGCTTTTATAAAAAAATGGAAATTGGTGAATATTTTTTTTGGAAAACCCATGGAAAATTAGCCCACCTGTGAATATTAGCCCCTAAAATTTTCCATGGTGCCTTTCTGAAGAGAGCTATGGGTTTTTCATGTCCCATTATGTTCTTTTGTAGCAATACTGTAGCAATTGTGTGTTATGATGCAAATGAGAAGATGAAGAAGTCCTTGGTAAAGTCAGGGCTGATTAGAATTGGTGTTTGGGTAAGTGCTTGTTTTACTAGTTCAAAGGATTGTTTTGCTTCTATGATCCATTTGACTCCTATTTCTCTTTTCAGCATGTTTGTAATGTTTCTTAGGAGTTCTCCAAAGTTTGGTATGAACCTTCTTAAGAATTTGATATTCCCAATGAAAGATTGCAGCTCTTTAATGTTCCTAGGGTGACTGATCTGTAGTATCCCCTCGATCATTTTTGGGTCTATCTTAATCCCTTCTTCAGAAATGATGTGGCCTAGAAGTTTTCCTTCTTGAAAACCAAACAGATTTTTCGTGGGATTCAAAGATAAACCATACTTTCTATTCTTTTCAAATACCTTTCTTAAGTGAACTAGGTGTTCTTCATCGGTTTTTGAATAAACAGTGATGTCATCAAGTTATATCACAATGAAGTAACATATTTCTTTGGAAAAATCAATGTCCATGGCTCTTTGAAAAGTGGCCCCAACATTCGTTAACCCAAAAGGCATTTTGACATATATGAAGGTGCCCCAAGGTGTAGTGAAGGCGGTTTTGTGCTGATCATCTGGATGTACTAGCACCTGGTTATACCCTGAAAAACCATTAAGAAAATACATTATTTTGGAGCCTACTACCCTTTGCATTATATGATCCATCTTAGGTAAAGGGTAGTTTTCTTTCAGGGAGACTTTGTTTAAATTTCTAAAGTCTATGCATGGCCTAATTTCCCCTATTTTATTCCTCACTGATACAAGATTTGAGACCAATTCTGAGTACCTAAGTAGGAATATTATTCCAGCACCATACATTTTTTTAATTTCTTTCTCCACTAGAGGCATTAAGTTAGGGTTTATCCTACGCAATTTCTGCTTAAATGGTTTCTGGTTTTCCTTGAGAGGAATCTTATGCTGAATGATGTTTATATCATAGGACTTCAAGTCCTCATAGCCCCATGCAAACACATCCTTGAATTCTTTGAAAAACTCAATGTATTTCTATTTTATAAGGGTTGGCAGTGTTTTAGATACTTTTATCATTTTAGGTTCTTCCTCACTACCTATGTTGCATTCTTCTACATATGTTTCGGTGGATTCCATTTTTGGCTTCCTAGCAACATCATTGAAATCAAACAATTTTTCTAAGGGGGCAAGTCCTCTTGGAAATAAGTTGTCTTTGCATTGCAATCCCTCAAGGTCCCTTTTGTCTGAATCTTCACACAATTCTGCCTCATGAGGGTGTTCTAGCAGATTTATATCAGCAGCATAAGGTGGCTCTGTTTTGTGTGTTTGTTCCTTAACATAGCAGTCCTCTTCATGATCTGAATCTGATTTTGGGATTTCAAATTCATTTTTGAACTGCAGGAAGTCTTCAATATGTTTTTCACCTTAAAACACTTGCTAATAATATATGTTATCAGGGACTTCTTATCTATTTTTTACCTTTACCGTGTATTGTTTATTGGCACGAGGCAATTGGCCAGTGCTGGCAGCAAAGGCTAGTTCATTTGCAAGGCTGTTTTAAGTTCTTGGGACAGAGGTAAGTTCATATTTTTCAAATGTTTTTAGGAAGTATAAGGAAGCATTTCTATATTATTTTAGCCTAGGATTTTTGGCTGAATATTCTCCTTTTATTTTCCTAATAATTAGCTCAAAATCTCATTGAACATAAATCCTCTTAGCTCCTATACTTTTCAGCAATTGCAAACCTATGAGAAGAGCTTCATATTCTGTAATATTGTTTGTACATTTAAAATCCATCTTGTAAGAGTGACCTTCATTAGTGTTTTGTATCCAAACACCTGCTCCTGAACTAGCTTTTCCACAAGAGCCATTAAAGCTCATGTTCCAAAGAGTTTCAAGTTCAGATTCGCCATTATGTTGTTGTGCATGGCTGCTAGGGTTTTGGTTGTCATGTTCTTCATCTTGTGTTTGGTTTGAATGTTCTGATAGGTCTTTCTCTTCCTCTTTCTTAGATACTTGTTCATTAATGTCATCTTATTTGTACAAAATAAATGAATCAAGGTCTGAATGGATGGAATAGAGAGGGGTGTTATTTGGCTTATCTTAGCTTCTTACCATGTATTTCATGTGAGATTCTCTGTACAGTATTCTTGTTTGGTTAAAGACTGGGATGGTAGCATAGGTCATATCCATTTGGAGGGTTCCTTGAAGTTTGGTTCCCCATGATACAGATAAGAGCATGCCATATTTTGAGGGAATTTTTGCCACTGCAATATACATGACTAAGCTCTTGGCTGGTATTTGTGCCAGATTGACACATAGATCCTTGATTAGGCCCAGACATTTAACTCTACTTGAATCAAAAGAGTACAAGTCTTTGTATGGTATGGTTATTTCGAGGCCTAATCTTTCCATCACTACCTTTGGCATGAGGTTATGTGAAGCACCAGAGTCTAGCATGGCGTTATGTAGGATTTTATCATGGATGTTCAAACTGACATAAAATGGAGGCATAGCTCCCTCTTGAAACTTTCCCTCTACCTCTGGTCCAAACAAAAATTATGGCTTGTCATTAGTCAAATTTATAGTATCAGTGTCATTTCCTATGTTCAAAGCCTTCAAAACTTGAGATCTATATACATCTTGAGTCATTAATTCAGTAAGGGGTATGGATATTTTTATCTTGGCAATTTCACCCTCAATACTGAATGGTGCCTGTCTTCTTGGAAGAGTTGATATGTTTTATCATACATGGTCCTTTCAACAACTTTTGCTTGCTGAATTTTATTCGGAATCTCAGTTAAAAGAGTTTTTTCAGGGCCACTAGTTGATGTACTAGGGCAGCTTTGGTCACCATCATGTTGGCTGATTTTATTTTTTCTTTGATCAGGATTCTTAGCCATTATGTTTGTATTCTCTGATGTCTTTCTAGGAGTGTTTTTAGGGGTATTCTTAGCAGAAATTTTTGGCTTGCTCCTCTTGGGGGTATCTTGGTTTCTCCTACTCCTGAGGTCATATTGCCTATGAACCTCCATCATAGAATTTTCAAACCCTAGTTTGTATTCTTCATAATCCTCATATGTTCTTTCAGTTTGGTTTGAGGAAAACAGACCTTGTTCTTCTTCTATGAGAAAAAAAATGTCCTCACTATCAGAGCCTATTAGATTCACATGGTTTTCTTCTGGCTCCTCAGTCTCTCTTTCTTCTCCGTATACATAGTTTTCTTGGAAAGGAGGTATGATTTTCTGCTCATTTTCCCTTTGTCTTATTTGAGGAGGATCTCTTCTGAATTTTTGGTTTTTGTTTTTGTTTTGAGGATTAGTTTGGTTTTCCCTAGGAGGTGCTCTATCATTTAAGTTAATTCTTTCCATCATCCTTTCCATTGTCCTAACTAAACTGTCAATTTTAGCATTAGATGTGGAGGCCATAGGTTCCTCTTTGTATGTAACCCTATTCTCTATTCTCATTCTAGCCCTTTTAGCAATTATATTGGCTTCTACAATTATCACTCCCCTTTGCATGTCTTATAGGGTAAGGGGATCTCTTTCTCTTAATTGATAAGCCATTTCAAGATCAAATCCATCTGGAAATTTTACTAGGGCTAGGCCTTGTGGGGGTTTCATTTGGGGAGGGAGTGCATTATATACACTATTGAATATAGTGTAGTAGTCTTAGACACTCTCTCCAACGTTGCTCTTAAGGTTATCATACTCTGATAAGATTTGAAGAGGATTTTTCTTAGTTTCCCACTTGTTTATGAATGTTTGATAAAGGGAAGGGAGATCATGAATGTTATTAGGAGTTAAGTTCTTGAAACATTTATTTTCTTCTCCCCCTAAGCTTTGGGTAAACATTCTCATTTGTATGGTTTCATCTTCTATTTCTTGGTAGTTAAAAGAATCATTCATCTTGTCTACATGTTGTTGGGCAGTTGTAGAATAAATTATGTTATCACCAAAATAGGACCCTGATAAGCTACTGATCAGACTACTTCAATGTAACTATTTCAAACCAATATTTTAGTTGAGGCTTAGCCTCCTCAGCCTGAGAGGGCTCTATCAGGGGTTAATGATTTTGAATAAATATATAGATAGATGGATAACTCTATGAATTAAGTTTTGATTTTGTGTATTTCCAGGTTGAAAAGATGAAGGCTAATACTACCATTGGGCTTATGGAGTCAACAAGTCAGTAGGTTCAGTGGCAAGGTTCCTTGACATGGAAGCTGAGGCAAATAGGAGTCTTAAACAAAGGAAATTAACTCAAGAACATAGTTCAACACAATCATTTCATTGCTAAAGGAAGTCAAATCATATAGTTATGAATTCTGAGTAATATTAATGAAATCTACTACTAGTGGTTCAAATGAAATTCACTCATAAAACACAGAAAAACACACTCACCTCGTTACTAAAAGAAGTCAGAGCATAGAGTTATGAATTCAGAGTAATAGAAATGAGATCTACTGCAAGTAGTTAAACATAATAGGTAGATCAATAAAGCATTAAAACCC
Source organism: Pinus albicaulis (assembly GCA_034641835.2). Lineage (NCBI taxonomy): Eukaryota > Viridiplantae > Streptophyta > Pinopsida > Pinales > Pinaceae > Pinus > Pinus albicaulis. The sequence continues at coordinate 962,259,568 of CM076581.1, read as the reverse complement.
CATGAGAATCTCAAGTCTCTCAAGAAGAAAACCTCTCTGCATTACTGATCACAATCAATTACATAAAGCAATAGCTTTTGCCAAAAAGTCTCCAAACCTCTTCTAATTTGACCTCTTGCTTCATATATAGCTTTTACAATATTGGATTCTATGATCCATCATCAAGAGAATTCGAATTTCTATTATTGACACCTATTCTAACCATAAAACAGGCTTATTAATTACAAAATGACAACTTGACTATTTTTGAAGAGTCCTAATTCAAATAGGACTAAAACTCCTAAATATACTTATAACAACCTTATCTAGTCTTCAATTCATCCTTTTCCACTTGCAACCTCATGAGGTCGAATTTGGTGATGCCTCCAGCCTTGTTATGAACCCTGTTGTTCCATGACCTAACTGCCCTAGAAACCAGTAAACATAGTTTGCTGAAATTTAGCCCTTACCTCCATGCTTGATCTCTGAACCCTTTTTGCTGGAAATATGGACCTTTTAATATAAGTGACATGTATTATCACTTCCATGTAACCACACATTTCCACCTGTACAGAAACTAAGCCTTTGAAAAAGTAAAAGGAGAGATGGTATGGCTGTGCTACGAAATGAGCAACTGTTTTCGTAGCGCAGAATTTGTATCTTTGAAAACCACTCTCAACCATTATTTTTATTTTGCCTTGAGACCTAGAATTTCATTTTTGAACCATTTCAAACCACCACCAGCAAAAAAATTCCTAAATGAAGCTTTTTTATCTCTCAAAACCCTTATAAAAATGTTCAAAAATGCACCCACAGCTGTTTCATAGCGCACTACGAAACTGCTGTGTACGTCTCTTTTACACAGTTTTTTCACAATCTTCTGATTTTAAGAGTATTTTCACCTTTTAATGATTTCCTTGATGTTAATAAACCTTAACCGTAAAAATAATTCAACTTTTCAAAGTCCTCAAAAAGTGATGTCTTTCCCAAAAACAAGACTGTATTAAGGATTTGTCACTTACTGCACTTTTTCATTTGAAAAATAGTTTTTGAGACAGAGCTTTTATATTCTCACCCATAATGTATTTTGCAAAAATAAAGGAGGCTTTTGGAGACCAACTTTTCTTGAAAAAAAACCTCTCTTTTTTTTTTGAAATACCTCTCCTACTACCCAGAAATTGTCTTTGAACAACCTATGTAAAACTGGAAAATTTTGATTACTGAAAATATGGCTTAAAAGAAAGCCTTGTATCTCACAACTGGTAATAATAGTGAAAAAAATGAGAGAGGTTACTGTAGCTGGAGATTGTATGAAGATAAACCTCCTTCATAATTCCAAAATACATTTTCATGTGGCCAGAAACGGATCTTGAAAAAGACTTCTAAAACCAAAAAACAGAGTTTTTCTCTCAATGACTTTTAGCAGTTTCGTAGCGCACGTTAAAACATCAATTTATCCCACCTAATAATGAATTTGAAGAATTGGAAAGAGGTTTTTGTAGTTTATTATGTTAGGAAGAAAAACCTCTTTCAGTTTTCATAAATTAGTTTCAATTGCTCAGGAACCCCTCTGGAAGTTGACTACTCAAAGAAGAAAAACAGGGTCTTTTGCTGAAAAAGGTTGTTTCAGCCATTTCGTAGCACACTACAAAAACAACAGCATTTTCGTAGCGCAAAACAGGTTTTTTACACTGTCTGCACTATGAAAACGTGGTTTCATGGCTAATTCCAAAAATTCTTCAAAATGGTTAAAAATTTGACTTTCTAAACATGGTATGAGACACTCAAGGTATTAAATAATATTGTTGGACTTTATTTTGTAAATGAAAATGAGACTCTAACCTTGTCACTTAACCCCTAAAAACTTAAAATGACTCAAGACCTACTTGAAAACATGACCAAAAGAAAATTTGACACAATTATGCTTTGAAAATTTAGGGTGTCATAACAGTGGCTCCACTTGGGATAGTGTGCCCCTATGGTACACTAAGAACTGGTAGCTCCAGTGCTGCTATCCATCCTTTAGAATAAAACTCTGAAATTTTGCCAAAATTCTCCTCAAGCTTTAATGGCCTTGTTGAAGCCTAGAAAATCTCTGCTTCAAACATCGGGGAAAACCACCCGGTCGGGACCTTAAGACAGCTCCTTTTCCGTTTGGTATGGTGGCTCCGACTGGATTTAAAGGACCAGTTTCCTTATAACTAAATGGATTGGTTTGGATAGGTGGAAATGAGACTAAATTAACTGAAATAAAACTATCTAATTTAAACTAAATACTGGTAAAGAAATTCAAACACTAACCCGGGTAATTATATGTGAATACAACTTAAGATTGTTCCAATTTAACAATAACCATGAAAATGTATTATTATTTAAATTGAAATATGCAGAAACAAATAAAGATAACTCTGTTTAAGAAATTAAACAGAGTTGTATTAGCATATTGCATTCATCATTGTATACCATCTATATATATACTTATGAAAGATAACGTTTCAATTATACTCAGAAATGATATATAAAAAGAAGCGTTGTGAAAACAAATATATATAAATGATAGCAATTTTAAAGCGAATATCATAAGACAAAAGAAATCAACAGTGAACAGATAGAAATACCTTGTTCATCTTGAAGACTTTCAAATGCAATCTGATACTCTAATCCAGTAATTCTGATGCAAAATCAAATTCCAAGGTACAGAAATGCAACACTTCAAAGATAATTCCACATGAAAATCACCAGATGTGATCCTTTTTAAAAATATATAAGACAATGGAGTACGTAACAAGCCGGGGAAAATACTGAGAGGGGGGGTGAATCAGTATTTACAGCATATTCAAAACTTTTTACTTTTCTTTACTTCAAAACCCATACACTACTTTCCTGAAGAAGACTCGCGTATATATGCGGATACCCTTTATTAAACTCGCGTATACACATAGAACTAATTATGTCATTAATTCTTCACTTAAACCATTCCATAATTTATTCATCAGATATTCAATAAACAGTAAACATGTGCAGTAAGAACGGAATAAACCATCACACAAAGCATCACACATGAACACTAGGATTTTTAGGTGGAAACCCAAGTCGGGAGAAAACCACCGCTGCAGTTGCTCAGCCTTCAATATTTTATTATAGAGAAAAACATATTACAACATATGTGTCAGGCAGACGCACGCATGCCAGGTACCCACCTCGACCACATCGCTGACCACCTCTCTCGAAGGGAGCTCCAACCCCTCGACTCATTTACCAGCTTCTCCTGGAAGGGAGCTACGACCCCCTGCTCTCGTTTACCAGCCTCTCCTGGAAGGGAGCTACAACCCCCTGACTGAAGGTTACAACCCTCAACACCACCATGGACCACGTTTCATCAATTTTCACACTGGATCCAATATCTTCACCGAACACTACTTTCAGGCCACGTTTCATCAAATTTTCATACTGGACCCTTTCCATACTTTTAAGCTCAAACATACAAACTCAAACCGATACAGCATAACTCGTAACCGTAGAATACGTATAGCAAGAATAATAAATGTATCGCATCGACATTTCTTACTACTGCTTCAGCAAACCCTAGTTTGCATATGCGCTTTTACTTCACTGATATCGCGTATATACGCGCTTCCGTCCACACAAAACAGCGTACACCTCAGTGTATATTTTATTGCGCATACGCGCTTTTCTTCAAATAGAAATGATATACGCGCGTTTACTCTTCGCCGAACAAGTATATGGTTCTTCGTAGATTTTAGGTCATCGATTTCTTCGTAATCGAATACTTCACTGCATTTAACTCTTCACTTCGCATGATGTTCGCCTCTTCTTGGATCTAATCATTCCATAAACAGATCTGGACAAATACAAGCACATTTCAGATCTAGATCCCCTTCTTCATCATTGGTGCATCATACACTCAGATTTATCATTCAAGTGTAACCCTTTCCATTCAGATCTACTTCAGAGAGAAGTATTCATTCAAGCTCAGACATCTTGCACCCACACTCATGATTTGCACAATGAAATTCTTCTCCTTATATAGGTTTTCCCTTTTTCAATACCATGAGCCCCTTTTTCAATACCATGAGCCAAACCAATACCATGAGCCCAAAACTACATTAGACGGGGTCATTTAGATGAATCATTACCCAATACAATGGGTCAATACCATGGTGGTTACCCCTGGTTTTTCACTTTTTGAGCGCTTTTGCCCATACGCTACTTGGCACGTTATTTTCCGCGTGCATACGCGACTTCCCCTTGATATATCCGCGTATGCCTTGAGACATACTCTTTTTATCATAGATTTAGCACATGCTAAATTCCTTTCTTCACTGCCTTCAAGTCCATCAAATCAAGAATAACTTCATCAGGTGGTTTGCCATCAAGGACAACACATGTCAACAATCTCATGTCTGCATCTTCATTCAGAGGGTTGCCATCAAGGACAACACTCAGCATCATATTGCCAACAATCTCCCCCTTTGGACTTGATGGAAACCACGATGGTGTTACAACAGATAGGAACATAAAGAATACAATGGCACCATTCTTTCTCTTCATTCAAACACCATGTCACTCTCCCCCTTTGACATCAAGGGCAAAGGGCGGACCAAAAACTAACATACTTTCCCCCTTTTCTCCTCATGTGGAAGAAGCGTTCTGCAGATCTGTTATATACTGAAGTGACCAAGCTCCCCCTGAGTCCATGCTGAATTTTCAAACATTTCCAATGGAGTACATGACTCTGTGAATTTCCTATCACCAATGACTCATACTTACAGCAAATATCCAACCAAGTGGATTTACATAAGAGACTCAACTACCCAACCAAGTGGGTTTACAAATTTGACTCAGCTACCCAACCAAGTGGGTTTACAGAATTTGACAAGTCCTTTACATGACTGAAATTTACACTTTTACATCATGGGTCTCAACAAGACCTGTTCATTAAAATACAAATATGACCATATATGACCAACACCAGAAAGACTTTAAGAAAAAGGACATATTTCAGAATCATCATAATGCCAACAATGCATTATATTTAGCAACGCTAATGCCCCCCCTGAAGATGTGCATCCGAACATCCTTTCCATATGACTAAGGCCCCCCCTTAGTTTGTGCATCCTGAACACTTTCACCAACAAATCATCAAGGCATCTTTATCATAACATCAGAAATAGAATTATGAGAACTGGAACACCACCAGAGATACCAAACAGTATCAGAGATACCAAACAGCACTGCAGCTGTGCTGAAGAGAGCTGACTCCAACCAAAAAATTGTCAGCAATCAGACATATGCAGTTTTCGGTGCAGGAACTCGCGTATATACGCGACTGTGTTTCATGAAACCCGCGTATCCAATGCCATCTTCAAAATTTATGCAGATTTGTTTTTTTGACTGGCAGAGAACACTCCCAGCTTCTGTCTTAGATACTCAAACACTTCCCTGGGCAGAGGTTTGGTAAAGATATCATCAACTTGTTCTTTGGAGGGAACATACTCCAACTTCACTGTTTGCTCAAGCACTTGTTCACGTAAGAAGTGATACTTGATGGGAATGTGCTTGGTCTTTGAATGCATAACAGGATTCTTTGAAATACTGATAGCACTTGTATTGTCACACTTAATGGGGACAGGAGGAGTACATTTGATTTGAAAATCTTGTAAGGTTTGCATCATCCAAAGGAGTTGAGTGCAACAAGATGCGGCAGCCACATATTCTGCTTCTGCTGTAGATAAGGCAATAGAATTTTTCTTCTTGCTGAACCAAGATACTAATCGGGGTCCCATATAGAATGCACCACCACTAGTGCTTTTCCGATCATCAACACTTCCAGCCCAATCTGCATCAGTGTAAGCATGAAGAGTAAGATCAGCATTCTTTGGATACCATAGACCAAAGTCTTGAGTTCCTTGTAGATATTTGAATATTCTTTTAACAGCCTGAAGATGAGACTCTTTTGGATTAGCTTGGAATCGTCCAACAATCCCAACTGCATACATAATGTCTGGTCTAGTCCCAGTGAGATAAAGTAGACTCCCTATCATCGATCTGTATTCTGGTTGATTCACCGTGGGAGAATCATCCTGAGAACTGAGATTGCATCCGGTTATCATCGGTGTACTTACAGGTTTGCATTCTTCCATGCCGTACTTCTTCAGAATTTGCTTAAGATATTTTTCTTGTGATAGGAATATACCATCTGCAGTTTGATGCACTTGCAAGCCAAGAAAGAATGTTAGTTCCCCAAGTAAAGACATTTCAAATTCTTGTTGCATGACAGAAGAAAATTTTTGACTCAAATATTCTTCGTTACTCCCAAAAATGATATCATCAACATATATAACCACAATCAATAGTTTATCATTTTCAACTTTTGTGTATAAGTTGCTATCAGTAGACCCTTTTGAAAATCCTTGTTGATGAAGATATTTGTCAAGACGATAATACCAAGCCCTTGGAGCTTGTTTGAGACCATATAGAGCCTTTTTAAGTCTACAAACAAGATTTGCATCATTTCCAAAAATGAATCCTTCCGGTTGTTCTATATATACTTCTTCTTCTAGATCACCATTAAGAAAAGCAGATTTAACATCCATTTGATAAACTTTGATTTGTTGATAACTTGAAAAAGCAAGAAACATTCTGATGGCTTCAATTCTAGCTACAGGAGCAAAATTTTCTTCAAAGTCTATACCTTCTTGTTGAGTATACCCTTTGCAAACCAGTCTAGCTTTATTTCTTACAACATCCCCATTCTCATTTAACTTGTTCTTGAAAATCCATTTAGTTCCAATGACATTTTTATCATGAGGTCTTGGTACCAAATCCCAAGTGTCATTTTTTTCAATTTGAACAAGTTCTTCATCCATGGCTTTCCTCCAACATTCATCTCTGCTAGCTTGATTGACATTGAGAGGTTCAATTGTGGATAGAAGTGCCATATGACTAGAAGATCCCACAAGAGTTCTCCTTGTTCGTACCCCTGATTCCTTGTCTCCCAAGATTTGAGATTCAGGATGATTCTTTTGAACATATCTAGATGGAGCTTTTTCAGATAGATCAGTTTCAGGTTCATCATTGGATTCACTGTCCATATCAAATGTAGAAGGCCATAAGTCATCATCATCTTCTTTTGTTATTTGTTTTTCTTCTTTAGGAGCTGTAGGAGACTCATCAATAACAACATCAATACATTCAACAATCTTTTGAAGCCTTTCATTATAACATTTGTATGCTTTGCTTGAAGATGAGTAACCAAGGAAAATTCCTTTATCTGATCTAGGTTCGAACTTGCCAAGCTTTTCATCATTATTTTTGATAAAGCATTTGCTTCCAAAAACTCTAAAATGCTTTACGGAGGGAGATTTACCATACCATAGTTCATATGGATTTTTATCACTGTTTACCCGAACATGAGCTTTGTTGAGAATGTTTGCTGTTGTATGTGTTGCTTCTCCCCAGAAAGTGTGAGGTACTCCAGAATCATCAATCATAGCTCTGGCCATTTGTTGAATTGTTCTATTCATTCTTTCTGCTACGCCATTTTGTTGTGGAGTGCCAGCTACAGAGAATTGTCTTTTTATGCCATGTTGTTCACAAAATTCAAGGAATTCATTTGACATATATTCTCCTCCTCGATCAGATCTGAGACACTTGATTTTTAGATCCAATTCATTTTCAGCCAGAGCTTTGAAGCTCAGAAATTTTTCAAATGCTTCATCTTTGTGTTTAATGAACCCGATCCAACACATTCTAGAGTAATCATCAATGAATAAGATATAGTATTTTTCCCCACGTGGTGTCTTCTTTCTCACAGGTCCACATATGTCAGTATGAATGAGTTCAAGAGGCTTACTTGATGATCCTTCTTTGGCATTAAACCGTACTCTAGTCTGCTTACCGAATTGACAAGATTTGCATATGATACTTTCTGGTGGATTAATATCGGGAAGATCACGAACAGCTTGAAGTCTGCTTGCTTTGTTGATTTGAGAGAAGCTCAGATGCCCCAGCCTTCTATGCCATAGCCAATTTTCTGAAGATTTTCTCAGGTAACATTGATCTTTGTAGCCCTTTAGTATATACAGGTTGCTTGGATTTCTTTTTCCTTTTATAATAATTTTACCTGTATCAAGATCACAAACCACACATTCTTTTGAACTAAAAACAACTTCTGTTCCTTGATCACACATTTGACTTACACTTAACAGGTTATGCCTCAATCCATCCACATACATGACATCTTTAGCCTTCACCTTTTCTTTTAGAAATACTGACCCTTTTCCTTTAATTATAGCAGGAGTATCATTTCCAAATGTAACTTTCTTTTCCTTTTCTAGAGCATTATAAGTATGAAGTTTGCTTTTGTCACCTGTCATGTGTCTTGAGCACCCACTATCGATATACCATTGATTTTCTTCACCTTCTGCAAATAATGCTATCCCACAATTTTCAACTGGCGGTTCTTTCTTTTTCCACACTTTAGAGCTTGAGGGAACATGTTCTTTTGTCTGGATCTTGTTCCTGCATTCAGATTCTTCATGGCCAAAGTTATTGCAATAAGTACATTCAACTTCATTTTGAAGAGGAGAAAAGTTGTTATAGGTATTCTTCTTTGGTTCAGTATCCAACCTTTTCTTTCTTACTTCTCTTGTCATGATGGTTTTATATGCAACACATTGAACAACTTTATGACCAAAATTGTGACATGTGAAACATTGCCCATTGAAGTAGAAATTTCTGCGATCATGGAATCTTCTATTTGAATTTACCTGTTGAGTGTAGCGTCTTTGAAAGTTATCCCTGTTAGTGTTCCTTGAATTGAGATGGTCCTGCTTTCCCTGTAGAGATCCTTTATTCCCTTGATGAGTTGCTGAATGTAGTAAACCACCTGTAGCTGCTTTTAGATAGTTTGGTGCTGAAATTTGAGAAGATTCTCCGGTATATCCAAGACCTGTCTTTATAAGAAGAGAACGTTGTACCTTGATAATCTCATTTAAGGTTTCAGATCCTTTAGCAAATCTAAGATTCAAGGTTTTTTCTTTCTCAACTTCTTTTCTTTGACTTACCACTTCACATTCTAATTTTTCAATATGTTTCTTTGCTTCTTCGAGCTGCTTTTCAATGGTCTCTCTGATTATCTTTTGTTCTTCTAAGAGAATTTTATAATCTTCTAAGCGTAGTTTGAGTTGATTGTTTTCTTCAAGAAAATAATTTTCCTCTAGAGCATCCATAAACGTATCCTTTTCTTCTTTTTGTTCAAATGCCATGAGAAGTCTAAGATCTTCTTCACATTCTTCCTCACTATCAGATGACCCATTACTATCTTCATTAGTATAGTAACTTTTCTTAGAGCTAGATTGGTTCTTATTCCTTCTTACTACTTTTTTTCCTTTATAAGGACATTTTGCAGCATAATGACCAACTTTTCCACACTCAAAACATTTGAAAGGAAGCTTACCTTTGAATCTTCCAGTTCCTAGTTGGAGTTTTCTCACGAAATTCGCTTCTTCTTCATCGGATATGTAGCTGGATTCTTTGACGACTTCCTTTTCTTTTCCTCTTGCAGATACCTTAAAAGCAACTTCTCTGATTTGAGAAGGACCTCCTTGTCTCATTTCAAAAGTAGTCAGAATACCATGTAATTGAACAATAGTAAGAGTTTTCAGATCTTGCCTTTCTTCAATAGCTAGGACTTTAGAGTCAAATTTTGAAGTCAAGGATCTAAAGAATTTTTCCACCAGAGCAGTATCAGTTATGGTTTCACCCAAATTTCTCATTCGATTTACAACATCATCTAGACGAAGAAAGAAACTGGCAACACTTTCATCACTATGCATCTTCAAATTTTCATATTCAATTCTAAGAGTTTGGAGTTTTGAATTTTTTACCTTTGTATCTCCTTCATAGCTCAGAATGATTTTGTCCCATATTTCTTTTGCTGAATGTAGCTGCATCACTTTAGCAAATTCTGATTCAGACATGCTTCCTAACAAGACATTCACAGCTTTGGCATTGATTTCATACTTCTTCCTTTCTGCTGCATCAGTAGGAATACTTGCAGGGTATTGATAACCTTCTTCCACAATTGCCCATACATCTGCACCAAGACTTTGCAGATATGCTTTTGTTCGTACCTTCCAGAATATCAGATTGCTTCCATTGAATAGAGGTGGCTTTATAGACATCACTCCTTCTTGACTTCCCATTGCGACGGATCTTCTTCAAGCGATCAAGCTTCTGCAGAAGAACCTCCTCTGATACCAATTGTTGGGAAAAATACTGAGAGGGGGGGTGAATCAGTATTTACAGCATATTCAAAACTTTTTACTTTTGTTTACTTCAAAACCCATACGCTACTTTCCTGAAGCAGACTCGCGTATATACACGGATACCCTTTATTAAACTCGCGTATACACAGAGAACTAATTATGTCATTAATTCTTCACTTAAACCATTCCATCATTTATTCATCAGATATTCAATAAACAATAAACATGTGCAGTAAGAACAGAATAAACCATCACACAAAGCATCACACATGAACACCGGGATTTTTAGGTGGAAACCCAAGTCGGGAGAAAACCACCGCTGCAGTTGCTCAGCCTTCAATATTTTATTATAGAGAAAACATCTTACAACATATGTGCTGGTGCAGACTCCTACAAGCACGCAAGCACCCACCTGCGCTCGTTTACCAGCCTCTCCTGGAAGGGAGCTCCAACCCCCTGACTCATTTACCAGCCTCTCCTGGAAGGGAGCTACGACCCCCTGATCTCTTTTACCAACCTCACCTAGAAGGGAGCTACAACCCCCTGACTGAAGGCTACAACCCTCAGCACCTCTTCGGATCACGTTTCATCAATTTTCACACTGGATCCAACAACTTCAATTGAATAATACTTGTAGGCCACGTTTCATCAAATTTTCAGACTAGACCCTCTTCATACATTTAAGATCAATCATACAACCAAACTGATACAGACAACTCAGAACTGTAGAATACAGATAGCAGTAACACAGCAGAACAGATCATACATTTCTTACCACAGACTTCAGCAAACCCTAGTTTGCATACGCGCTTTCCTTTCACTGATGTCGCGTATATACGCGCTTTCGTTAACACAAACAAGCGTATACCTCTGTACAAATTACAGAACCAATTTAACTGCACATACGCGCTTTCTCTTCAGTGAATCCGCGTATATACGCGCTTCCTCTTCGGCGAACTAGCGTATGGTTCTTCAGAGATTTTAGGTCATTGCATTTCTTCAGAACAGATACTTCACACAGATTTAACCCTTCACTTTAGACAGATGTTCGCCTCTTCTTGGATCTAATCATTCCATAAACAGATCTAGCAAATACAAGCACATTTCAGATCTAGATCCCCTTCTTCATCATTGGTGCATCATATATTCAGATTTATCATTCAAGTGTAACCCTTTCCATTCAGATCTACTTCAGAGAGAAGTATTCATTCAAGCTCAGACATCTTGCACCCACACTCATGATTTGCACAATGAAATTCTTCTCCTTATATAGGTTTTCCATTTTTCAATACCATGAGCCCCTTTTTCAATACCATGAGCCAAACCAATACCATGAGCCCAAAACTACATTAGACGGGGTCATTTAGACGAATCATTACCCAATACAATGGGTCAATACCATGGTGGTTACCCCTGGTTTTTCACTTTTTGAGCGCTTTTGCCCATACGCTACTTGGCATGTTATTTTCCGCGTGCATACGCGACTTCCCCTTGATATATCCACGTATGCCTTGAGACATACTCTTTTTATCATAGATTTAGCACATGCTGAATTCCTTTCTTCACTGCCTTCAAGTCCATCAAATCAAGAATAACTTCATCAGGTGGTTTTCCATCAAGGACAACACATGTCAACAAGCTCATGTCTGCATCTTCATTCAGAGGGTTGCCATCAAGGACAACACTCAGCATCATATTGCCAACAAGAAATGCAATCTCCAAGTCAAAAAATATTAAGATCCAGGACCCTTCTCTAAATGCATGAGAAGGGTTTAAATACTACTTAGCTAAATCTAAAAATAGTCTTATTACAAAAATTAAGGATTCGGTTCAATGACCGTCCTTTTCCTAGGCTAAAATACAGTGAAATTGAAACTAAATCTAACTATCTATGAACTTGATCTTTAAACTTGCAGGCATCTAGCATAGTTTTGAGAAGTTGCGGTTGACCGACTTCAGAATTCAACTGTCCTGAAAAGACAGAGTCGGCAAGCGTAGACGCAATCTTCTCTGTAGCATTGATGATACAATTAAGTGCACTGTGATGACTGTGTGGCTTCACCAAGTACGCCCAGTATGAGTCCCAATTCAATCTTGTCAGCCCTTGAAATGATTTTGCTCTTTATTTTGCCTTTTGCCTCCATTCTGTTTGCATCTTTATGGTACACATGAATAGGCAAAGGATCGTGGATAGTCCATTGCCAACCCATCACAGGGAATTTAGAGACATAACAGATAGCATCCATGACATAGGCAGATAAATAAAAAGGCGGATAAACCCATTGAGAAACATTTCGTTTGGACCGGTAGTGAAAAATCTCAGTGGTCAAATTATCAGATAGGATTTTGGCCCAGTCTACAATTGTAGCATTAACGGCTGCATTCAACAAAGGAAGCCATTCAGGCAAGATCATATTTATGTCAGGCTTTCCAAAAAGCCTGCATAACATGGCAGCAGTGAAACAATAAGGAGACGTAAGTGAACCCGTGGTGTACATACCTTGTTTGTTTTTCTTCAATGGTTCACTTCTTTTGGTCCACTCCTTTGTGCATTCTGCCAAATTTGCATGTTCCCTGGCAAAATCTTCCATGAATTGTTTGTTGTAAGTCGCCTGAGGTTCTGGCAACTTATACATTAATCTCAGATCTTCTATGGTGAATGACCCGATTAGCTCTTCAGATGGAGTTCTGAATTGTCTGTCTGAAATATCGGTGCTGTCCAGCACCCATTTCACCATGTCCGTATACAGGAGAATCCTCGGCCTTGCCGCTATCCTATGGAGAAATGAACAAGCCAGTTCTTTGAGGGTTGCTTCAGAGGTATCACTAGAACCTGCTGTAGCCACAACTTTCATCACCACATGATTTTCTTCTTCTAACAGATTATACATTCCTTCCCAAGTGGATATACCGGCATCTTATTACAAGCGGTGTCTGCAAACAGTGAAGCCATTTCTCTGTTTTCAGAATTCGAGCTCTTCTCCTTCTTACCCATAGTGTTTAGTGAAAGCTTTGTATAGACGTTTGCTCCTTCGTGCCTGCGTTTTACGAGTAAATGAGAGTAATGGCATAAGAAAGGTGATGAGACTGTTTTAAATGTGAAAGCGGATGAAATATAATATTTTAATCGTGAAACGACTTTCAATCCAAACACAATCTCATTTACCATTAATTGTCAATCCAATCATTTAATTTAATCATTAAAGCGCATAACAGATTTGATATATGGGAAGATTGCCTTTGGATAACGTGCCTACATGAATCTACGACATTGCGATCTACGATTTGCTGCGCAATATCGCAATATCGCAATGTCACAATATCGCAATATCGCAAAATGAAGCCATCTTAGTTATGTAAAATAGCGCAAAAGTAGAAATTGCGCAATAGCGCAAAAGCGCATATCGCAAATCTCGCAAAAGCGTAAAATTAAAAATAGCGCAAAAGGTATTCATTAATCACTTCTGTTTTCTGCACTATGCGATCTGCGATCAATAGGTTTATTGTATAGGCTTTTGGGGTCGCATTATCGCAAAAGCGCAAAATCGCATTTTCAATTTTATAAAAGATATATATCATTTTGCGATGGGTGCGGTATTTTATTTAAAGAACAATTTTATTGTAATCTATCATAAAATTAAGTGTTTCATAATGTTCTTTCTAAGGGATTTCTCTAAGTTTATGATAGAAAGTTTTATTTGAAAATGAAAACAAATCCTAATTGATTTTTTGGATTTTTAACTAAGGGTCCCCATTTATTTAGTATTATTACTAATATTAAATAAAAGGGGGGGTTGTTGCTGGTCACAACAATTGGCGATTCACTGAAAGAAACAGTTATCTCTGAAAAAATAAAATGAACATTCTATCTTTAGTAAGTAAAGACTTTTAAAGATAATGAAAACTATCTTGGGATAATTCAAATAAAATGTAACTATGAAAAAGAAATAAAAATCATTCACAATTTCTTTCTAATTCTTTAAGAATAAAAACATTTTGGGTTATTTCAAGCTTTGATTGGTGTTAATAATGAAGCAAGTGGATTTCTCGAAGTTTTGGTTTTATAATATACTCTATTGCCATAGGTATTGCCTCTGCTACCAGCAAACGTTCATAGTATCGACAGGGTTACCTTTAAACCATTAACCATTCATTGTCCCATCCAACTAAAATTATGACTTTTTAAAAGATAAATTCATAGGACCTATTATCTCATGTTTTTTTCTTTTACTTATTTTTTATTTTAAGAGCCATTGTTCTGGTTTGGTAGCCAGTTAATAACAATGCCATTCACTAGTTATAATTAAACTGAACAAGCTGGCTCGTGATGAGACCCCTTGTTTTATATTTATAAGCCATTACCCTGTTTTGGTATGCAGTATTGGTAATGTCAGTTTTATTAATCCTTATGAACATGGTAAGTCGGCTCATAATGAGACCTCTTATCTCTTAAATTTTCAAATTTCTTAGAATTACATTCTAAAAAATCACAACTTAAATGGATGGGGTGAAATAGTTTTATCCTTAAGAATCAATGGATGACAATTTTTAGAGTTTTTTGAATTCCAAAACTTTGAAAAAATCTTTACTTTGATAGATAAACTTTCTCTGCTTAATAAACTTATGATGATTTACATTCTTCTCAATTTTTCAAAAGATCATGCAAATGATTGAAATAATCTTTCAAAGTTTAACATCTTATTTTGAATTATTCAAAAAATGTGATCATTACTTTAAAAATTCTTATTTACACAAAATAAATATTTATAATATTCTTCCGAAGAAATTTTCTTAAATAGTAAACAGTCAATCAGAGACTCATTAACAACCTTTATTTTCAAAAACAAAAACAATCAAAATTCTGCAGAAAGGAATATGTACAGTTTAAGAAGGGGTTACCTCCTTATGAAAATAATTTCTTCAAGATAAGCCCATTTACAGGAAGAGATTCTGTCTTACCTGTTAGATCTTGGAGTATGAATGTATTTGAGCTTATCTTCTCAACGATCTGAAATGGTCCAAGCCATATTTTCTGAAACTTGGTATGCTTACCTTTTTCTTCGTGTGCTTTATCCCATTTCAAAACAAGATCACCAATTGAAAAAATTCTTGAGCCAGTAGAACTTGCATCAAAAGAAGATTTTACAAGCTGATGATGTTTTTCATGAGTAATTTTTGCTTTATCCCTATCTTCTTCTAGTTTAAGGATTTGATCATATCTCAATTGAATGGATGAAGAAGGATTTTCTTCAATAAATTGTACTAGGGCTAGTGATGGAAGAGTTAAATTTGATGGTATCACAACTTCTTTTCCATAAACCAAATTGAAAGGTGAAGTCCCTATTGAAGCTTTTTCAGTGATACGATCAACCCATAATGCAAAGATTAAAGACTTGTGCCAATTCTTTTGATTTTGATCAATGGTCCTTTTAATGATTTTGATAAGGTTTTTGTTAGTGGATTCAGCCAAACCATTACTTTGTGGATAATAATTTGCTGAATATTTTAATTTAAAACCTCTTTTGACTGCAAATTATATTAAACTATTTCTAGAGAAGTAAGATGCATTATCAAAGACTAGAGCGTTAGGTACACTAAACCTGGTTATGATGAATTGATCTATGAAATCAATAATTGCATCAGAATTGGTTACCTTCAATGGAATTGCCTCTACCCATTTTGTAAAGTAATCAGTTGCAGTAAGGATGTACTTGTGCTGTTTGGAAGAATGAGGAACTATCTCACCAATAATGTCAAGCCCCCATTGTTCGAATGGTTGCTCAATAGTCACTAGTTGCAAAGGAAAAGCTGGTTTCTTTTGTCTTCCACTTGCAGTTTGACAAATTCGGCACTTCCTTACGTAATCATGTGTATCTTTAAAAAGGGTAGGCCAGTAATAACCAGCACGAATTATCTTGTGAGCTGTGGTATCACCTCCAAAATGACCTCCTATTGGTCCATCATGCAACTCTTGCAAAACCTTTTCAGCTTCAGTCTTTTCAAGACATATTAATAAAATTGAATCATAATTTTTCCTAAATAATACTTTATCAATGATCTCATATTTAACAGCCTTTAACCTTAAAGCGCGTTTACTCTTATAGCTGAGATTAGAAGGAGCATACCCATTTTTCAAGTAATATATAAGATCAGCATACTGAGATTCGGAATCTGTAACACTTATCTGACTTACTTGAATATCTTGATTTGAATCTTGATTTTCTGGCATGTTATGAGCTCCTGCCAATAATCTGCAAAAACCTTGTCCTCTAACAATCTTAGCTGGTTTAATATCAATATCATATTCTTGCAAGGATGTTACCCAGTTAGCTCTCTTTTCTCCTACTTCTTTTTGAATTAATAATTGCCTCACTGCAGAGAATGGGACAATGATTTTTGTATGTGTTTTCAAGAGAAAAGGTCTAAAATTTTTGATTGATTTAAACACAGCAAAGGCTTGTTTTTCAACATCAGAATAATTAAGCTCAGCTCCTTGCAGATTTGAACTATAGAAAGAAATTGGTGCTTCGATTTCTTGATCATGGAGTTGTGTTAAAATGGCTGCATAGGATGTTTCAGTGGCCAGAGTATACAAAGTAAAATCTTTAGAAAAATCCGGGGTATTCAAGCTGGTGCATTAATGATCGCTTGTTTGATTGCCTCAAAGGCTTCTTTCTCTTTATGTCCCCATTTGAATACTGAATTCTTCTTGATCATATTTTTCATAGGTAATACAATTAAAGAAAAATCAGGAATAAATCTTTTAACAAAATTGATCTGTCCAAGAAATGATTGCATGGATTTTTTGTTATGAGGTAAAGAAATATCAGAAATTTCTTTCACTCTATCTGGATCAATATATATACCATCTTTTGACACAACAAATCCTAAGAGTTTTCCGTCATCTAAAGCAAAGAAATATTTCTTCGGATTTAAGGAAATACCAAACCTTCTACATCTTTCAAATATTTGTCTTAAATCATGTAGATGATTGGCTCTCTTTTTTGAAAATACTGTTATGTCATCAAGATAAACAACAACTGATTTATTGATCAGACCTTTAAATGCTATGTCCATGGCTCTTTGAAAAGTTGCTCCTGCATTTATTAGACCAAAAGGCATTTTCTGATAAGCATAAGTTCCCCATTTTGTTCTGAAAGTTGTTTTCAATCTGTCATCCGGATGAACTAAAACTTGATTATAGCCCGAAAATCCATCGAGAAAGGACATAAGTTCAGAACCAGCTACCTTTTGAAGTATCTGTTCCATGGTTGGCAATGGGAAATTATCTTTTAAACATGCCTTGTTTAAATTTCTGAAATCAATACAGATTCTTATATCACCATTCTTCTTCCTTACAGGTACCATATTAGAAACCCAATTGGAGTGCCTGACTGGAAAAATGATTTTGGCTTTTAAAAGTTTATTAAGTTCTTATTTGATTTGAATTTTGAGATTTGGATGGTTCTTTCTCAACTTCTGTTGAACAGGTTTAATATTAGGAAGCATTGGAATTGTATGTTGAATAATCGAATTATCATACGTTTTTAGATCATCATAATTCCAAGCAAAAACGTTTTTATATTTGTTCAACAGTTTAATGAACGCATTCCTTTCCTCTGGTGTTAAATTGATTCCTAAGTTAACGTTTTGAGGTTTAGAATCAGAACCGAGATTTACTAATCCAAACTTCAAAGTAGAGCTTTGAAGTTTAGCATTAGTGACTTTCTTGAATCTGTCTTTAATGTCATATAAATATTCTAATTTAACAACAGATTGCGGAATGGGATTTTCATTACCTTTTGAAGCAATTTGTAAATCATGATCATATTCGTCAATAATTTGTTCATCATATGATTTCTCTGAAGTCATGAAATTTATAATATCTTGATCATGATAGAAAACTCTCCAGTTTGTAACATTATCTGGGACAGACGGACGAAAAATCAATTCTACAGAAAACCTATCAGGACTGCAATCTTCAGCAGGAAGGAGTTTAGATGCAACATTAGCTAACAAGTCAGCTGATGTATTTTGATTCCTAGGAATAGGAGAAATATTGAATGCTAAAAAATGAGTGGTAAGATCTTGCACTAGGGTTTGATAGTGTTTAAGATGTCCCGAAAGGCAATGAATAGTATTCCTAACTTGTTTAATTACAATTTCGGAATCACCAAAGACTTTCAAGTATTTAACATCTAACCCTATAGCTTTATAAAGTCCTTGAACCAAGGCTTCATATTTTGCGGTATTGTTAGTACACTCAAATTCTAACCTACATGACAACATAGTTTTCTCACCATCAGGATCAATTAAGATGCATCCAGCTCCAGCTCCATCACTAGACTTTGATCCATCAAAATATAACGACCAAAATAAAGACTTATCTATTGGCTTATCTACAATTACATCAGAAATATTTACAATTCTGGAAGAATCAGATTGTGAAAAATTTTCTATTTGAGAAACAAAAGTATTTACAGAAAAAGGTGATTGAGGAGCTTCGAAGTTTCCAAGAAATGATTCGACAGAATAACCTCCAAGAATATTGTTGTTGAATGCCACAGGCTCATTAGGTTGTTCGAATTCAGTGACAGTGTGCGTCATATGTTTTTCTCGTTCAATTTTAATTTTATTTGGTTTCCCTTTGTAGGGAAGCCACATATGCGAATAATCAGTTGAGATATAACCATTAAGTTTCGCAGACCAGTCCCTGCTCAAGATTAATCCATAGAATTCAGGAATATCAGCAATCAAAATATCAATTCTTTGGACAATCCTAGGATCAAAAGCTAATCTGATAGTAACTGAATTTATTTCTCCTACAACTTTAACTTTAGAGCGATCCAATTGAACGATATGAACTACTGATTTCTGTGGTTCAATATTCAATTTAGCACAGACAGAAGTAGGCATTATATTGGAGGAAGCTCCAGAATCAATCAAAAAATTGTGCAGATTTTTATTGTACATCTCATAAGTCAAAAGAAAAGGAGGAGTTTGAGAATTTGACTTTTCCCCAATGAGCACAATATCAGTAGCATCTACCTTATTTGGTGGCTTACCAGCTCCCCTAGCTGCTTTTGCAACTACACCGCTTGGTAAAGGAGTAATTGGTATAGCGTTTAATTCTTTCAATAACAACTTTTGCTGATGTTTTAGTTTGCTGAGTTCATGTAAGGAAATGTTAGCTTTGATATTTTTCATGTCCTCGACAATGTTGTATTCCATAGGATCTGACACTACTAAAGTCTTTGTTGTTGATGTAGGAGGATTAGAAGAGGATGGCTGATTTTGAATAGGTAATGGAGAAGTTTTCTTTACAGGGGATTTGTCTTTGGTACTTGGAGTTGTAATTTTCTTTTTAGGAACTGTTTGCACTGGTTCCGATATAGATTTACTCCTAGTACTTATAGGCATAGCTTCTTCACTATCAGAATTAGGGAGAATAAAATCCCACATTCCATTCAATTCAGCTATTTCTTCATTCTCATCTTCCTCATCTGATACTAGAGATGTATCTTCTTCTTCTTCCTCTTCTTCTGATTCTGCATTAGAGATTGCATTAGGAGGTTTAGATTCAAATTGGTTTCTTCTAAAATTTCGGAATGGTTTCTTGGTAGAAGTTTCAGCTACTTGTTTTTTAATTTCAACCATTTCATTTGACATGGTTTTAAGAACTTTCTGTAAACCTTCCATGTCGTATGGATCTTTGGCGTTTTTCTTTGAATCATCTTTGAAGCTGATTTCTTTGATTTCCTTTCCTCGATAGCATTTTTCTTTTCTAGAGAAGTAATCCGTTTTTCCACTGCAATAGCTTCTTTCATATTCTCAGCTAACATAGGCTTTGTAGCTCTGTCTACGAAAATTGCTATGTTTGAGGGTAAGGCAATTATGTACCATTCAATTTTGACTTGTTCACTGGGCTGTGAATCTGTGTGAATTTTGTTTAAGAGTTTGTTGAATCTAGCGTTGAATTCTTTAATGGGTTCCTTGGGTTCTATCTTCAAATTTGAGAGGTCATTGAGCAAAGTTGCTATTGATCGGTCATCTCCAAATTTGGTTAAAAAATGATCTGCAAAAATGTCCCAACTTGTTATGGATCCTGATGGTAATGAAAAGTACCATGATCCTGCTATCCCTTGAAGAGTATAAGGGAATAGTCTAACTACAACATCTTCATGTGTGACTCCATTCAAATTAATAGCTAGCATAAAGTTATTGATATGTTCTTCAGCTTGAATGTTGAGATTTGGGCTAAACTTTGGAAGCCATTTTCCAGGATTGTCTGGTAAATCATGTAAAGGTGCAGCTATGTTGATTGCCCCTGGAGTAGCCCATGGTCTAGCCATTATTGGAACAAATATTGGAGGGGTAGTAGAAACTGGTGGTGTTTGAATAGAAGTTGTTGCAATAGATGATGTTGAGATTGATGAGGATTGAGCAGATGATGTTTGTGGAGATGATGATTGAGGAGATGATGTGGAAACAACTGTACTTTGTTGAGATGGGATTTCGGAAACAGGTATTTGAATATTAGATGTTGAACTTATATCACTTATTGATTCCGATTGAGTTTTTCTTATCTTGACTCTATTAGGTAAAGGGAATTCTTTCGGAGAAATACCAAGTTTTTCACTTTGAAGCCTAGTAAGAGGTTTCGAAGAAACAAATTTTGAAGTGACACTACCTTCAGATATTTCAGACTCTTCTAGAGATAATGAGAATCCTTTCAATTTATGAATTAAATCTTGAACTTCAGGAGACTCAGGATTTTGATTGTCTGAATGTTTTGAGATTTTGGTAGTGGGTGTCTGAATATTTTCTGCAATTTCTTCTTTAGGATTTTGAATTTCAGAAGAAATTGAAGAAGTTAATGAGGGTGTTTTGCTCTCAGATTGGCTTGTGGATAAAGATTTACTTGCTATTCATAGCTCATGCCCTCCTTCTAGCGCCAAAAATGTTGAAGCCTAGAAAATCTTTGCTTCAAACATCGGGGAAAACCACCCGGTCGGGACCTTAAGACAGCTCCTTTTCCGTTTGGTATGGTGGCTCCGACTGGATTTAAAGGACCAGTTTCCTTATAACTAAATGGATTGGTTTGGATAGGTGGAAATGGGACTAAATTAACTGAAATAAAACTATCTAATTTAAACTAAATACTGGTAAAGAAATTCTAACACTAACCCAGGTAATTATATGTGAATACAACTTAAGATTGTTCCAATTTAACAATAACCATGAAAATGTATTATTATTTAAATTGAAATATGTAGAAACAAATAAAGATAACTCTGTTTAAGAAATTAAACAGAGTTGTATTAGCATATTGCATTCATCATTGTATACCATCTATATATATACTTATGAAAGATAACGTTTCAATTATACTCAGAAATGATATATAAAAGGAAGCGTTGTGAAAACAAATATATATAAATGATAGCAATTTTAAAGCGAATATCATAAGACAAAAGAAATCAATAGTGAAAGGATAGAAATACCTCATTCATCTTGAAGACTTTCAAATGCAATGTGATACTCTAATCCAGTAACTCTGATGCAAAATCAAATTCCAAGGTACAAAAATGCAACACTTCAAAGATAATTCCGCATGAAAATCACCAGATGTGATCCTTTTTAAAAATATATAAGACAATGGAGTACAGAAATGCAATCTCCAAGTCAAAAAATATTAAGATCCAGGACCCTTCTCTAAATGCATGAGAAGGGTTTAAATACTACTTAGCTAAATCTAAAAATAGTCTTATTACAAAATTTAAGGATTCGGTTCAATGACCGTCCTTTTCCTAGGCTAAAATACAGTGAAATTGAAACTAAATCTAACTATCTATGAACTTGATCTTTAAACTTGCAGGCATCTAGCATAGTTTTGAGAAGTTACGGTTGACCGACTTCAGAATTCAACTGTCCTGAAAAGACAAAGTCGGCAAGCGTAGGCGCAATCTTCTCTGTAGCATTGATGATACAATTAAGTGCACTGTGCTGACTATGTGGCTTCACCAAGTACGCCTAGTATGAGTCCCAATTCAATCTTGTCAGCCCTTGAATTGATTTTGCTCTTTCTTCTGCCTTTTGCCTCCATTCTGTTTGCATCTTTATGGTACACATGAATAGGCAAAGGATCGTGGATAGTCCATTTCCAACCCATCACAGGGAATTTAGAGACATAACAGATAGCGTCCATGGCATAGGCAGATAAATAAAAAGGCGGATAAACCCGTTGAGAAACATTTCGTTTGGACCGGTAGTGAAAAATAACGGTGGTAAAATTATCAGATAGGATTTTGGTCCAGTCTATAATTGTAGCATTAATGGCCGCATTCAACAAAGGAAGCCATTTAGGCAAGATCATATTTATGTCAAGCTTTCCAAAAAGCTTGCATAACATGACAACAGTGAAACAATAAGGAGAGGTAAGTGAACCTGTGGTGTACATACCTTGTTTTTTTTTATTCAATGGTTCACTTCTTTTGGTCCACTCCTTTGTGCATTCTGCCAAATTTGCATGTTCCCTGGCAAGATCTTCCATGAATTTTTTGTTGTAAGTCGCCTGAGGTTCTGGAAACTTATACATTAATCTCAGATCTTCTATGGTGAATGACCCGATTAGCTCTTCAGATGGAGTTCTGAATTGTCTGTCTGAAATATCGGTGCTGTCCAGCACCCATTTCACCATGTCCGTATACAGGAGAATCCTCGGCCTTGCCGCTATCCTATGGAGAAATGAACAAGCCAGTTCTTTGAGGTTTGCTTCAGATGTATCACTAGAACCTGTTGTAGCCACAACTTTCATCACCACATGATTTTCTTCTTCTAACAGATTATACATTCCTTCCCAAGTGGATATACCAGCATCCTTATTACAAGCGGTGTCTGCATACAGCGATGCCATTTCTCTGTTTTCATAATTCGAGCTCTTCTCCTTCTTACCCATAGTGGTTAGTGAAAGCTTTGTATAGACGTTTGCTCCTTCGTGCCTGCGTTTTACGAGTAAATGAGAGTAATGGCAAAAGAAAGGTGATGAGATTGTTTTAAATGTGAAAGTGGATGAAATATAATATTTTAATCGTGAAATGACTTTCAATCCAAACATAATCTCATTTACCATTAATTGTCAATCCAATCATTTAATTTAATCATTAAAGCGCATAACAGATTTGATATATGGGAAGATTTCCTTTGGATAACGCGCCTACTTGAATCTGCGACATTGCGATCTGCGATTTGCTGTGCAATATCGCAATATTGCAATGTCGCAATATCGCAATATCGCAAAATGAAGCCATCTCAGTTATGTAAAATAGCGCAAAAGTGGAAATTGCACAATAGAGCAAAAGCGCGTATCGCAAATCTCGCAAAAGTGCAAAATTAAAAATAGCGCAAAAGGTATTCATTAATCACTTCTGTTTTATGCGCTATGCGATCTGCGATCAATAGGTTTATTGTATAGGCTTTTGGGGTCGCATTATCGCAAAAGCGCAAAAGCGCAAAATCACATTTTCAATTTTATAAAAGATATATATCATTTATCCGATGGGTGCGGTATTTTATTTAAAGAACAATTTTATTGTAATCTATCATAAACTTAAGTGTTTCATAATGTTCTTTCTAAGGGATTTCTCTAAGTTTATGATAGAAAGTTTTATTTGAAAAGGAAAACAAATCCTAATTGATTTTTTGGATTTTTAACTAAGGGTCCCCATTTATTTAGTATTATTACTAATATTAAATAAAAGGGGGGTTGTTGCTGGTCACAACAGGCCTTCACCTCAGGCTCAAGGTTGATGATCACTGCATAAGAAACAAATCTGTACCTACTGAAAATATGCTCAGTCAACTTTGAGCTTATTCACACACTCCTACCTACCCTATCAACTGTAATCTCCATTTGTAGTTCAAGGAACATGAAACGCCCAATGAAGCCAGTCATTGATCTGATCTGACACTTGAATCTCTTGACTGTGCTTGAAGCAAAAATAAACATGATACTAAAATAACCGAGGCAGCATGAGATATATCTGATCTTCATAATGGAAATATAGTTGGAAATATGGACTATAGAACCTTTCCATGTAGCCAGCTATAGGATCAAAGAATACATGGTTAGTTTGATGTTTCTTATGATATTCTGCAGCTTTGGACAACTCACCAACACCAATACTTTGATCATCTACATAAGGCTTCAGCTATGTGCTTTCAAACTGATCCTCAAATTGATTATCAAAAACAATGTATTCTTCCTCAATCTCAAAAGAGAAAGGAAGCAACGCCCTCTCTTTGTATTCTTCCATAGAAAGATTTTGAAAATTATGATCATGATCATGAAGACTATATGATTGAATTTGACCTTGTAAACCTTCAATGTATTTTACAATGTTCTTAGCAAATTCATCCAAAAATGTAATCTTATCTTCTGTCTTTCACTCAAATGATTTTAGATAAGAAGACAAGGACAAAGAAAAATTTTCATCTATTTATTCATTAATATGATCATCATTCCATTGTTTGAAACCTTGAATAGAAGGAGAGTTTGCCACCAACTCTTTTCTGTCTATCCATTCCTCCAAAAACGTAAGCCAAAAGTCTGCAAATGACTTAATAGATTTGACAGGAAAACTTTCAATCCATTGTTTACATTTCCCTTGAAATGAATCATAGAACAACATAATGCAAACTTCTTCATGTTTGACTCTAAGAAGCTCGGTAAAATCACATAAATATGATATATGCTTCAAAGTCAAACTAAAATCATCTCCATTGAATTTTGGACCATTCCTTAGAAAATATGTATCCTTGGGAAAATGATTTGGAAAACCATGAATTTCTGAAAAATTTATGCATGCATACCTTGAAATAAGAATGGTAGCATCTGAGTTCTTCATAATTCCAGTGGAATCACCATGAATCTATGAATTTTGAATTCTTCAAGAATGGAGTCGCCAAGGTAGTTCTACAGCCTCGAACAGATTTTGAGCTCCTGCTACCTTCAAGAGTTCAGCATCATGATTCTCAGGAGATGTATATCTTCAAGCTCCCAGCAGATGCACCAAAATGTTGTCACCAAAATATGAACCTGATAGGCTGCTGATCAGACAACCTCAGTGTAACTATTTCAAACTTAGCCTCCTCAGCCTGAGAGGGATTTATCAGGGGTTAATGATTTTGAATAGAGATATAGATAGATGGCTAACTCTATGAATTAAGTTTTGATTTTGTATATTTGCAGGTTGAAAAGATGAAGGCTAATACTACCATTGGGCTTATGGAGTCAACAAGTCAGTAGGTTCAGTGGCAAGATTCCTTGACATGGAAGATGAGGAAAATAGGGGTCTTAAACAAAGGAAATTCACTCAAGAGCATAGGTCAACACAATCATTTCATTACTAAAGGAAGTCAGAGCATAGAGTTATGAATTTTGAGTAATAGTAATGAAATCTACTGCTAGTGGTTCAAAGGCAATTCACTCATAAAACATAGAAAAACATAGTCACCTCATTACTAAAGGAAGCCAGAGCATAGCGTTATGAATTATGAGTAATAGAAATGAGATCTACTGCAAGTAGTTAAACATAATAGGTAGATCAATAAAGCATTAAAACTCCATGAGAATCTCAGGTCATTCAAGAAGAAAACCTCTCCGCATTACTAATCACAGTCAATTACATAAAGCAGCAACTTTTGCCAAAAAGTTTTCAACCCTCTTCTAATTTGACCTCTTGCTTCATATATAGCTTTTAAAATATTGGAATCTATGATCCATCATAAAAAAAAATTGAATTTCTATTATTGACACCTATTCTAACCATAAAACAGGCTTATTAATTACAAAATGACAACTTGACTATCTTTGAAGAGTCCTAATTCAAATAGGGCTAAAACTCCTAAATATACTTATAAAAACCTTATCTAGTCTTCAATTCATAATTTTCCACTTGCAACCTCATGAGGTCGAATTTGGTGATGCCTCCAGCCTTGTTATGAACCCTACTGTTCCATGACCTAACTTCCCTAGAAACCAGGAAACAGAGTTTGCTAAAATTTAGCACTTACCTCCATGCTTGATCTTCGAACCATTTTTGCTGAAAATATGGACCTTTTAAGATAAGTGACATGTATTATCACTTCCATGTAACAATTCCTTTCCACCTGTATAGAAGCTAAGCCTTTGAAAAAGTAAAAGGAGAGATGGTATGGCTACGCTACGAAATGAGCAATTGTTTTCGTAGCGCAGAATTTGTATCTTTCCAAACCACTCTCAACCATTATTTTTATTTTGCTTTGAGACCTAGAATTTCATTTGTGAACCATTTCTAGCCACCACCAACAACAAAATTTGGATATGAAGCTTTTTTACCTCTCAAAACCTTTATAAAAATGTTCAAAAATGCCCCTACAACAGTTTCGTAGCGCGCTACGAAACTGCTGTGTATGTCCCTTTTACATATTTTTTTCACAATATTCTGATTTTAAGAGTATTTTCACCTTTTAATGATTTCCTTGATGTTAATAAACCTTAACCATAAAAATAATTCAACTTTGCAAAGTCCTCAAAAAGTGATGTCTTTCCCAAAAACAAGACTGTATTAAGGATTTGTCACTTACTACACTTCTTCATCTGAAAAATAGATTCTGAGACAGAGCTTTTATATTCTCACCCATAATGTATTTTGAAAAACTGAAGAGGCATTTGGAGACCAATTTTTCTTGAACAAAAACCTCTCTTGGTTTTTTGAAATACCTCTCCTACTGCCCAGAAACTGTCTTTGAACAACCTGTGTAAAACTGCAAAATTTTGATTTCTGAAAATATGGCTTAAAAGAAAGCCTTATATCTCCAAACTGGTAACACTAATGACAAACGTGAGATAGTTTATTGTATCTGGAAATTTTGGGAAGAGAAACCTCCTTTAGAATTCCAAAGTAATTTTTCATGTGGCCAGAAACTAATCTTGAAAAAGATTGCTAAAACCAGAAAACATAGTTTTTCTCTCAATGACTTTCAGCAGTTTCGTAGCGCAAGTTAAACCATCAATTTCTCACACCTCATAATGAATTTGAAGCAACTGAAAGATTTTTTTTTATTTAAGTATGTTAGGAAGAAAAACCTCTTTCAGTTTTCAAAAATGAGTTTTCAATTTCTCAGGAATCCCTCTGGAAGTTGACTACTAAAAGAAGAAAAACAGGGTTTTTTGCTGAAAAAGGCTGTTTTAGCCATTTCGTAGCACACTATGAAAACATCAGCATTTTTGTAGCTAAAAATAGGTTTTTTACACTGTCTATGCTATGAAAACGTGGTTTCATGGCTAATTCCAAAAATTATTCAAAATGGTTAGAAATTTGACTTTCTAAACATGGTATGAGACACTCAAGGTATTAAATAAGGCTGTTGGACTTTATTTTGTAAATGAAAATGAGACTCTAACCCTATCAATTAACCCCTAAAAACTTAAAAGTACTCAAGACCTACTTGAAAACATGACCAAAAGAAGATTCGACACAATGATGCTTTGAAAATTTAGGGTGTGATAACAAGTTCCATTAAAGTGAGGGATTCTAGATTGATAGTCTTGAGGCATAGGTAGTAAAGTTTGTGGTAGTACTAGGGGGGCATACCATGCTACCATGATAGGAGGTAATGGAACCCAAAGAGGATTTACAAGAGGAGGGTTTATGAGTGGAGGTGGAGGGTGAAATGGAGTGGTTTTCACAGTGGATGTATGAGTGGGGGTAACAAATGTACTTGGACCAACTAGCTCATATTGAGCAGATTTGGAACAAAAGGAGTCAAAGTGTTGGAGAAGCTGAAAATCAGGAAGAGTGGAAGGAGAGGCTTCTCTACTAAGACTCTGCTATAAGCTTGTAGTCTCAAGGTTTGTCTGGTCTATCCAACTTTGAGACTTAGTTCGGAATAGGTTTCTTCTATGGTGTAAGTCAAATTGGGTATCTTGCAAGGATGTAAGGTTTTCGGGAAAAGAACTTGCCTTGTGAATTGGTCTGATAATAGTTGAATCTTCAGTCCTAGAATTTTTTCTTAAGATTCTTTTTGGGTCATCAACTATAGCAGGAGGGGTTGGGTCAGGGTGAGATCTGGTGCTGATTCTTTGTGAAGCCATATTTCAGACCCACAACACAGAGAGGTTGAAAGTTTGTAAGGGGTTTAAAAATGAACCTATCAGAAAGATTAAAGAATTCACACAATATGTGTTGAAAAGTGTAACTAGGTCGGTCTTCATGTTGACTATGTAAATATGTGTTTATGAAAAGAAGAAGGCAATGTAAATAAAATGTATTTTTAGTATACTTGCTTCATGGGCTTCATAAGAAAGATTGTATTAAGTAGATGGACTTATTCTTGATGTCCATTAGGCTTGATTTAAGTATGCTCCAGGAACTTGTGAAAGAAGCTCACAAATCTCAATGCAATAATGGAAGACAACCCTTAAACGTAGTGAATAAATATCTCTCCATCGCATGGAATTCACCATGATCTAGTTGGCCTCATTCACCATGAAACTAGTCAGTTTAAATCATAACTATATGGTCAGCTTACTTAAAAGAGATATGCTATATATATACATGCGATGTGCAGTCATGATTGAGAAAACAAGTGATCAGACATCTCCAAGATAAGAGTGCGGATATCTACAAGAAAGTTAGATTAATATCTACAAGGAAGTGAGTGCGGATATCCACAAGAATACTATGTGAATATCTACAAGGATACAGTGCAAATATCTACAAGGAGACTATGCGGATATATACAAGGAGATAGTGCAGAAATTTACAAGGAGACAACGCGATAAAATAAGAGATTACAGTGCGGATAAGGGAAGGATACAATATGGATGAAAGAAGGATCCAAATGCAGATAAATGATAGTATAGTATGTAGATCTATAACAAAGATACAGGAAGAGGATTGTGAATATCAAGAAGTATAGGATTGTGATCATACAACATGGTATAAGCGAATGTCTCAGGACTAAGATACAAGTGTAAGGGTTATGATGAATTCTGAAGTGTAACATAAGGAAGGTAAATCCTTCCCACAATAAAAGTGTTACTTTTGCCTAACATTTATGTATTGTGCATTTTGATAATTGACTTGATGAAAGATTAACTAAGAGAAGACATAAGCAAGCTCACAAGTAATTATCAAGAAGAGAATTTGTATTAACCTTAAGCCCTCCAAATTCTCAACATGGTATCAGAGCTAAGGCGAGAGTCAAATAAGGGCACCTAAGAGGCACTTAAGGATTAGATCACAATCAACTGTTCATCTAATAGGCACTCGAGAAGGAGCTCGATAAAAAAAACACATGATCTAGGTGATCTCAATGTAGCTTGGATCACAGAAGTTCATAGGTTCGAATCTCCTGTAAAATTTCAGCAATGAGGTGTAGATAACAGTTTGGTGAGATCTATATTTTGTATGGATAAGACAAAGATCAAATAATATCTTTGGAATAGTTCACAAAGTTCATATTCTATGAATTTTTTGGAAGATATCACAGAACAAAGACACAGACCATAGTTCATATCACCATATGTAGTTTCAGGCTAATCACAGAATCTCAGATCGGAAGAATGGAAATGATATTGTAATATCCCAAAAGGGAATGCAACAATACTTGAACATAATTGTAGTGTAAATTAGCTCATAATATGTGAAAGGAACATCTAACCATCAAATGAATGCCCAACAACAAGAATGTGTCCCATTACTCATTCCAAAGTGAGGAAATGTAGCAATAAAGGGCATAAAAAAATTATTAATAGAGAGTTACACTGTAATTGTGAGAAATGGGACTTAGATCCCTTAGAATATGCAATATACATCTCACATCCATGATCGAAGCAAAAAAATATCACTCTATCCAAGTTAAACAGGTCTCCCCAAGCCAATACAATTCAAATAAGCCCAAACCCCATGACTTTTGCTAACAGAAAACACTGAAGCATGTAACAGTGTAATTTTAATGAGGTTTTATGTAGTAATAAATGATAAACAGTATATCTAGAGTTTACAATCATCCAATGGCTAATAAAAATGGATATCTCTTCCTTTTTATACAAAATGAGAATAACCCAGCAAGGGCTCCATGAAAATACAAGTATAAAATGACAGGCCTGCAGATATAGATCTGGAAAACGCAGTTATACTATAGCTCTATATATATGTAGATGAAATTTACAAGAAATAGAAGAAGAGGCTTTATATAATCTTCCTGGGAGAAGAGTTGGCCCTCTCCCTAAAGGACAAGCTCAAGATCAAGGGTCTTGACCCTGCTACTGCAACACAGAGAGAAATGACGTAGTTCCTGCAAAGGACTGCATTGTAGAAGATGAGAAGTACATTGGCCACATGCCAAGATCTGAAATTAAGCTCAAAGACTCCCTCACTGATCTCCCAGAGAAAGAAAGGCTTCCTCCTCTGAAATACAAGCTCTAGAAGTGGTGTTGTGGTTCTTCCACTACAACACCCTGCAACACAACCCAGATCTCAACAGAAACTATGTTGTAGCTGAAGGAGGATGCTTGGCCTCAAGCCTGCATGTGGAAAACTAAAGTACAATACTCCTCCAAGAGGCCTCTCAAGGTAGGAGAAGGAATTCCTAAATAGGAATGCCTTGTGCTAAACAACACTGCAACTCTACTAAACAACAAGAGAATGCCAAACAGTCATGCAGACCATCAAATCTATAATCATAAAGCTAACCTCAAATGGCTGCCATTCCCTTCCTTATAAGATATGTGAGGCTCCTCACCTTGGGTCCCACCCATTAGGGTTTCTGCATGCACATGATCAATCTCCCTCCAAAACTTCATTGTATCTTCATTAAGGCCACTCTCCCTTAACAGTGCTGTTTGATTTGGCCAAAGTTGACCTCTTCAACCTGCTTCATCCCTTTTCACACCCAAGTGTCTTCAATCTAGGTTTCATATATCTGTCTAAGTTTATCCTTGTTCACATTGGTGATCCACTCCTCTTCATGCATGTTGTTGACTTGGTCAAACTTGACTTTTTCCACATGCAAAAGTCCCTTTTCACACATAAGGGTGTGAAATCCAGCTACCACAATGATCCCCTTTCACACCAAGAGGATTTTTATGCTGATTTAAGTTAAGTATGGGTCTCCTCCCCCATTTATTCATCTACTAGGTGCAAAAACCAAAAATCAATATTCCTATTAGCTGCATGCTAATTTAGGAATATTACAGTCCTCCCCTCCCAAATGTTGCTTGTCCTCGAGCAACTGCAAGGATAGAACTGAAGAGTTTTCTCTCCTCCTCCTGTAGCATCCTCATATGATGAGAATTTCCAAAGAATATGATCCTATCTCAACAATGAATCTCCATAGTGCCCCTCCCAAGCAGCTAGCATTTGGTGAGCATCCCAAATAGCCATCATCATGAAAAGGTGAAATACTCAAGGAGGCAACTATGTGTTGTCTAGAGGCCCTCCCAAGGCATGGAGTCTAAAATTTGTTGGGAAATATCATTCCCATGTAAAACCTCCACCCCCAAGCTATCATCCACACAAGATGAGTCACCCTCCCACATGGAAACTCATGAAATATCTCCTCCACCATTGGCTCTTGCAATGTAGGTGGGCTGAATAACTGAACATGGTAGACAAAATGGCCTACCCCATGTTTTCCTACTCTCCACTTATGATAAGTGTAGAGCATATGCTGATCTTGGGTTGCAATAAGGTTGCCCTCAAGTGGCAAGAAGAAGATTAGATCTCCAAAGATCCTTTCTCCCATGTCATGAATCATGTTGGCCCAAATCATCCCATTCAAAATGAATGGCACATCATCACCATTTGGCATCCAAATCAGAAAAATGCTAAAGGTTATATGTAATTTTGGATGATACCAATGGTTTATCAAGTGGATATAGCACAGTCTTCCCAACTGTTGATTTAGATCATCTTGTGGCAAGTGGTTTTTCAACAAGATGACAGTTGTGCATGTTTTCATATCTACCATGAGGTGGTACATATCATTATATATCAGCTAAGTACAATGAGAATGACAACACAATTGTCCAAATTCATGTAGAGAAGGGTTATCTCCATCATAAAGTTTGGTTCTATCATGGCCATGAAGCCCATAAATAATCTTTCCCTCTTGTGGATCAATGCACTGTACATACATGGTGAGAAAGTGTACATAATCAATAAGTGAAGAAATATATTTCTTACTATGCATAAAGAGTAGGCTGAAAGTGAGGTCCATGGATGATTCTTCCCGTGATAATCTTCTCATACAATTCTGCAACAAGAGAGGATTCATGCTCCCCTTGGAACACCTCATCAATAGAAACATACTCCCAAGTGACAGCGTTGTTGGCCCTAGTGATAAGGCTCTTGTCACTCTATGATCCCCTTCCTTGACATTACACATGTCAAAGTCATCCACTATCATAATGCTATGTGTAGAAATCTTCTTCCTAAGTGGAAGCCCCTCATTATCCTTAAAAGTTGAAGGGTAGCCTCTTTGCACCTTGAATGTGCCATACATTCCTCCTGAAATATCATGATGAGTATGGAGAAATTCCCTCCCATACTCTCCCAATAGTAACCATAGAAACAAGGACTCTTGCTGCCTTCTTGCATTATCAAAATGAAAATCATGGAGCAATAATACAATGATGGACATGTGAGATGTTTCATCAACGTAGTACACGCAAACTCCCTTATACCACATCATGTGGGAGTTATCCTTCCTCCCAAACCAAGGTACATACATGAGATACATCTCAAATAGAAATGCATGTTAATACATGAGACATACCTCAAATAAAGGTAAATACATGGACATAAGATTTAACACGTGATGTCCAAACTCTCTTCTTAACATCCACAACAACCATGCCTTCTTCTTATGTATCCTATCATTGAGACATAAGGCATGATATAAGAGAATATGAATCTTTGGACCGTAACCATACTCAGCCAAAAGCAACCAGTGCAGCCATGCTTCATGCTGGCCTG
Source organism: Pinus albicaulis (assembly GCA_034641835.2). NCBI lineage: Eukaryota > Viridiplantae > Streptophyta > Pinopsida > Pinales > Pinaceae > Pinus > Pinus albicaulis. The sequence continues at coordinate 962,226,273 of CM076581.1, read as the reverse complement.
TATCATAGATCTGTAAGTGGTTTGGAAACCCTTTTCTCCATACTATCATCCACTCATCCCAATGTGGGTGATGGACCTCATTCTACAAATACTTGGTATCCTCCCATGGTAGGACACCAACCTCCTCAAATATTTGAAGAACCTTTCACTTCATGAAATGTTGAAGTGCACCTCCAATGGGATCTCTTGATGAGACCTCCTCCTCATGCATGGCCTTACAAAACCAATGGGGTCTTGGATCTGCTGCAAGTAGAAGTATCTCTTTGAGCTGTGGCATGCTCATTGAGAAAGTGTCATCTAGAGAGGATAAAATGTTTCTCATCTCAAGATGTCTACCATTTTTCATCTCTTCCTTAATTTATTCCTTAATGAAGCTGATATCTAAATGCTCCCATGAGGAATGGGTCCTTCTTTCTTCACTATTTCTCTTGGACAGTGTAGTGTAACCTTGCTGCTCTAGATTAGCAGTAATTGATGATCTAGCAGATTTCCACAATCGTCTAAAATATTTTCTGCAATAATAGAAAGTGGAAATTCAATCATACCTTGATGGGCTTTGGGAACACCTTGTATGGCTACAAGAGTTCCTTCTTCCACTATGTTGGCACCCTCAACTGTTGATTTTGAAGGCTGCTCCTCCAAGGTTGTGACAATGCTGATACAAGTCTCCTCAAGTGGTGGTGAGGGCTCCTCCCTCTCTGATTTTTCTTCATCAAATCTCTTGAACACCCTCTAAGTGAAATCTACAAAAGTAGATACTTTTGCATGACTTATGTGACTGAACCACCAAGTGCTTGCTTTGCCCTTCATATGTAGTGCTGCAATCTCTACTGCTTCTCTCTATACCACTGGAGGTAGTAGGAATAATGCATCAAGTCTTCTTGCCCAATCCCTTGCTGAAGATTATCCATCAAAAGTAGACAATAGAAACCTATTTCCTGTCATTCTTCTTGTGCTGCAAGGTCTCCTTTCTTCCTCCAGTTGAATGAACCCTGGGAAGGCTAGAGTCCCCTTGAAGGCTATAGGTTGAGATTTGCACTCAACAAGGTATTCACTTATAATCTGATGATCCAAGTGTCCTCCATGCTTCTTGTCTTCTTCTTTATGAGAATAGGAAGTGCATGGTACTTCCTCTTCTTGAAACCCTCTAGGAGTTTATTGGCATCTCTTCTCCTTCATCTTCTTAACCTCCTAGGAGAGGTTTTTTCTGGATCTAAAAAGTGATGAGAGAAAAATCATCCTCTCCATCATTCTGATCTTGCTCCTTCTGATAGCTGGAACTCATAGGCTAAGCCAAAGATCATGCTTTGATACCACTGTAATATCCAAAAATGGAATGCAGCAATACTTGAACACAATTGTAGTGTAAATTAGCTCATAAGATGTGAAAGGAACATCTAACCATCAAATGAATGCCCTGCAGCAAGAATATGTCCCATTACTTATTGCAAAGTGAGGAAATGCAGCAATAAAGGGAATAAAAACGTTATTTACAGAGAATTACACTATAACTATGAGAAATGGAACTTCTATCCCTTAGAATATGGAATATATATCTCACATCTAGAATTGGAGCAAAAACAAATCACTCTATCCAAGTTAAATAGGTCTCCCCAAGCCAATACAACTCAAATAAGCCCAAACCCCGTGACTTTTTCTAACAGAAAATAATGAAGCATGTAACAGTTTTATTTTAATGAGGGTTTATGTAGAAATAAATGAGAAATATTAGATCTAGAGTTTACAATCATCCAATGGATGAGAAAAACAGAGATCTCTTCCCTTTTATACCAAATGAGAATAACCCGACAAGGGCTCCATGAAAATACAAGTACAAAAATGACAGATCTACAGATCTAGATCTGGAAAATGCAGTTATACTATAGCTCTATATATATGTAGCTGAAATGTACAAGAAATAGAAGAAGAGGCTTTATACAATCTTCCTGGGAGAAGGGTTGGCCCTTTCCCCAAAGGACAAGCTCAAGATCAAGGGTCTTGACCCTGCTACTGCAACACAGAGAGAAATGACGTAGTTCCTACAAAGGAATACATTGTAGTAGATGAGAAGTACATTTTCCACATGCCAAGATCTGAAATGAAGCTCAAATACTCCCTCACTGATCTCCCAAAGAAATAAAGGCTTCCTCCTCTGAAATACAAGCTCTGGAAGTGGTGTTGTGGTTCTTCCACTGCAACACCCTGCAGCACAACCCAGCTCTCAACAGAAAATGCGTTGTAGCTGAAGGAGGATTCTTGGCCTCAAGCCTAAATGTGGAAAACTGAAGTGCAATACTCCTCCAAGAGACCTCTCAAGGTAGGAGTAGGAATTCCTAAATAGGAATGCCTTATGCTAAAAAACACTAAAACTCTGCTAAACAACAAGAGAATGACAAACAGTCATGCAGACCATCAAATCTATAATCATCAAGCTAACCTCAAATGGTTGCCATTCCCTTCCTTACAAGCTATGTGAGGCTCCTCACCTTGGTCCCAACCATTAGAGTTTCTGCATGCACATGATCAATCTCCCTCCAAAACTACGTTGTATCCTCATTAAGGCCACTCTCCCTTAACAACGTTGTTTAATTTGGTCAAATTTGACCTCTTCAACTTGCTTCATCCCTTTTCACACCCAAGTGTCTTCAATCAAGCTTTCATATATCTGTCTAAGCTGATCCTTGTTCACATTGAGCTATTCACATTGGTGATCCACTCCTCTTCATGCATGCTATTGACTTGGTCAAACTTGACTTTTTCCACATGCAAAATTCCCTTTTCACACATAAGGGTGTGAAATCCAGCTACCACAATGATCCCCTTTCACACCAAGAGGATTTTTATGCTAATTTAAGTTAATTATGGGTCTCCTCCCCCTTTTATTCATCTACTAGGTCCAAAAACTAAAAATCAATATTCTTATTAGCTGCATGCTAATTTAGGAATATTACAGATATTCTCAGCATAAATAGTGCGGATCAAAGTGATGAAAATCTCTGTCTCCTCAGAAAGATATCACTATATTCTGGACAATATATATATGAAAAATCTCTAATGGAATCGGATCCTTTTAAGAGTTTGGCTTGCAAGGACATAATAACTCAGTGGTATAACAATATGGTTCGGTGATATTACAGAATGCTACCAAGTGTCACATTTCTTTGGTACTGCTACAATATGGATCTCATTGCTATCCCTTTCATTATAATGCCGATGTTACACCCTTGGTAACTAGGATGACACTAGACAGTGATAGTAATGATAGCAATAAAGAATATAAGAAGAAGGAACAGTAAAGTATACATCTATCTCGGTGTAGTAATAAAAGAGATCTAATCATAAAATGGAATCATGATAAGATCTCAGTTATGGGTCTAGAAGAGATCTACAAGGCTAGGCATCCCAAAGTATGGAGAAGCATTTCTGATCTACATTCATTCAAATAATTCAAAGTATCTTGAAGGAAATAATACAAGTTGAGGGAAAATGGTTGAAAGTTAAAGGATTCAAACATTACAAAAAGAAATCTCATATCACTGGAAAGAAGGAGGAAGTTGAAGAAAAGAAGATAAAGGAAAGAAGGAATAAGAGGTCTCTACTATGATTAAGATAGTCTCTCTATGTAATATTCCCAATCAATCCTAAGCTAGTGGGAATATTAAATTTTGTTTTGCTTTTCTTTTTTATGAATAAAATTGTAAAGGAGGATCATAAAACTCCTAAAAAGTGAATGAATCAGTGCCACATGTGAACAAAGCTAAATGTTGGGCCAGAATTGTGAATTACAGGTAAATCATGCTTCCCTAGATAGGTTCTAGTCTAGAACAATAGGTCAAAGACTATACGACTATTTCTCCTAACTAAAAATAGATAAACAGAGAGGATTATAAGGTTACTTGTGATCCAAGCGCTTCTAAATGGCACCTTCTTTCGCTTCCGTTGCAACTTCAAATTCAAGTGGTTTGTGCGGAATGCTTCTTGCAAGAAAGAAAATTGAAACAACAGAAGATGCAATAATATAGATATCTATTCAAGTTAGTTTTCTAAATCAGTAAAGCATAAACTATATACATCAACTAAGATCTTGCAATATGAAAAATCAAAGCCAATACAGATGCATATAAGGAAATATAAGCAGTATTATTTATTGATGATAGAAGGAGAGGTTACAACCAAGTGACTGATTTGAAGTGACCCTTCCAACAACGTCCCCAAGCCTCATCATAGTATAAATATCTCCAGCAGCAACTACACAAATCTAGCTCTCAATTGAAAATTCTCCAGCATTTCTCTACTCAAATTCTTCCTTCTCAAGCACTTAGATCTGTGCTCAATTTATAGATGAAATGTAGGTTGTTTTGCAATCAACGACTTTCCAATAATAGGCAAGACATGTTTCCAGTCATGTAGATGTCAAATGGACACTTGGATCCTAAGCTTGACACATGTGAAATCTTCTAGAAGGCACTGGCCAAGTGGAGATTCCGGAACAATGAGAATTTGGCTCCCAATGTGACCAACGCACCTATGAATGTCAAGAAGTACTTTGCAGATTAGCCTTGCATGGAGCTACCTGCATATGAAATGCACTTAGGCCCCTTAGAGCCTGCGTTAGTGAGCTCTCATATGATATCTAATAAACTTCAAACCTTGGAAACATTTGCTTGATGAAAGTCTTGCTTGATTTATCTTATTTTTTGTCTTAGGGAATGTAGCAATTGAAATGATAGGGAATGATAGACCCTTGATCATTGCTCCTAAAGATGATGCCCAGTTAACTAGGTCATTAGGAATGGTGCCCAAATTGACCTATAACAATTGCTCCCTAAAGCATGAGATCCAAATAATAAAAGCATTTGATTGAGATACTTTACACTGTGATGGGCTGGAAACGAAGCGGAACAGTCACCTGCATCAATCTTACAATACATTACATCACGATATATTCTCTTTTATCATAATTTCTAAGGGTAGGAATTCCCATGTTCAGAACATAAAACAATCTAATAACATGTACATAATTGAGAAAGTCGTCTACATTGGAATGTTGCCCAGATGTAGACATGCCTACAGATATAGTCCCATGTTTGGATGAAAATCTGTATGTAAAGTCACTGTATAGATGATGTGTACAAAAATCCTGAAATCGCAGCCCAGATGGCTGAAACTAGAACCAAGGTCTTCTTATCTTGTTCACTCAATCATTTTGGTACAAGTCTAGCCATGCGAATATATGATTTGTAGTCGAACATGAAAAAACATCATTTGATTACCAACCAATGATGTGTGTTGTTAACAAATGCGAGAGAACCACCATTAATGTCAATGGCCCTTAAGGTACTGCAGTACATTTCTTAAAGCGTGAATAGATGATTTGATGTCGAACACCAAACAAAATCTTTTGGTCAAAGGTCCGGAAGCGAGGATCTTGTCGATGCTGTAACAAGCCTCATGGTACTGGAATTTGATGTTTCTAGGTGAACTTCTTGGATATTGGTTTGTTGTCGACAGGAACTCACCTTATTTCAAAACTAGAGTTACTGATTTCGAAGACAAGGGTATGACTTGATATAGAAATTTTCAAGGATGACGGTCATGAGCATGAAGGTTTATGAGTATTGCAGAAGGATGAGTTTTTAATCATTGGATGAATTCTCTTGAACATATCGGTAAAACTATGATGAGTTGGCAGCATTGACCCAAAATCGAAGTGAAGGTATGATGAACCATAGGTGTGAATGCACCATCAAGATTATTACCCAACCCAAACAGTCATTGACATGGAGTAAAAGAAGTGTCATATTCAAGAGCGACTTGCTATCAAAAGAAAACTTTGCTCACTTTTCCCAAATTTTCCTCGGTCATTTGTGAACCAGTACCTCTTTTTTGATAAAAGGAGAGGTTACAACCAAGTGACTTATTTTAAGTGACCCTTCCAGCAACATCCCCAAGCCTCATCATAGTATAAATCTCTTCAGCAAAAACTACACAAATTTAGCTCTCAATTGAAAATTCTCCAACATTTCTCTACTCAAATTCTTCCTCCTCAAGCACTTAGATCTGTGCTCAATTTATAGATGAACTATAGTTTGTTTTGCAATCATTGACTTTCCAATAATAGGGAAGACATGTTTCTAGTCATGTAGATGTCAAATGGACACTTGGATCCGAAGCTTGACACATGTAAACTATTCTAGAAGGCACTGGCCAACTGGAGATTCTAAAACAATGAGAATTTCGCTCCCAATGTGACCAACACACCTGTGAATGTCAGGAAGTGCTTTGTAGAGCAGCCTTGCATGGGGCTACCTGCACATGCAACTCACTTACGCCCCTTAGAGCCCGCGTTGGTGAGCTCTCATATGCTATATAATAAGCTTCAAACCTTGGAAAAATTTTCTTGATGAAAGTCTTGCTTGATTTCTCTTGTTCTTTGTCTTAGGGCATGTAGCAACTGAAATGATAGGGAATGATAAACCCTTGATCATTGGTCTTAGAGATGATGCCCAATTAACCAAATCATTGGGAATGGTGCCCAAATTGACCTATAACACTAAATCTGGGCTATGTAAATAAGCACCCTTAGGTGTGAAAGGGGCTAAATATTTTGACTATGTCAACCATGACCAAATCAACAACGTTGTCTTGAAGGAGTGGCCATCAATGATGCATAGCGCAGTTTTAGAGGGAGATGGTTCATGTGAAAGGAGCCATTTCAATGAAGGTGGTTTAGGGTTTGCAAGCTCTCAAATTATAAAAGGAAGAGGATAGCAGCATGAGAAGGTTGTTGATGATTATGTTATTTCTGAAAATTTTGTCTGTTTAGACATTTCTTATTCTCCTTGTTGTTTAGCAGAGAATAGTGTTGTTTAGCACTGTGTGTTCCTGATCAGGAATCCCACCTCTTTCCTTGAGTATCTCTTGGAAGAGTTTGCATTTCTTATCCACTATCAAGAATTTCGCCAAGCTCTTCTTCCAACTACAACACAGATATTATTGAGGGTTTGGTTGTCTTTGTAAGTTGTAGCAAGTGGAGGCTAGATCTACTCAGATCTAGGTAAGTCTAGTGCCTCTTTTCAGTGGGAAAGTCTCCTATCCCATTGGCAAGAGATTATTGGATGATTGGAGCACCATTTTTAAATCTAGGCTTGAGGCCAAACATGTTCTAGAGCCTACAACGTAGTTTCCATTCCAGTACTGCGTTATTTTCAAGGGTACAGTTATAGGGTGTTTTGGCACACTTTGGGAGGAGAGATTTATAGTGTTGGGGATCTGCCCTTCACTATGGAGATCCATGGATTTTAGATCTATTCCATGTCATTTCAGATATGATCTAAATATTTTGTATTTGCTACATAATTTCTGAATATTCCTGTAGATATGTTGCATAAGATCTCATATCTACTCCATGTACTTCACTTTTTGCTAAAAACCCCAAGGGGCATTTCAAGAGGAGCCTATTTAGTGTACATATCTGATATAGATCTAAATTTTTGTACATAGATCTGCTCTAGATCTAAAGTGTAATCCACTGTTTTTCCAACCAATAAAATAATGCTTTCAAGCTTATTCAGTCATAATATATGGTTTCAGTACCTCATTTTTTAGGGTTTCTTCACGTAAAATTCTTCTATTTCTGTTCTACATCTTATGGGTCACAATATAAATCTAATTTTTCGATTAAAATGTAAATATTGAGCCTCCATATTTTCCTCTTGCTCTTACTTAGTTGAAATGCATTATTTCTCTATAGTATTGTTTAATATTGCTACATCCCCATTTTGAGATATTATAGTGGTATCAGAGCAATCATCTTGGAACAACCTGTAAGAAGCCAATATATCTTCAGAAGAAGAAGAGCCTCTGACTGACAGAGAGAAGAGGTATCTAAAAATAAGACAGAAGAAGATTGGTTACACAGAAGACAAATAAGACAAGGGTCAAAGCCCTTTATCTGGAAGAATGAAAGGGAAAGAGTTCTCAAAAAATTTGTTCCAAACTATGCATGAGCTGAAAAGTGAAATCAAGGGAATGAGGAATGAAAGAGTTGCAGATCCTTTGTATATATTTTCAGATGAAGAAAGCCCCAGTTCTTCATATTATGTGTATGATCATTCATCCACACAACTAGATCTACAACGTTGTAGCATGTGTACATTCCTAGTAAAAGAAGAAGCAGAAGGAGAGACACCAAAAGAGGAGACTCTTGGTGACTATCTCCAAGAATATGAATCTCAGTCTAAAATATTTAAGAGCACCTAAGCTTCCAAGATTTTTGTCAACTTAAAGAAGAGAGAAGATCCAGCATATACAAGATAAGAAGAGGGTGCATGCAGCACACCTTGGGTAGGACTTTTCTACCTACATTTGATGGATCACCTAAGAGCTTAGCCAAGTCTTGCGTAAGGAAGATAGACACATATTTCCAATTGCATTAAGTTTCAGAAGAAGAAGCCATAAGAGTAGCAGCGCTGCACCTCCAAGGTAAGGCTTATGCTTGGTGGTTATTTGAATCTTCTTCATTGAAAAATGTAAACATCTCTACTTATGCAAAGTTCACAAGGAGGTTAGTGAAAAGATTTTATTTTAAGCCATTTGAAATTTCTTTGGGTAAGAAAAATAAGCCCAAGAATTCAGAACCTTTGCATGAGATGGAAGGATCCATGAAGATAACTCCATTCCATAACATTTTTGAGGGGGTTAAAGATCTACTACATGATTTGCCAAGGGAAAAGGCCCCACTTCAGCAAGAACATTCTTCTCGAGAAGAAGGCATGAGGGTTCCTTTTTCAATATGAGATAAAGAGAAAGGATATCTTAATGATGAGGCATTCTCTATTGATGAGGAGAATAAAGAGGAAGAGCTGGAAAGATCCTCTAGTATTGTGACAGTAGGAGGAGATCTATTTTTATTGGGAGATGGAGGTGAAGCACTTACTTCCACTAGGAGAGATATTGTATCTTTGCAAGAAGCTCCCAAGGATCTTACACATGAAGAGAATGAGCAGCATGTGTCTATGATGATAGAAAATGAGACAAAAAAATGGAGGAAATGTGTTTTAACATTGCATACAGTTTTGGGAACACACACTATGGGAGATCAATCCTTTGTGATCAAGACTCTTGACACCAAGGAGATAATGGGTGTTCATGAGTTAACTACATCTAAAGGAAGCACCTTAGACTGTGATATCTTGCAGGAGGTAGGAGAAGAAGAAAAGAGAAAGGATCACAGCGCTGATATGATAGGAGGTGATCCACTATTACATGGAGGGAAATATGGGGGAATTGCTCCAATCAGAAGCACTCTTGCATCCATAAGAGTGATACCCCATTATCATGAGATTTCCACACATAAATTAGAGATGGATTTGTGCAATGGAAGCAGCCATAAGATGTTTCCATCTGTTATTCACATGGGAATGAGCCATGAGACATCATTATCTTGTGGTAAACCACCTAGGAAACCACCTGATTCAGATTTGGTGAAATATGCTTCATGCATAGATACTCCTTTCATAGATCCAAGGAGGAAGGGAGCACTAGAAGACCATACTACAACACTGAGAGTATGGGGAAATCTCAAGAAGAGGGAAATTATTTTTCCCTTATCACGATTATCCATTCTCTCATCTCATACTGCGCTGAGAAAAGATAATGAAATGATGAAGAATGACACCATCATGGATCAAGGAAGGAAATCCTTGATTATGAAGAATCAAGAGACAAACTCATTTGGAGAGAAATCTTCCTTACATGATAGGAGGTGGTGGTAACACATGCATACTTTGGAAAAACCAAGGAGGGTTTTGATAGATGATAGCCTCCCATGGGAGACTAACTTCCAGGAACTTCCATTTTATTTTGAGCATGTGCACATGAAAGAAGGGTAGCAAGGAAGGAATAGCAACCTTCCATCTTATACCTTTGGCATGGGAGATGTCAAGGAGGAGAGAAATGGGAGGCATGGCCTTCCAACATACACCTTGGACATGGAGAATGTCAATTAAAAGAGAAGAAACATGCCAGACATTTCAGTTGACACATTCTCAGCGCTGTCATTGTTGGGAAAACTAGATCCATATTGGAAATCCCAACTGTTGGTGGAATATTCCAAGGATCTTCACACATGCATGATTCTTGATGACTTGATACATGATTAGGGTTATTCAATCCAAGATGGAGTCATCTATGATCATGGTAGGATATTCTTGTCTAGAGCCTCCAAGCTCAAGAAGAAGTTGCTACAAAGGGCCTATGAAGTGTTAGTCTAGGTTTTCATTGATGTCAATAGTTGATGTCAGTGGCTGGGATAGAAAATATTCCTGAAGATTCCAAAGGATGATTACAATGGAAGACTACCATATCACTCCACTTGATGAAGGACTAGAATACATACACATGATTACATGTCCTACCTCTGATAATTTGATGATGACATGAAAAATCTCCAATGATGTGAAGCTTGATGTCCTAATGATGAAGACTACATAATGATGCTCCATTTGATCGATGAAATATCTCTACACTATCTTAAGGAAAACTGACATAATGACCCTATGTTGAGGAAGGAAAGGACATGGTGATGGTGATCCTATGTTGAAGAAGGCTAGGACATGATTCTGAAGACAATCAACGAAGAAATCAAACCATGAAGAAGCCCTACACTCAAAGGCATTCTTCCCTACCTCCATTTCTACACTGATAAATAATCAGTCACATAAATTTTTTTTTCTACCTTAGAGGAAAAAATCCTTAATGAAACCTAACCATATTGAAGAGCATAATTTTTCCTTTCCAACATTCTATTACTCAGCCCAAAACTCCAAGCAGTTTGAAAGTTATTGATTTTTCAAGTTTAAGGTAAATTATTGTCAGTGAACCAACTTGAGCTGACTTGTCTATGCTCATACTCCTTCACCCAACCGACATGTCTATTCATGTAACTCCAAAACCAGTATATATAAACGTCTAAAAAATGTCATTTGATCAATAACTTCAGTTAAGATCTCAAAAATTCAGAGAGAAATAAGAGGAGTCCGAGGAGGATTTTGAAACCACTGTTTGGGCATTATTTTTGGGCTAATTCTTCTATATTATTTTACATCTCGGTGTATAGTCACTCCTATTTGCAAATCTGTGGTAGCAGCACTTGGAGCATTATTAAAACACTTCTTGGAACACTAAAGTAGCATAATTGAAATCCTTTTTGAAGCATTATTTGGGGTATAATTGAGGCATTTTTGAAATAGTGTGGGAGCTCTACTAAAATCTTGTTGAAGACATCTTTTTTGCTGAAGCATCTCATAGAGTTGGTAAAGTACAACTAAAGCACTCTTGGGAAAATTTTGTGAAGATAGGAACCAGAGTTTGAAGACATTTTGGAAATCCTAATTGAATCTTCTTGGAGACCTTTGGAGTAGAGTTACAGTAGAAGATAATTCTTGGTGAAGTATTGAATAGACCTTACTATCATTGTTGTAACATAATTGCAGCATTTTTTGATGAGTTCCATGGAGTAGCTCTAATGAAATGTCTTGAAGGTTTATTAAAAATATCTTATTGAGCTGTCCTTGAAGGATTCTTGGAGCAAATATTGTAGTCACTAAAGTAGCCCTTGAAAGGATTTTGAAGTAGCATTTTTGTGGACATTTTGAAATTCCTAGAAGCAGCTAGAACCAAACTTGGGTTGGGATTGAGGGCAGATTGAAGGATTATCTTTGGAACTTGTAAAGAATTCCTTTGAAGAATAATCTTGGTGTATTTGGAGACTAATTGTATTATTCCATTGGAGCAACCTTTTAAGAGCATTTTAACATCTTGGTGCAGGCTTCTTGGTGGAAGTTTTTATATACATCTTGAGGAGGATTTGGAGTAATCTTGAGATATCCTTGAGCAAGCCTTGAGGCATTATTGAAGAAATCTAAAGACACTTATAGATGATGATCTTGGAAGGACTATTGAAGACCATGATGCGCTGAAGTCATTATGAGGTAACCTTGAAGATTGTGTTTGGCTGACATGAAGAGAAGTGGTGACACCTTGATGAGAAGACTAAGTTGTCATTGACAAGTTGATTGCCTTAGAGATCATTTGTAGGCATTGTTTAAGGTGAAGAGAATGACAAGGCTCGTTGAAGAAGACTTTGGGAGCCGTAAGTATAACCAAATATATCTTGATGAAATGAGGTAGGAGGTTGGAGCATCATAGAGACAAGGTTGGTGCATTGGAAGTTAATGTTGGAGCTCTTGAGGTTGGTGCCTTAGAATTGACAAGGTTGGTGCCTTGGAAGATAGGGTTGGAGCCCTTGAGGTTGGTGCCTCAGAATTAACAAGGTTGGTGCCCTGGAAGATAGGGTTGGAGACCTAGAGGATACAAGTCCTCAAGGGAATAGGTTGGAGCCTGTACCAAATATAGGGTTGGAGCCCTTAAGGTTGGTGCCTCAAAATTGACAAGGTTGGAGCCTTGGAAGTCCAAGTTGGTGCTTGGAAAATATAGGTTTGAGCCTGGGAAATTGAAGATTGGTGTCTTCATCTAGGGTTGGAGCCCTACATATATTGTAATTTATTTATTGTAAAGAAGAAATTAATAGAAGCATTTATTCTTATTATTCATTTTGTGGTCTAAATATAGGTGATCTAACTGGTAAAAATAACAATTGAAAAGAAATACTAATTTACCCCCCTCTCAATATTTCCAAAAATTGGTATCAGAGCTAATACCTTCACTCAAAGCCTAACATCTTGAAGGTTGATCATTAGAACAAAAATGGCAAAGCCAAGAAAGAAAGTCTCCAATCCTCCTAAAGACATGTCTTCCTCAACCATTGAAATTGAAGTAAATCAATTTGCGAAGGCTCCATTATTCAATGGAAACTTTGATATATGGGTGGAAAGAATGAGGATTTTCTTGAAGACTCAAGGAATTGAAGCTTGGAAATTAGTGATTATTGATAACATGCTGGAAGGAGAAACCAAGGAGTATAATACAAGAGCAATGAAAGCAATCTTGAATGGGCTACCTGATTCTATGAAGGCCAATTTGGAAAAATTTTCGTCAACAAAAGGCATATGGGACAAAATTCATGATCTTCACTCAAAAGGAGCATTGACCATGACCTCTATTCAAGAATATGATTGAAATCAAGAAGGAAATCCAAAACCCATCAAGGAAGCTGAAGATAAGAGAGATGGAACAAGGCTAAAGAAGACCTAGAAGGTGAAGAGAAAAAAGAATATTTTGAAGAATATCTCCTGAATAAACTTATGGCTTCCATGGAAGAGATTACTGGTTTGAAAAAGGAAAATGAGGAAATTAAGAATAAAGTGCAAGATGGTAACCAAGACAAGACAAGGAAGGAAGTTGACTTTGTTAAGCTTCAAGTACAAGAAAGAGATGAGGAGCTCACCAAACTTAAAGAGGAATTTCATGAAAACAAAAGAAAGCATCATGAAGAAGTCATATCTATGACAAATAAATTGGATAAGGCAAAGAAAAGGGAAGAAAATTTTTCAAGCCACCTTGAACAGAGACTTAAGAGTTTGAACAATCTAGAAGTAGAGATTGGTCAATACAAGGAAGAGGTATCTTCTCTTAGATCTCAACTAGAAGAATCAAGGAAACAAGCGCAAGGAGCTGAGAAGGTGATGGAAACTTTGGCATTCATAGAAGGACAAGTTAATGAAGAAGAAAAGGAGAGAAACACCATGATATGCCAACTAGACGAAAAGGATGAAGAAATCTTGAAACTAAAATCAGACATCAATCTTCTCAAGGCTGAAACATGTGAAACTACAAGAATAAAAGAAGAAATGGAGAGTAGTCTAGCAAAGGAGAATGAAGAAATATTCATACTAACATGAAGCAACAAGAATGATGGAAGAAATGAAGAAGCAACTAGTTATGAAAGATGAATATTGTGAAAAGTTGACAGAAGAAATTGTTTTTTCTTAAAAAGGAAGTTGACTTGCTAAATAAGAACTTGAAAATCTCTCAAACCCTAGATGACATCCTAAGTCAGCAAAGTTCTCCCCTTGATAAATCAGGTCTTGGCTATGTAGGTGAATCCTCAAGCAAGAATGATAATTCTTCAAACAACAAAGATGTGAGGAACCTAGAAAGAAATGTTGATATGCTCCTAGTTCCAGCAAGGGCAAGGAGAAGAATCAAGACAACAATGGAAGAGATTCTACTCCAACGAGAGTTGCAGATGGTGTCAAGGAAACAAAAGGCAATGAATATCATCAAAGAATCCCAACACAAAAATACTTCAGAAGTATATCAAGGAAAACTCCATCTTCGAGGTACCAAAGTATATTTCTTGGTTATTGCTATTCTTGTACAAATTTTGGGCACATGGCAAAATACTGTAGGGCATACCACAAGGAAAAATATAATGGTCCCCATCAGTTTCCTAGAAGAAATTTTGCAAGAAGAATTCATGATCTCTCATTCATGAATAAGATAGAGTGTTTCAGTTGCCATAACATTGGACATATGGCCCATGATTGTAACTTGACTTGGGTTCCTAAAGAAGCTAAAATCATGACCACCAACCCAGATAAGAAAGTTACACAAGTATGGAAAAGGAAGCAAGTTGACTCCAGAAGTCTCTTGAACACTTTGGCCAACAACACATGTTGTTGACTTGATAAATTCATCATTGATATTTCAGGTATTTGATGATGAGATTCTACCTAAAAAGAGACCACCCATACAGTTAGGGGGAGTTTTGTGATTCTTGAGCTTTCTTGTAGAAGTTATTTGTGAATGGGCCCTATGAAATATTTGATGAGTCTCCCATGGAAATTCATCCTTTAATAGATCATCTCTCATGAGCGGCTCCATTGAACAACATGTTTCCAATATTGACTTCTTCCACCCGATCACAAGGCAACAATATTTCTTGAAGCTAGAGGAGGATATGCATGCAGGGGGATTTGGTTCATCAAATAAAGAAATGCAAACACGTCATTGAACACATTTCTAGAAAGAAAGAGCACCATGATAGGGGGAGTATTGTACCTATGAAGAACTACTATTCATGAAGAAAAGAAGCATCTTATCAGGGGAGTACTTGGGCACCCCATTTTCCATTAATGTCAAAGGGGGAGAGAATGTTGAAAGGGAAAGAATATTTCCATCAATGACAAAGGGGAATGTAGAAATTATATGCACTAAGCATGCATATGTCCTTGATTCTCCTGATAACACACTATTTAGCTTTATGAAAAATACAGAATCAATTCCACTTGTTGATCTTTTGCGGAAACAATTAATTGCACACACATGTGAAGCATAAACAAAAATATTCAATCACACATAACATAGTTTTTAACTAGGAAAGCCTGAAGCTGAAAACCCCAACTATATATTATGTAACATGGAGATCATATGAAAATCTCATAAAAACATACAAAGCTTATCACAAGCTCTCAGTACAGTACAATCATCATGCACTATACAGGCCTAATCTTGCAAATCCATGCACCGATCTTTGCCACCTGCTAGCCTACCTCCAGTGTGCAATCTCTGCTGAAGAATGGCTCTGAATGAATTTGAATTACTCCATAATTGACTGCTCAATCCTCATTAGGATCTCCACTGAGCGTTGGATACAATCAAAGCATCACTATAGTCACAACAGATAGTATATCTTGCCCTTTCACCTATCTCTCCACTAGTCTCCAATGAAACAACCATGCACTGTATTTAACTGATGTATTCTTCAGTTGATTAATGAGTTATTATTTATGAATTAATTGAATAATTAATTCACTCCACTCTCACTAGTGTATCAATCAATTAGACTAGAAACAACTAGCTCAACTGAGTCTAACTGAGTTAAATTGAATACAACTCCATAACTAATTCTTCCAACTGTGTCATAACTCTGCCACTTGAGTTCTAATTGAGTCCTTCATGCATTAGCTCTAGTAAACCCTTAGGAATAGCATAATTCCTTCTGTCAGCTACTGTGCCACATCTATGCATTGAACTGAAGTGCTCCAAGAGAATAAGTTGTTGTTTAGAGTCTGATTATTATTAAGAGCTAATAATAATCGACATGCATCTATTTTTAGATTGACGATCTATAAATAGGCTTCGCAAAATATTATAAAAATAGAAGTTCATCTACTTTTCACATTTGACCAACCATCTACAAATAGCCTCCTGCTACATATAGAATATGCTCACCATGTTGAAAAATAGACATACACCTAAAAATATCCTGTGTGGGCCCCACCTAGTTTAGGTGATTATTTTCCAACTAGGATCAAGGATTATGTTTTAGGATGCCTCCTTCACTATTTCTTGTTGAAAACTTCAACACTCCCTCTCAACAAGAAAGGACTATATTTTCATGCGACATGCAACTCCATGCATTCGTCCTGCAACTCTTGTTGCAACACTTCCGAAACTGAAAGGCTCCAAAAAACTCAATTAGTCTAATGCATCTATCATCAAAGTATTCGAATTCTTCTTAGATACTGCACATGTCTTCAGGAACCATTGCATTGTTGAAATCTGCACCCATGCACTCTACACTTACTGTCAACTCTGAAACGCACTCCAGTATCTGACACTGTAACTTTGATCTACATGCATCAATCCAATTGATCATGCTACTACTGCTCTGTGGGCCCCTCGTAGCCAGGTGTAATTCATGAGATCCACACCATATCAATGAATCCTACCCATAAATCTCCTCTTGGGATTATTCATATATGTTGCCCCACCTCTCATCTGGTGGTATAGATGCATGCACTCCCTCTACCCACCTGGCCCGAAATTTCTCTGCATGAGTGGCTGATCCCACTCCATGATCCTCATCTTGTGGCTGCTCCACATCCTGAGGTTCACTCTTACCTGCATGCAAATCCTGCTCCCTCTCAAGATTCAATTGCATGGCTTTCTCACTCTTCCCAATAGTAGGAAGCTCCGTAGAAATCCCATCTACTTCAAATCTGTAGAGATTCTTAGCTCGAATCCAAACCTTCTTGACTTTTCCTATTGCTTTGTACCGAAGGAAAACTTTTCCTTCACTAAAGACAACATCATATCCTTTATCCTCTAACATTGTGACTGATATTAAATTCTTCTTTAAACCTGGAACATGCACAACATCTTGTAAAAGAATGAGTTTACCTTACTCCCTCTGAAAGGTAATGGTACCAATGCTGGTCACACTGTATCATCCATTGTCGCCCAAATCAACATGCAACTGGAGATATTTCTCCACCAAGTCACTGAAAATGTTAACATCTCCCATCATGTGAAAGTAAGAACCACTATAAAAGTACCACCCCGATCCCAATGCACTAGACACCATGCATGCAATAAATGAGAAGTCAATCTCAAATTGCGAGGCTAAGGCCTCTCTAGCTGCAGATCCAACAGCCTGGGTATTCTTCTTCTTCTGTGGATAGTTAGTGGCAAAATGTCCATGCTCGTGAAAGTGAAAACACTTCACTTTGGACAAGTCTTGCTTCTTGCCTTTCACACCGGATTTAGAAGGATTTTTCTTCCCCTTCCCTTTCCTTTCTTTGGCAGCCAAACCAAAATTCTCTTCATCTTCATTCTTCAATGAAGATCCATTGCTGGTACCCCGCCTTATCTCCTCCTGCACAAGATCCGACCAAAGTCGCTCCCATCCTAGCAGTTTCTCCCATCCATTGACAAAGTCTTCGTAGCTATGCCAACTCTTCGGAAGCCCAAGGAGAGCCAAGCTCACCAAGTCTTATTCATAAACAGTAACCCCCTCACTTCCCAGCTCATTCTTGTAGTGGATAAACTTCATGAGGTATTTTGGAATACTGTCGCCTTTCTCCATTTTTATTTTTCTGAGCTTGTCTTTAAGTGCCAACTTCGTCTGGTCACTTCTGCTCTGGAACAAGTCTATCAAAGCCTTTCACATTAAGAATGGAGTGGCTTTCCCATGAAGGATGGACAAAATGTGGTCCTTCACACCTTCCAATAGAATCCTCCTCGTCTTTACAGTCTTCTTTTTCCATGCATCAAGTAATGTAGCATCGCTAGATCCCGGCTTAGGAACATCGCTATCGATGAACTCCTTCAGCCCATTATCATCCAGCACCACCTCCATCCTATCCTTCTAGGCTATTTAATTCGAGCTCCCATCAAGGGCATACTCCAATCTCAACCTGTTGAAAGACATTTCAATGTATACTCGATTTCTACACCAAGAATCTTCTGTAGCAAATTCGAATTGTCCACCAGCACAAACTCAATTCACAATTGCAATCTTCAATAAAAAATCCTCTGATACCATGTATAAATTATATGCACTAAGCATGCATATGTCCTTGATTCTCTTGATCTCACATTATTTAACTTTATGCAAAATACAAAATCAATTCCACTTGTTGATCTTTTGCGGAAACAATTAATTGCACACACATGTGAAGCATAAAAAAAAATATTCAATCGCACATAACACAGTTTTTAACCGGGAAAGCCTGAAGCTGAAAAACCCAAATATATATTATGTAACATGGAGATCATATGACAATCTCATACAAACATACAAAGCTTATCACAAGCTCTCAGTATAGTACAATCGTCATACACTATACAAGCCTAACCTTGCAAATCCATGCACCGATCTTTGCCACCTGCTAGCCTGCCTCCACTACGTAATATCTGCTAATTAATGGCTCTGAATGAATTTGAATTAATCTATCCTTTACTATAGAATCCTCATTGGAATCTCCATTGAGTGTTAGAGGCAATCAATGCATCACTATAGTCACAACAGATAGTCTATCTTGCCCTTTCACCTATCTCTCCACTGGTCTCCACTGAAACTGCCATGAACTGTAGTTAACTAATGTATTCTTCAGTTGATTAGTGACTTATTATTTATGAATTAATTAACTAATTAATTCACTCCACTCTCACTAGTGTATCAATCAGTTATACTAGATACAACTAGCTCAACTGAGTCTAACTGAGTTAAACTGAATACAATTCCATAACTACTTCTTCCAACTGTGCCATAACTCTACCACTCGAGTTCTAATTGAGTCCTTCATGCATTAGCTCCAGTAAACCTTTAGGAATAGCATAATTCCTTCTCTCATCTGTTGTGCCACATCTGTGCACTGAACTAAAGTGCTCCAAGAGAATAAGTTGATGTTTAGAGTCTGATTATTATTAAGAGCTAATAATAATCGACATGCATCTATTTTTAGATTGATGATCTATAAATAGATTTTGCCTAATATTCTAAAAATATAATTTCATCTATTTTTCACATTTGACCAACCATCTACAAATAGCCTCCTGCTACATATAGAATATGCTCACCATGTCTAAAAATAGACATACAACTACTATGTGGGCCCCACCTAGTTTAGGTGATTATTTTCCAACTAGGATCAAGGATGATGTTTCAGGATGCCTCCTTCATTGTTTCTTGTTGCAAACTTAACCAAGGGAGATTGTTCATCTAGGTTGTCATTGATGTCAATAATTGATGTCAGTGGCTGGGATAGCAAATATTATTGAAGATGCCAGAGGATGATTACAATGGAAGACTACCATATCATTGAACTTGATGAAGTACTAGAAGACATACACATGATTACATGTCCTACCTCTGATAATTTGATGATGACATGAAAAATCTGCAATGATGTGAAGCTTGATTTCCTAATGATGAAGACTACATAATGATGCTCCATTTGATTGATGAAATATCTCTACACTATCTTAAGGACAACTGACCTAATGACCCTATGTTGAAGAAGGAAAGGACATGGTGATGGTGATCCTATGTTGAAGAAGGCTAGGACATGATTATGAAGACAATAAGAAAAGAAATCAAACCATGAAGAATCCCTACAGTCAAAGGCATTCTTCCCTACCTCCATTTCTGCACTCATAAATAATCAGTCACATTAAAAAATATTTTTTTCTACCTTAGAGGAAAAATTCCTTAATGAAACATAAACATCTTGAAGAACATAATTTTTCCTTTCCAACGAGCTATTACTTAGCCTGAAACTCCAAGCAGTTTGAAAGTTATTGATTTTTCAAGTTTAAGGTAAATTATTGTCAGTGAGCCGACTTGAGCTGACTTGTGTATGCTCATACTCCTTCACCCAACTGACGTTTCTATTCATATAACTCCAAAAACAGTATATATAGACATCTAAAACACTTCATTTGATCAATAATTTCAGTGAAAATCACATAAATTCAGCGAGAAATAAGAGAAGTCCGAGGAGGATTTTCAAACCACTATTTGGGCATTTTTTTTGGGCTAATTCTTCTATATTCTTTTACAAATCGGTGTACAGTCACTCATATTTGAAAATATGTGGTAGCAGTAAAAGAAACTGGGACAAAAAATAGTACAGAGAAACATAACTGTGGAGGACATTCATCTCTTTCAGGAGTCTCATTAACCTTGGATCTTACCTTAGCATGTCAGGACAGAAAAATAGTCTTATCATAACAACAAACCAGTGAAATAATTACAATATATATAGCTACCTGTGGAGCTCATTTCAAGCTTAGATTACAGACTATGGTGTGTGGATAGTCACAAGATCTGAAAATTGTAGTCTACAAATATAATCTCGGACCTGTGACAAATTGGAGGCTCATATCTGCACCTCGAATTAGTGATAGTAGTCCTAAAACAAACCTATGACCCAATTAACTTCGAAAGCTATTCCTTGAAGAATTTTGTAGCAGCACTTGGAGCATTATTAAAACACTTCTTGGAAAACTGAAGCAGCATGATTGAGATCCTTGTTGAAGCATTATTTGGGGTATAATTGAGGCATTTTTGAAACAACGTGGGAGCTCTACTAAAATCTTGTTGAAGACATATTTTGTTTTGAAGCAGCTCATAGAGTTGGTAAAGTACAACTAAAGCACTCTTGGGCAGATTTTGTGAAGATAGGAACCATAATTTGAAGATATTTTGGAAATCCTAATTGAAGCTTCTTGGAGACCTTTGGAGTAGAGTTACAGTAGAAGAGAATTCTTGGTGAAGTATTGAATAGACCTTACTATAATTGTTGTAACAGAATTGCAGCATTGTTTGATGAGTTCCATGGAGTAGCTCTAATGAAGTGTCTTGAAGGTTTATTGAAAATACCTTATTGATTTGTCCTTGAAGGATTCTTGGAGCAGATATTGTAGTCATTAAAGCAGTCCTTGAAAGGATTTTGAGGTAGCACATTTTTAAATTTCCAGAAGCAGCTAGAACTAAACTTGGGTTGGGATTGAGGGCAGATTGAAGGATTATCTTTGGAACTTGTAAAGACTTCCTTTGAAGATTAATCTTGGTTTATTTGGAGACTAATTGTATTAGTCCATTGGAGCAACCTTTGAAGAGCATTTTAACATCTTGGTGCATACTTCTTCGTGGAAGTTTTGATATACATCTTGAGGAGGATTTGGAGTAATCTTGAGATATCCTTGAGCAAGCCTTGAGGCATTATTGAGTAAATATAAAGACACTTATAGAAGATGATTTTGGAAGGACTATTGAAGACCATGATGCGCTGAAGTCATTATGAGGTAAACTTGAAGATTGTGTTTGGGTGACATGAAGAGCAGTGGTGACACCTTCATGAGAAGATGAAGTTTTAATTGAAAATTTGATTTCCTTAGAGATCATTTGTAGGCATTGTTGAAGGTGAAGAGATTGACAAGGCTAGTTGAAGAAGACTTTGGGAGCTATAAGTATAACCAAATATATCTTGATGAAATGAGGTAGGAGGTTGGAGCCTCATAGAGACAAGGTTGGTGCCTTAGAAGATAGGGTTGGAGCCCTTAACGTTGGTGCCTTGGAAGATAGGGTTGGAGCCCTTGAGGTTTGTGCCTTAGAATTGACAAGGTTAGTGCCTTGGAAGATAGGGTTGGATACCTAAAGGATACAAGTCCTCAAGGGACCAGGTTGGAGCCTGTACCAGATATAGGGTTGGAGCCCTTGAGGTTGGTGCCTCAAAATTTACAAGGTTGGAGCCTTGGAAGCCCAAGTCGGTGCTTGGAAAATACAGGTTGGAGCCTGGGAGATTAAATATTGGTGTCTTCATCTAGGGTTGGAGCCCTACATATATTGTATTTTATTTATTGTAAAGAAGAAATTAATAAAATCATTTATTCTTATTGTTCATTTTTTGTTCTAAATATAGGTGATCTAACTATTAAAAGTAACAATTGAAAAGAAATACTAATTCACCCCCCTCTCAATATTTCCAACAATTGGTATCAGAGCCAATAACTTCACTCAAAGGCTAACAGCTTGAAGGTTGATCATTAGAACATAAATGGCAAAGCCAAGAAAGAAAGTCTCCAATCCTCCTAAAGACATGTCTTCCTCAACCATTGAAATTGAAGTAAATCAATTTGCGAAGGCTCCATTGTTCAATGGAAACTTTGATATATGGGTGGCAAGAATGATGAATTTATTGAAGACTCAAGGAATTGAAGTTTGGAAAGCAGTGATTACTGATAACATCCTAGAAGGATAATCCAAGGAGTATAATACACGAGTAATGAAAGCAATCTGGAATGGGCTACCTGATTCTATGAAGGCCAATTTGTATAAATGTTCGTCAGCAAAAGGAATATGGGACAAAATTCTTGATCTTCATGCAAAAGGAGCATTGACCATGAACTCTAGTCAAGAAGATGATGGAAAGCAAGAATTAAATCCAAAACCCATCAAGGAAGCTGAAGATAAGAGAGATGGAAACAAGGCTAAAGAAGACCTAGAAGATGAAGAGAACAAAGAAGACTTTGAAGAAGATCTCCTGAATAAACTTATGGCTTCCATGGAAGAGATTACCAGTTTCAAAAAGGAAAATGAGGAACTTAAGAAGAAAGCGCAAGATGGTAACCAAGACAAGACAAGGAAGGAAGTTGACTTTGTCAAGCTTCAAGTACAAGAAAGAGATAAGGAGCTCGCCAAACTTAAAGATGAATTTAATCAAAACAAAATAAATCATCATGAAGAAGTCATATCTATGAAAAATCAATTGGACAAGGCAAAGAAAAGGGAAGAAACTTTGTCAAGCTACCTTGAACAAAGACTTAAGAGTTTGAACAATCTAGAAGCAGAGATTGGTCAATACAAGGAAGAGGTCTCTTCTCTTAGATCTCAACTAGAAGAATCAAAGAAACAAGAACAAGGAGCTGAGAAGGTGATGGAAACTTTGGCATTCATATAAGGACAAGTTAATGAAGCAGAAAAGGAGAGAAACACCATGATATTCCAACTAGATGAAAAGGATGAAGAAATCTTGAAACTAAAATCAGAAATCAATCTTCTCAAGGCTGAAACATGTGAAGCTACAAGAATAAAAGAATAAATGGAGAGAAGTCTAGAAAAGGAGAATGAATAAGTCTTCATAATGATATCAAATTCCATCTCCCTTAAAATCGAAGCACATGAAGTAACAAGAATGATGGAAGAAATGAAGAAGCAACTAGCTATGAAAGATGAAGATTGTGAAAAGTTGAAAGAAGAAATTTCTTTTCTTAAAAAGGAAGTTGACTTGCTAAATAAGAACTTGAAAATCTCTCAAACCCTAGATGACATCCTAAGTTAGCAAAGGTCTCTCCTTGATAAATCGGGTCTTGTTTATGTAGGTGAATCCTCAAGCAAGAATGATAATGCTTCAAACAACAAAGATACGAGGAACCTAGAAGGAAATGTTGATGCTTCCAGTTCCAGCAAGGGCAAGGAGAAGAATCAAGACAACAACAGAAGAGATTCTACTCCAAGGAGAATTGTAGATGGTGTCAAGAAAACAAAAGGCAATGAATATTATCAAAGAATCCCAACACAAAAAGGCTTTAGAAGTACATCAAGGAAAACTCCATCTTCGAGGTACCAAAGTATATTTCTTGGTTAATGATATTCTTGTACAAATTTTGGTCACATGGAAAAATACTGTAGGGCATACCACAAGGAAAAATATAATGGTCCCCATCAGTTTCCTAGAAGAAATGTTTCAAGAAGAATTTATGATCTATCATTCATGAATAAGATAGAGTGTTTCATTTGCCATAACATTGGACATATGGCATGTGATTGTAACTTGACTTGGGTTCCTAAAGAAACTAAAATCATGACAACCAACCCAGAGAAGAAAGTTACACAAGTATGGAGAAGGAAGCAAGTTGAATCCAGAAGTCTCTTGAACACTTTTGCCAACAACACATGTTTTTGACTTGATAAAGTCATCATTTATATTACAGGTATTTGATGATGAGACTCTATCTAAAAAGAGACCACGCATACAGTTAGGGGGAATTTTGTGATTCTTGAGCTCTCTTGCAGAAGTTATCTGTGAATGGGCCCTATGAAATATTTGATGAGTCACCCATGGAAATTCATCCTTTGATAGATCATCTCTCATGAGCAACTCCATTGAAGAACATGTTTCCAATATTGACTTCTTCCACCCGATCACAAGGCAGCAATATTTCTTGAAGCTAGAGGAGGATATGCAAGTAGGGGGAGTTGGTTCATCAAATGAAGAAATGCAAACACGTCATTGACCGCATTTCTAGAAAGAAAGAGCACAATGATAGGGGGAGTATCGTACCTATGAAGAACTACTATTCATGAAGAAAAGAAACAGCTTTTCAAGGGGAGTACTCGGGCACCCCATTTTCCATTAATGTCAAAGGGGGAGAGAATATTGAAAGGGCAAGAACATTTCCATCAATGACAAAGGGGGAGATTGTTAATCTAGGTTTTCATTGATGTCAATAGTTGATGTCAATGGCTGGGATAGCAAATATTCTTGAAGATGCCAGAGGATGATTACAATGAAAGACTACCATATCACTGCACTTGATGAAGGAATAGAAGACATACACATGATTACAAGTCCTACCTTCAATAATTTGATGATTACATGAAAAATATCCAGTGATGTGAAGCTTGATGTCCTAATGATGAAGACTACATAATGATGCTCCATTTGATTGATGAAATATCTCTGCACTATCTTAAGGACAACTGACCTAATGACCCTACGTTGAAGAAGGAAAGGACATGGTGATGGTGATCCTATGTTGAAGAAGGCTAGGACATTATTATGAAGACAATCCATGAAGAAATCAAACCATGAAGAAGCCCTACACTCAAAGGTATTCTTCCCTGCCTCCATTTCTGCACTCATAAATAATCAATCACATTAAAAAATATTTTTTTCTACCTTAGAGGAAAAATTCCTTAATGAAACCTACACCATATTGAAGAGCATAATTTTTCCTTTCCAACGAGCTATTACTCAGCTCGAAACTCCAAGCGGTTTGAAAGTTATTTATTTTTCAAGTTTAAGGTAAATTATTGTCACTAAACTGACTTGAGCCGACTTGTGTATGCTCATACTCCTTCACCCAACCGATGTGTCTATTCATATAACTCCAAAACCAGTAGATATAGACGTCTAAAACACTTCATTTGTTCAATACTTTTAGTGAAGATCACAGAAATTTAGAGAGAAATAAGAGGAATCCGAGGAGGATTTTGAAACCACTATTTGGGTATTTTTTTGGGTCTAATTCTTCTAAATTCTTTTACAGCTCGGTGTCCAGTCACTCATATTTGAAAATCTATGGTAGTAGTAAAAGAAAATGGGACAAAAAATAGTACACAGAAACATAACTGTGGAGGACAGTCATCTCTTTTAGGAGTTTTGTTAAGCTCGGATCTTACCTTAGCACGTCAGGACAGAAAAACAATCTTATCATAACAGCAAACCAGTGAAATAATTACACTACATACAACTACCTTTGGAGCTCATTTCAAGCTTAGATTACAGACTATGGTGTGTGGATAGTCACAAGATCTGAAAATTGCAGTCTACAAATATAATCTTGGACTTGTGACAAATTGGATGCTGAGATCTGCACCTCGGATCGGTGATAGTAGTCCTACAGCAAACGTGTGACCCAATTATCTTTGAAAGCTATTCTTTGAAGAATTTTGTAGCAGCACTTGGAGAATTATTAAAACACTTCTTGGAACACTAAAGCAACATAATTGAGATCCTTGTTGAAGCATTATTTGGGGTATAATTGAGGCACTTTTGAAACAGCGTGGGAGATTTACTAAAATCTTGTCGAAGACATCTTTTTTGTTGAAGCAACTCATAGAGTTGGTAAAGTACAACTAAAGAACTCTTGGCTAGATTTTGTGAAGATAGGAACCAGAATTTTGAAGACATTTTGGAAATCCTAATTGAAGCTTCTTGCAGAGCTTTGGAGTAGAGTTACAGTAGAAGAGAATTCTTGGTGAATTATTGAATAGACCGTACTATAATTTTTGTAATAGAATTGCACCATTGTTCGATGAGTTCCATGGAGTAGCTCTAATGAAGTGTCTTGAAGGTTTATTGAAAATAACTTATTGAGCTATCCTTGAAGGAGTCTTGGAGCAGATATTGTAGTCATTAAAGCAGCCCTTGAAAGGATTTTGAAGAAGCATTTTTGTAGACATTTTGAAAGTCCTAGAAGCTTCTAGAAGAAAACTTGGGTTGGGATTGAGGGCATATTGAAGGATTATCTTTGGAACTTGTAAAGACTTCCTTTGAAGACTAATCTTGGTGTATTTGGAGACTAACTATATTAGTCCATTGGAGAAACCTTTGAAGAGCATTTTAACATCTTGGTACAGACTTCTTGGTGGAAGTTTTGATATACATCTTGAGGAGGATTTGGATTAATCTTGAGATATCCTTGAGCTAGCCTTGAGGCATTATTGAAGAAATCTAAAAACACTTATAGAATCTGATCTTGAAAGGAATATTGAAGACTACGATGCGCTGAAGTCATTATGAGGTAACCTTGAAGATTCTGTTTGGGTGACATGAAGAGCAGTGGTGACACCTTGATGAGAAGACGAAGTTGTCATTGAAAAGTTGATTGCCTTAGAGATCATTTGTAGGCATTGTTGAAGGTGAAGAGATTGACAAGGCTCGTTGAACAAGACTTTGGGAGCCATAAGTATAACCAAATATATCTTGACGAAATGAAGCAGGACGTTAGAGCCTCATAGAGATAAGGTTGGTGCCTTGGAAGATAGGATTGGAGCCCTTGAGGTTGGTGCCTCAAAATTGACAAGGTTGGTGCCTTGGAAGATAGGGTTTGAGCCCTTGAGGTTGGTGCCTCAGAATTGACAAGGTTGGTGCCTTGGAAGATAGGGTTAGAGCCATAGAGGATAGGAGTCCTCAAGAGACTAGGTTGGAGCCCTTAAGGTTGGTGCCTCAGAATTGACAAGGTTGTAGCCTTGGGAGTCCAAGTCGGTGCTTGGAAAATACAGGTTGGAGCCTGGGAGATTGAAGATTGGTGTCTTCATCTAGGGTTGGAACCCTACATATATTGTAATTTATTTATTGTAAAGAAGAAATTAATAAAATAATTTATTCTTATTGTTCATTTTGTGTTCTAAATATAGGCGATCTAACTGGTAAAAATAAAAATTGAAAAGAAATACTAATTCACACCCTTCTCAGTATTTCCAACATGAAGAGTTTTGTGAAAAAATATCTTTCGGTAAAAATCACATCCAAATAAATTTGATCGATGCGTTTCGAACCAGCCAGTGTGGTTCATCATCAAGTCCTGATGATGAACCACACTGGCTGGTTCGAAACGCGTCGATCAAATTTATTTGGATGTGATTTTTACCGAAAGATATTTTTTCACAATTTATGGATCACAGAAGCAATATTCCTAAAAATGAAGAGTTTTGTTTCAGCCAAACATATTCCATGAAGCTCAAAAATATCATCTTGAGGGGCTACTATTGGGAGGAATTTGAAAGAGAACTATATCAGCATTGTCAAAGATGCATGTACCATGTGGAGATGGAGCAGCAACAAGACTCTAAAAAAGAGTTAAATCAGCCCTCTCATTCTCTCCTTGAGGAAGAGGATAGATCTATGCACCACTCCACTAATATGAGGGGGATTTTTGGTGAAGAACATGATCTTGTAAAACATGTTTTATATTCTGATTATATGCATTCTTTTGCCATATTTATGTATGCCATGGCTCCAAGGAGGAGTATTATATCTTGAAAAATTCATGGCCAATATTGGGCTACAAAAATTTATAAATTTGGCCACTCCCTTGGAGGGAAGAGGGAGATTTTGCAACATGATGGGTGCTTTCCTAAGGCATCAAATATATCTCACACTTTTAGCTATGGTGAGATGGTATGGATAGCAAGTAAATGGTGGTAAAACCACTTGCCACATCTAGATCTGATGCAGGCAGGAGATGCACTACGATGGTTCTACATGTTGTGGTTCCTAGAGACAACCTTGAGTTATGAAAGACTAGTGCCTAGGACATCTTATATAGCAAGGAGCGTATGGTATAACAGGGGAAGTTATCAACAAGAGGCTCTCATGCTATCTCCTGAAAACAAGGAATATTAATTTGAATGGGACCAAGACCTTTAGAAACTAGATACAGGGAGAGCAACACTGCAGAGGCAAGATGCGAAACTCCAATATAAAAGCATCAGACAATTCGGAGGAAGCTTACTGTAAATAGGGCCGATTCAAATGATATGTCACAGAAATAAATTATTAGAAGGTGTGGCTGTGTATGAAATATTAAGAGAATACTAGCTATCATTGAGACGATATCCAAATACACAATATTACCATGTAATCGGCTTACCAATTTAAGAATCCATACATGACAATAGCATTTTAAAAATAACCTCCCAAAGAAACTAATATAGCAGAATATGGTTTAAGTGAATAGTGAAACAGAATATCATGCTTGAGCCATATTTAAAGAACTTGACTAATCCGAGCATGGGTATCAACTAGGATAAATCCATACCAAAAATCAGTGAGCCACTTGCATTCCAGAAACATGATACATGAAAGGTGGATGAAATGAAATGATCTATTAAAATAGAACATATGAGAGAAAGTTACACACTGTGAGAAATCAAAGACCAGAATCCTCTTTAAAGACGGAACTCCTCCTCACTGAAACCCAAGGGGCTCTGTACATTCAGATTTTTTACAAAATGCATACAAAAATCCTCTTACTGCATAATTTTCTGATAAAATCTGTAACCCTCAATAATCTGTTCTTCGGGGGTTTTATAGGGAAAAAGAAAACTTGTAAAGGAAGTCCATGATGAACATTTAATTTTCCTCTTTAAGACAGGATGGAGGAAACGTGCATGCCCATACTGCTTGATGACTCTGTAGTGATGTATGTACTTTGTGGCTTACTTTTGAAATAAATGCACTGGGTGGAAGTCTCTTCAGGAACATGGTATAGAAATAAAAACGACATGGGCGCTCTGTCCTTTCCTGGAAAGAAAATTCTGCTGAAATAAAACCTTGAGGGTATTGTTTTCTGTGCATAAACCTTATGAGTGATCTGCAGGGTCTTCGATCTGGTAATCTGTCTTCAAATGGTTAGGTCAAGGCTCCTAACTCTTCAATTACCAGCCTTTAATTCATTACCTTTCACTAATACTCTTTGTCTGCAATATTAATGTCTCTGATCGCAAAATCTGCGCTTTGAATGACTCTGGAGGGTTTGACATATTTTAACCCTTACTTCTTTAATGGAGGTCATGTCGTAATAGCTTTCCAGGCCTTTCTCCATAATTCCAGCCTATGAAAAATGGTCCTTTCCGGTGTTCTCTGTTACTGTAATCAAGACTGTGAATCATGGCGGTTTACCGCCATTCGTACCCTGCAAAATACACAAAATAGTCAAGAAAACAAATGCACGGGAAAGTGGATGCAATGGGGATAGCAAGGATGACAGTGTGGTATGGTGAAATGGTGGAATGGTGATGGCGGAAAAACACAGCGGAATGACGGAGAAATGCTCTGTTTGCAGGTTGGCGGGATGCAGAAAATTACATGTAAAACCTTGGAGATCGGCTTTAGAATGGAAAATGTATATGGGATGGGCGTGTGACGAACACACATGGAATAATGATGTGGTGGAGGAAACGTGTCGATGGCGGGTAGGTAAGAAATCTGAACCGTTCGATCTCAAGAGGAGATCGATGGCTGAGGACGTGTCGGAGGGCAACGAATTGGCGGGCTAGAGGTACGAATACCTTGGGTTAAATTCTGCGCATCTTAGAGGTGCGATGACCGTTGGATGAAGAGAACTAGATCAGACGATTGACATGAATATCACACCGAGTCAAATGATGAACAATAACGTGTGATGGGGAGGGGGGCAGTTTTGAAACAGTGACGGAGCCACGTGTTATACATTGAGTGGAATCACTCCGAAATGGAAAATACCGCCCGCCCTCCAAAGGTGGTGCGATGAATACCACCAGTTTTGAACAGTGTTTTTGGGCACAGGGACCACAAAGGAGGGTGAGCTGCAGACTGTTGATTTATGGTTTGATCGGACGGTGAATAGGCAATCAGAGCGGTAAACAGGTTGGGCCATGGATGCGATGGTGATCAATGAAGGCCGTCCGATCTGTATAAATAGATGGATAATACTGTGTCCGATATCCGTCTGCAATAAACACTTTTAGGGCTAGCGCTTGGTCTAGCACCCAGGTTATGTGGAGAAAAAGACTGAGGGGCTAGGGCCGAAAGGTGCCAAACCTTATACTTTTTCAAATGTGGGTTTTTTACCCTTTTTAATGCAATTTTGAGTTTATAGGAGGGGAACGATAGGCGGAAGAATGATTTTTTAGGCCAAACAGAAGGGCTTCAAAGGGGATTGCTTGTCAGAATTTAACAGAATTTAACAGAATGCTGACATGATCAACATTGGCTCCACCTGGGGACGGCGCGTTCATCCCTGGGCGTGTCGAGAACTTCGTAGACCACCGGTTAATCTTTTATGCGGACACTATTCTTCAGCACTTCTACTTTTCTTTTCATAATTCACCACGACACTCACATTATTCAAACAAAGCTGAAAATAGAAAACTAATGTACAGTATGATACATCAGGTTGTCTATGCTTGATGTAGAACTGGAATTAGGGTTTAAGGAACTGACCATTTACAGGGGCGTCAAGCAAGTCTCCCTGTAAATTCTCCAACCTGAAAGTGTTGTTACCCCCTTGTTCCACGATTTTAAAAGGACCAAACCAGAGTGGTCAAATTTTCCATGTTTCCATTTTTCAGCTCTTCGGACATCCAATCTGAGCACTAAATCACCGATCTGCAACTTCCTGTCCTTGTCATGTTGATCAAAAAGGTACTTAATCTTCTCTTGATATTCCATCAGCCTTTGACTTACCTGGTTGCGTGTTTCTTCAAATTCCACCAGCTGATTTATTCTCCTGGTCATATCATCAGGATCTTCTTGACTTTCCTGCATGAATCAGGCTACTAGTAGGGCTAACTAAATAGGGAAAACTGCTGCCCTCCCATATACTAATTCATATGGGGATTTCCCAATTGCTCTCTTGCTGGTAATTCTATTGGCCCACAGAGCAAATTTCAACTGGGAATCCCAATTTTTTTTATTTTCGTTGATAGCCTTCTTCAGTGCCCTCACCAGGGTTTTATTGGAAGACTCTGCCAAGCCATTTCCTTATGGATAATAGGTTGCAGAGTGACTTAGTGTGATTTTATACTGCTGGCAGAAACTCTCAAACTTTGCAGATTTGAAGGCCTGGGCATTGCCAATTAATATTCTGGCAGGGCAGCCAAACTTGGATATGATTTTTTCTTCCATGAACTTTATTATTACAGCATCTGTTGCATTCCTTGCAGGTATGGCTTCAACCCATTTTGTGAACTAATCAGTGGCAGTTAAAATCCACTTATGTTGACCACTCGATGGAGGATGTATTTCACCTCTAAATTCAATTCCCCATTATCGGAATGGTTCATCCACGTGCATGAGAATCATGGGTAGAGGTGCCAAATTCTGTCTTTCAGCAAATTTCTAACATTTCTCACAAGCTCTAACCCAGGAAAAAACATCTCCGAAAATCTTGGGCCAATAGAAACCAGCCTTTAGGATTTTGTGAGCAGTGGCCCTCCAGCTGTAATGACCCCCACAGATTCCTTCATGAAATTCAGCCATTATATCCTCTACCTCATCCTCTGTGAGACACAGGAGTAGGATGCCTGAGGGATCTCGCCAATATAGCCGGTCGATGGTGACTATGTACTTCTGTGATCTTAACCTTAGCGCTCTGTATTTAGCTTTATCACAGCTTGGAGGGCAGCTGAGTGTGAGGAGATATTCTATTATCTCTTTGTACCACTGACTGGTGAGGTACTTTATATGTTTTTTTGGAGTAGTTATCTCTATTCCCTGTCGCTCTTCCTTCTCCTCAGATTCCTCACCTGCTATTATGGACAAATTTATACCCAGAGCCTGATAGTTTGATTCGGATAATATTCTGGCAAGCCCTTGTCCTTTGATCAGCTTGGTAGGGCAGATGTCTACTCATACTCTTGTATTTTGGCAATCCACTTCCCCCTTTTTCCTTCACTATCCCCTTGGATAAGAATATCTTTTACAACAGCTGTAGGCACAAATGCAATGATATGGGAATGCAAGATATACATGCGGAATGCTTTGAGAGATTTCACTAGGGCATATGATTTCTTTTCTAATATGTTATATTTTAATTCAGCATCACGGAGCACCTGACTGAAGAAGGCGATGGGTTGCTCGTACCCTTCTTCATTTTTCTGCAATAAAACTTCTGCTATTGTATGAGGTGATGCAAAAGAAAAGATCATGAAAGGTTTAGCATAATCTGGTCCAACTAGCACAGGGGCTTCTGCAAAAGCATTTTTTATTCTGGTGAATGCCTCTCGTGATTCCTGGGACCACTTAACTTCATTATTTTTCTTCAGCATGTTGGTTATATGTCTAACTATTTTAGCATAGTTAGGAATAAACCTTCTCAGGAAATTAATGCGCCCTAGGAATACCTATACCTCCTTCTTATTTCTGGGAAGAGAGATGCCATTTATAACTTCTACCCTCTTAGGATCTATCTTTACCCCATCTTTAGTTACAATATGTCCCAAAAGTTTACCCTCTTCTAATGAAAATAATGACTTCTGAGGATTTAGAGAGAGACCATACCTTCTGCATTTCTCAAAGGTTCTATGCAAATGCTCAATGTGCTCAGCATCATTCTTTGAAAATACAGTCATATCATCGAGGTAGACTACCAAAAATTTATCTTGCTCCCCAACAAAAGAAATGTCCATGGTCCTTTGAAAAGTGGCCCCTGCGTTGATCAACCCAAAAGGCATTCTGGCATACATAAATGTAACCCATGGTGTGGTGAAAGCAGTCTTCTTTTGATCTTATGGAAGTAAAGCCACCTGATTATAAACAGAGAATCCATCCATCATTGACATCCTAGAAGCTCCAACCACTTTCTGCAGGATGTGATCCATCTTAGGCAGTTGATAATTATCCTTTAAGGATGCTCTATTTAAATTTCGGAAATCAACAAACAACTTTATTTCTCCATTCTTCTTTTGGACAGGGACTAGGTTTGCCACCCATTCAAAATACCTCAATGGCACAATTATTTTGGCCTTTAACAACTTCTTAATTTCCTTCTCAATAGAGGGAAGAAACAGGGGATTTATCTGTCTGAGCTTTTGCTTATGAGGTTTTGCATCTCCCTTTAGTGGAATTTTGTGTTGCATTATACTGATGTCAAAAGTTTTTAGGTCCTGATAAGACCATGCAAACACATATTTGTAAGACTGAAATAATTTCTGGTATAGCTTTTTATATTCTTTTGGGACTTTCTTGGATAATTTTACAATTTTGGGGTCAGCCTCAGTACCAAGATTCAGGTCTTCTACCTGATTTTCTTCTACCACGTTTCTTGGCTGCAGTGGGACATCATTCTTGTCAAATAATCTTTCTAGAGGCACCAGTCCTCTAGGTATAACATTTCCCTTCAATTGTAACACTTTATTACCTGTCATTTTCTCCTCCCAATTTCTTTCTGAAGTGTCTTCAATCTCTTCTTCTTCACCAGCATCAATCTCCATATTGGAGAATTCCCCTACTGTTTCCAGGAATCTCTTCATCTTTTCTTCATCCTCAAATACCTGCCAGTGCTTGATGTTATCTGGGATTTATGGTCGATAACGCACCTCAATTTGATATCTTAAGAGGGGGTTCTGAGGTGGACAAAATGTACTAGCAGCCACAGTGTTATAGCATCATTTCTCACCCTCAGGTGATTCATGATTGTCTTTATGGATTTGGGCATGCATTCCTACAGACTTGAACAAATTCACTAAAAAATAGTGTTAAAAGTCCCATACGCGGGTATGCCCATACTTTTCCGCGTGTATATGCGAGTCCATATGTAATTTTCCACGTATGCCATTAAAACCATTAAAAAAATATATAAATTCCCTATTTTCGGGCTGGGTTGATGGTTACTCCAGTAGTTCAACCACCCCAGCACGTGGCCAACTGTTTCCAACTAACTGAAACTACTCTGAGGGAGTATAAAAGCCCCTCATGTGCATGGCCTAAGGGAGAGAGAAATTTTATAGACATTATACTCTGTTGGAATCCCAGTTCAAGTCTGATTCCCCGTGCCTCCTGCACTTTCTCAGATGTATACAGGAAACCCTTGTTTCCTGGAGATGTTCATCCATTTATATGCCATCTCGAGTGCACAACTTTTGAAAGTTTCTTAGCGAGGCAAGGGCGGGACGAATCTGGACGACGGTCTGCTCAAAGATCGTGGAAGGATTCAGGTGATCTCTCCACTCTTTACTTTTGTACATGTTGTTCATAATAATGAAGAACCGTCTTGTTCCTGAACTTCTGTGTTAGTATCTATTTTTATATGTGGAAAGATTGATTATTAAGCAATTGTTATCATTTATATCATCTTTTACATGGATTACACTAACGTTTAGGAGAAATATATGCTATAAAACTAGGTTTCCATGCACGTTCTTTCTTGTTTTCAGGTTGAAGGAGGAAGAAAGGTTGCTGGGGATTTGAACCCCGCGGGATCTACATCGAACGTAGGACTACGGGTGAGTTCTGCTATCGTTGTTATCTAGTTTTTTGCATTCAGGAATGGTTGTGTGTGAGTCCTTCTGAATGGCATGCCCTGCTCTGTGGAGGTTTTGACCCAACAAACCTTTAGGGTGATTTTCCCCGAAACACACAGCAAGGGAATCAGCCAGCCTATTCTGTTCCCGGGGCATGAACTGGATGTTAAATGCCAAGAAAAAATTCTCTACCATATCCCAAACTTCATTCCTATAAGCCCTCAGCTGAGGATGTTTGGTTTGACACTGATTCCTGACTTGTCTAACCACCAGTTCTGAATCTCCCAGAACTTTTAAACTTTGTATATTCATGCTCCTGGCTGCCTGCAACCCCAATAGAAGTGCTTCATACTTAGCCACATTGTTAGTAGCTTCATATTCTAGCTTCAAAGACAATGGGACCCATTTTCATGTAGGATAAATCAATAATATTCCAGCTCCATTACCTTCTCTTGAATTTGCTCCATCAAAATGAAGTTTCCAGGTTCCTGCTTCATGGCTCTTTGAAGGCTGCTCAGTCTTCATCTGGCAGAAGGATGGTTCATGAGCATAATCTTGATTTTCTTCTAGCATCAAGCATGAGAAATCTCCTTCTTTACTGTAGACTGGTGAATTAACAGAGTTGTCAGCCTTAGTCACCATCTTGACAAATCTGGTTTCCCTGTACAACCTCCTCTCCCGGCCACCAAAAACTGGGATAGTGGCATATGTTAAATCCAACTTAATTGACCCACCGATTTTTGTTCCCCAGGACCTTGACAGTAACATGCTAAAGCGAGCTGGGATGTCTGCCACCACGATGTCCATTACCACACTTTTTTCTGGGATTTGGGCCAAATTGACCACCAAATCCTTGATAATCCCCAGGCATTTAACTCTTTTGGAATCAAATGAATAGAGGTCCTTGTATGGATGGGTGATTTGTAATCCTAGTTGTTCCATGACTGACGGAGGTAGTAGATTATGGGAAGCTCCAGAATCTAACATACAGTTATGTAGCAGTAGGTCATGAATCACTAAAGACACATAGAAAGGAGGAGTAGAATCATATAATTCCTCAACATGTGGGCCAAATACAACCATGGGTCTTTCTTCTTGAAGGTTGAGACTATCTGGGGTGAGTGCTACTTCTGGAGGGATCATAAAAGAGGTGAATTGGGATTGATATGCAGGTTGCTTCAATAGTTCAGTCAAGGGAACTGGGATTTTGACTTTCTCAAGTTCCTTTTGCAGACTGAAAATAGGAGGGGACTTCTCTATTACAACCTCTTTTGACTCTTTATTTTCAGCTGAGGGTTTGACTTCTTTTGACACATACTTGGTATTAGGGGGGATGACTACTTTTGAAGAGGAAGGAATTTGATCATTAGACTGCAAAGTTTTGTTTAAAGGCCCCTTACCTTTGTCTGTGACTTTTTGCATTGTTGACTCCTTCTGAGCAGGTGCTTCTTTCTAGGGTAGCTCTTCTTCTTGATCTTGAGTACGAGTCCTCTTCCTAGAATATCTGAGATCATATCTTCTATTGAACTGTTCTTGCATGGAATCAACTAATTGCTTACAATAATGATCAATTTCTGAGTCTTCTGCGTCTCTAGCCTTTTCTTCTTCCTGCAATGAGCACTCGATGCCATTACTTCCTTGCAAGGGGAATTCTTCTCCATCACTATTCGAGAAAGCAAGATTTGAATCCTCCAGTCTATAGGCAGTGTCTTCAGTAAGATCATCTACTGGACCTTCCAAGTACAATGGGTGTGGTACCTGATCTTGTTGTTCCTTTAGTTCCCTTTGCAATATTTGCAGGGATGGTTTCCTATACTGAGGATTGTAACCTTTGTTTGGAGCATTGTGGAAATTCTTGGAGGCTGAATTCTTGGCCTCCAATTCAAGCTTGACCAGTTTACCAGAAAGGTTCTTAATCATTTTGCTAATTTCTTCAATTCTGTCATTAGCTGAGTCTCTGTCTTGGTTAGAGGTAGATACCTCCTCTTTTCCCCTTCGTCTAGTTTCTTGTTCAGATTTTCCCTTTGATTTACCAGTGGAGGCGAAATTTTCCTCCAACTCTAGTGCATCTGTCTAAGCATCATCTAGAGTAGCAGGCTTTATTTCTCTTAGAGAGAAACCGAATTCTGAATCAAAGGCTACTACAAAAACAACTTTGGCAGCAGTTTGATGAGGTTTCATATCAGCAGGAAGACTCAAATACAATTTATTAAATCTCTTGATAAATTATGACACCCCTTCATTATGTATTTTCTTGAGTGTATTGAACTCAGTAAGACAATGTCCACGATCTTTCTTCTCTCCCCATTTCCTGAGAAAAGTATCTTCCATTATTTCCCAAGTGGTAACAGAACGTTCTGCCAATGTATTAAACCATTTTCGAGCTTCACCATCAAGAGATTGGTCAAACAACCTTATGACCACATCTAAATGTTCCAAATTAAAATTCTCTGCAAAATAATAGAAGACCTCAAGATGTTTTTGAGCATCAATCTCATTTTCCCCATTGAATCGGGGTAAAATCTTCAGATAATCCTATGGCATATCGTTCAACACTTGAGGTAATGCCAGGGGGGCATATTTATTTAGAAAGAAGCCTGGAACATTGGCCATTTGAGGGGCTGGAGGTGGAAGTGGAGTATGAATAACAATAGGAATGTAATGAACAACAACTTGAGGTGTTGAGGGGAACAACGGTCTATTACTAGCAGATACCTCAGTGACTTCCTTGACCTCTTCGACCTTAGGAGTAGGGTGAAAATTATCTTTAATTATGACACCTCCTCGGGGTGGAATATTTGAATAGTAATCAGTATCTCCCACAGTGGAGTCGGGAACTAGCACTTGGGCTACTTGGGAAGAAGAGGATGGAAATTTTTCTACAGAAAATTCAGGAATTTCAGAGTGGACTGATTTTCTTTCCCTCCAATTTCTTCTATGTATGATCTTCTCTGGGTCAGACACTGAAGGTGTCTTTGGCTGTGACGTATCTGACCTCAGGTGTGGCTTACGAGGAGCCAGGACTGCAAGTGAATTTATCTAAATAAAAAATGTGGAGTCGCCAAAGTGAGGGATTTACAACTCTCAACTCTTTATAATCACCCACTTGAAGAGTGAATTAGGTTTTGTCGAGGCCCAGGGATTTATATTTTCTCAACTTCATTCCCCAGCAACGGCACCAAAAATATGTTGTGGTTCCTAGAGACAGCCTTGAGTTGTGAAAGACCAGTGCCTAGGACATCTTATATAGCAAGGAGCGTATGGTATAACAGGGGAAGTTATCAACAAGAGGCTCTCATGCTATCTCCTGAAAACAAGGAATATTAATTTGAATGGGACCAAGACCTTCAGAAACTAGATACAGGGAGAGCAACACTGCAGAGGCAAGATGCGAAACTCCAATATAAAAGCATCAAAAAATTCGGAGGCAGCTTACTGTAAAGAGGGCTGATTCAAATTATATGTCACAGAAATCAATTATCAGAAGGTGTGGTTGTATATGAAAGATTAAGAGAATACTAGCTATCATTGAGACAATATCCAGATACACAATATTACCATGTAATGGGCTTACCAATTTAAGAATCCATACATGACAATAGCATTTTAAAAATAACCTCC
Organism: Pinus albicaulis; assembly: GCA_034641835.2. Taxonomy (NCBI): domain Eukaryota; kingdom Viridiplantae; phylum Streptophyta; class Pinopsida; order Pinales; family Pinaceae; genus Pinus; species Pinus albicaulis. The sequence continues at coordinate 962,187,608 of CM076581.1, read as the reverse complement.
CAAAGAAACTAATATAGCATAAATATGGTTTAAGTGAATAGTGAAACATAATATGATGCCTGAGCCATATTTAAAGCACTTGACTAATCCGATCATGGGTATCAACTAGGATAAATCCATACCAAGAATCATTGAGCCACTCGCATTCCAGAAACATGATACAGGAAAGGTGGATGAAATGAAATGATCTATTAAAATAGCACATATGAGAGAAATTTACACACTGTGAGAAATCAAAGACCAGAATCCTCTTTAAAGACAGAACTCCTCCTCACTGAAACCAAACGGGCTCTGTACATTCATATGATATTTTTTTAAAAATACATACAAAAATCCTCTTACTGCATAATTTTATGATAAAATATGGAACCCTCAATAATCTGTTCTTCGGGGGTTTTATAGGGAAAAAGAAAACTTGTAAAGGAAGTCCATGATGAACATTTAATTTTCCTCTTTAAGACAGGATGGAGGAAACGTGCACCCCATACTGTTTGATGATTCTGTAGTGCTGTATGTACTATGTGGCTTGCTTTTGAAATAAATGCACTGGGTGGAAGTCTCTTCAGGAACACGGTATAGAAATAAAAACCACATGGGCACTCTGTCCTTTCTTGGAAAGAAAATTTTGCTGAAATAAAACCTTGAGGGTATTGTTTTATGTGCATAAACCTTCTGAGTGATCTGCAAGGTCTTCGATCTGGTACTCTATCTTCAAATGGTTATGTCAAGGCTCCTAAATCTTCAATTACATGCCTTTAATTCTTTGCCTTTCACTGATACTCTTTGTTTGCAATATTAATGTCTCCGATCGCGAAATCTGCGCTTTGAATGACTCTGGAGGGTCTGACAGAGTTTAAAACTTACTTCTTTAATGGAGGTCATGTCATAACATCTTCCTAGGTTGTTCTCCATAATTCCAGCTTCTGAAAAATGGTCCTTTCCGGTGTTCTCCGCTACTGTAATCAAGACTGTGAATCATGGCGGTTTACTGCCATTTGTACCCTGCAAAATACACAAAATCGTCAAGAAAACAAATGCACGGGAAAGTGGATGTAGTGGGGATAGTGAGGATGACAGTGTGTCATGGTGAAATGGTGGAATGGTGATGGCAGAAAAACAAAGCGGAATGACGGAGAAATGCTCTGGTTGCAGGTTGGCGGGATGCAGAAAATTACATGTAAAACCTTGGAGATTGGCTTTAGAATGGAAAATGTATATGGGATGGGTGTGTGACAAACACATGTGGAATAATGATATGGCAGAGGACACATTTCGATGGCAGGTAGGTAAGCAATTTGAATCGTGCGATCTCAGGAGGAGATCGACGGCTGAGGACGCGTTGGAGGGCGACGAATTGGCGGGCCAGGGGTACGAATACCTTGGGATTAATTCTGCGCATCTTAGGGGTGTGATGACCGTTGGATGAAGAGCCCCAGATCGGATAGTTGACATGAATATCACACCAGGTCAAATGCCGAACAATAATGCGCGATGGGGGGGTGGTTTTGAAACAGTGACGGAGCCAAGTGTCATACGCCGAGTGGAATCGCTCCGGAATGGAAAATACCGCCCGCCCTCCAAAGGCGGTGCGATGAATACCACCGGTTTTGAACAGTGTTTTTGGGCACAGGGACCACAAAGGAGGGTGAGCTGCGGACCATTGATTTATGGTTTGATCGGACGGTGAATAGGCAATCAGAGCGGTAAACAGGTTGGGCCATGGATGCGATGGTGATCAATGAAGGTCACCCAATCTGTACAGATCGTCGGATAATACTGTGTCCGATATCTGTCTGCAATAAACACTTTCAGGGCTAGCGCTTGGTCTAGCACCCAGGTTATGTGGAGAAAAATACTGAGGGGCCAGGATCGAAAGGTGCCAAACCTTATACTTTTTCAAATGTGGGTTTTTGGCCCTTTTTAATGCAATTTTGAGTTTATAGGAGGGGAACGATAGGCGGAAGAATGATTTTTTAGGCCAAACAGAAGGGATTCAAAGGGGATTGCTTGTCAGAATTTAACAGAATGCTGACATGATCAACACTACATGTGGGACTATAACCCACCTCCATATATACAAAATTATGTTTGCATGTACATTATTTTGATCCCCTACATTGACGATGTGCTTGTAATTTTTATCAGGATGTATGAAGGAGGGAAGGCATGTATGTGCCCTATGGGATGAATATTATCCATGTACCTTATGTTATATATTTCAGGGAGAACATTCGGCAAACCATATTTTTTTCTTGTGATCTATTGTCTCCTTGTGGGATGGGCTATTCGCATCTCATGAGAACTTTGGAGGAACAAGTCATGGAGGGATGGTTTGGTGAACACTTGGCCTATGGAGGAAGTCTAACTCATGTGTGTGTCACCAAAGGAGGAGGAGATGAGTTGCAGCACTCACCTTATCAGTTTCTTGAGGACAAGCAACATTTTGGAGGGGAGGACTGTAATATTCCCAATTAGTCCTAAGCTAGTGGGAACATTCAATTTTTTTTCATTTTTTTGTTTTATGAATAAAATTGTAAAGGAGGATCATAAAACTCCTAAACAGTGAATGAATCAATGCCACATGTGAACAAAGCTAAATCTGGGCTATGTAAATAAGCACCCTTAGGTGTGGAAGGGGATAAATCTTTTGACTATGTCAACCATGACCAAATCAATAGTGATGTCTTGAAGGAGTGGCCATTAATGATGCATAGTGTAGTTTTAGAGGGAGATGGTTCATGTGAAAGGAGCCATTTCAATCAAGGTGGTTTAGGGTTTGCAAGCTCTCAAATTATAAAAGGAAGAGGATGGCAGCATGAGAAGGTTGTTGATGATTTTGTTATTTTTGAATATTTTGTCTGTTTAGACATTTCTTATTCTCCTTGCTGTTTAGTAGAGAATAGTGTTGTTTAGCACTGGGTGTTCTTGATCAGGAATCCAACCTATTTCCTTGAGTAGCTCTTTGAAGATTTTTCATTTATTGTCCACTATCAGGCATTTGGCCAAGCTCTTCTTCCAACTACAACACTTATCCCGTTTAGGGTTTGGTTTTCTTTGTAAGTTGCAGCAAGTGGAGGCTAGATCTACTTAGATCTAGGCAATTCTAGTGCCTCTTTTCAATGGGAAAGTCTTCAATCCCATTGGCAAGAGAGTATTGGATGATTGGAGCACCATTTTCAGATCTTGGCTTGAGGCCAAACATTTTCTAGAGCCTACAGCACACTTTCCATTCCAGTACTGCGTTATTTGCAAGGGTACAGTTGCAGGGTGTTTTGGCACACTTTGGGAGGAGAGATTTCTAGTGTTGGGGATCTGCCCTTCACTATGGAGATCCATGGATTTTAGATCTATTCCATGTCATTTCAGATCTAATCTGAATACTGTTGTATCTGCTTCACAATTTCTGAATATTCCTGCATATCTGCTGCATAAGATCTCAGATCTACTCCATATACTTCACTTTTTGCTGAAAACCCCAAGGGGCATTTGAAGAGGAGACTATCTAGTGTACAGATCTGATATAGATCTAAATTTTTGTACACAGGTCTTCCCTAGATCTGAAGTGTAATCCACTGTTGCTGTAGCCAATAAAATAAAGTTGTCAAGCTTATTCAGTCATAATATAAGGTTGCAATACCTCATTTTTTAGGGTTTCTTCATGTAAAAGTCTGCTATTTCTGTTCTACATCTTATGGGTCACAATATAAATCTGATTTGCTGATGTAAATATAAATATTGAGACTCCATATTGGACTCCTTCTCTTACTTAGTTGAATTTCATTACTTCTCTATAGTATTGTTTAATATTGTTGCATCCCCATTTTGGGATATTACACTCTATGTACATTAAGAAGCATCTCGATAGAAGAATTCAGTGAATCAGTTCTAGGAAAACCTCTCTGATAACATCACTAATGGAAAGCAGTTATCAAGAGCAAAGGTCATCATGGAAATAGATTTCTGGTATATTGATGGAGCATGCCAAGAGAATGAAGCTCTTCATTCTTGAGAAATTTCTATAGGATGACTCAAGGGAAAAAGGGTATGAGGTATATATATATATTTATATGCTAACATTAGATGTTGTGAAGTCATATGGTTGTAGGTAATGGAATTTTGTACTTAGAAGTATGATCTATGGAGGAGTATCTCTCAATGCATGGATAGATGAAATCAATATAATATGTCCTCATGGAATATGAGGTAGATGTATATGGACGAGAAACTAGAAAATTTGTATGTTCCTGGGAATCAAGAATGTGCAAAGAAGAAGAGATCATGAAATGCAACCATGTCAAGAGGTGTTTATCATCTAGAAGCCAAGAAGATGTGACTAGGAAATCTCTTGGAAAGATATGTAGACTCTAACAAAAGTATGGTAAAGAAGAAGACCTGTGGAAAAACATATCATTAGGAGATGTGTCAATTTGTATGAAGGATGTCGATGGCTACAAGAAGGTTTCATGGTGAAAGATCATCACTAAGGTAAATTTTTTAAAAAAAAGTTCATATGTATATGTTTATCTGGATAAATTTGTGCAGGGCTGCTAATCATAAGAAAGGATGTATAATCTTGGGAGATGATTCAAAGGAAAAAAACATGGCACAATAGTGGACCAAATAAGGAAGTCTGATGAATCAATTTATGATAGTTGACATGACTTAGGATGAAAGTGATGGATGATATGTGCCATATGAAGCTAAAAGTTGGAGATTCCTCAATATCAAAATCCATGACATCGAGGACAGGAATTCTTCATGAACAGTTGGGTGTCTCACCATTGCTGTTGGAGGTCCCTGGTTAAGAGGGAGCCTAACGATAAGTTTCTTACTTGGGAGAAACTTGGTAATTCCTAAGAATGAGATTAGTTACATTGATTGTATAGGAATGAGTACATTCCCTTGTGGAATAAGGTCCTCCCTGGTTGAGAGGGAGAGATAGACACATCATTCTGGTCTTGCGAAGACAAAATGGAGGATTTGTAATCATCTAGAATTCGATACTCTTTGAGAATGTGTTAGGGAATTCAAGATAAGAGTAGTCGGGGACTGATATTCTTTGAGGGCTAGCTACCCAAGAGAAGAATAGTCCAAGAAGTTCATACTTTGGGAACACCCGGGTGGAGTATGTACCTTGGAGAGACAATGACGAAGGTGTCTATAAGCCATGTGTCTCACCAGCATTGTAGCCCATTGTCTTGTTGAGAGATGGGGCTGTTATTCAAGGCCTTGCACTAGGACAATGCTCGTTGATATGATACTATACAAATGTGATTACCAATCCGATTCTTCTTATGATATTCTTCAGTTTGAAAGTGACCATGTACCTGTATGAATACCTCCCTAGTTAAGAGGGAGTGTTGAAAAGTGTAACTAGGCTGGTCTTCATGTTGACTATGTAAATATGTATTTATGAAAAGAAGAAGGCAAAGTAAATAAAATGTATTTTTAGTATACTTGCTTCATGGGCTTCATAAGAAATATTGTATTAAGTAGATGGACTTCTTCTTGATGTCCATTAGGCTTGAGTTAAGTATGCTCTAGGACCTTGTGAAAGAAGCTCACAAATCTCAATGAAAATATGGAATACAACCCTTAAACGCAGTGAAGAAATACCTCTCCGTCGCATGGAATTCACCATGATCTAGTCGGCCTCATTCACCATGAAACTAGTCAGTCTAACTCATAACTATATGGTCAGATTGCTTAAAAGAGATATGCTATATATATATACATGCGATGTGCAGTCATCATTGAGAAAACAAGTGGTCAGACATCTCTGAGATAAAAGTGAAGATATCTACAAGAAAGTTAGATGAACATCTATAAGGAAGTGAGTGCGGATATCCACAAGAATACTGTGTAGATATCTACAAGGATATAGCACAAATATCTAAAAGGAGACTATGCAGATATATACAAGGAGATAGTGCAGATATTTATAAGGAGCCAACGCGATAAAATAAGATATTACAGTGTGGATAAGGGAAGGATACTGTATGGATGAAGGAAGGATGCAAGTGCAGATAAATGACAATATAGAATTCGGATCTATAACAAATATATAGGAAGAGGATTGTGAATATCAAGAAGTACGGGGTTGTGATCATACACCGTTGGTATAAGCGAATGTCTCAGGACTAAGATACAAGCATAAGGGTTATGATGAATTTTGAAATGTAAAGTAAGGACGGTAAATCTGTTATTTACCTTCCCACAATAAAAGTGTTACTTCTACCTAACATTTGTGTCTTGTGCATTTTGATAATTTACTTGATGAAAAATTAACTAAGAGAAGGCATAAGCAAGCTCACAAGTAACTATCAAGAAGAGAATTTGTATTAACCTTAAGCCCTCCAAATTCTCAACAATATGTGGTTGGGTTTTATACTATTAGGATTGATTAATACATTCCCAGAGGAGTCTGTGAGGACTAGTGGAGTCAGCAGGCCTATTGAAAGCCAATGGAGTCACCAGGTGAATGATGCTAACTGTTTTAGGATTTGTTTGTTGTCCACCATCAACAATTGGATACCAATCTTGAGATATTTTTAGGTTTTCAGAGTTCTTTATATAACACTAAGATTTTTAATGAGTGTTCCCCAGTGGAGTTTCCATTATGTTAGGTCCTTGTAATTTGTCAGATTGGCAAGACCAAATAAACAAGGGTAACATCGAACCAACTTTGGAGTCCTAGGACCTAGCCTTCCTGGACTCAGAGAGGGATCTCTCTATATTTGTATAAAAGGTATGACTTGATATATTTATGATGTTGATTTTAGGCTAGTTAAAATGATAGGGTTTGTTTGTTTTGTTTTGTTTTGTTTGGTTGGGTTGATTTTCAAGAAGAATAGATAGAGTAAGAGAAATTCAAACCATTGGGCTAAGGGGTTTGTAAAAGGCTCAAAAATTACAACAATAAAACAAGGGTGTTTCATAGGGAAAGTTAACAAAGCCAAATGGATCTTAATAGCTTATGTGGGTGTGAAATGAACATTAAGTTGTGAATTTAGTAGTTTTAAAGGGAAATTAAGAATCCTTTAACATATACTATAACAAGAAGAGCCTTCAAGATCACTATGCTTAAGAAATAACCAAAGGAAAGGGCACACCATAAAATTCTTTGGCCAGACTTCTTCAAGTAAGCTTTGAGATAACAAACCAGCAAACCCTAGGGAGCTGGGAACTCCTAAATTTTCTAGCTATTTACCTTCAGAGAAAGAAAACATTTAAGATAAAATTTCAGTGATGATTAAAGAGCAAGGAACTCCAATGTTCTTCAATCAGACTTCAAATACCTTTAAAATGACTTTTCAAGATAGACCAAATGATAGAGCAAACCATAAACTTATTTAGCCTAAATCCTAGTAAGAAAATTTCAAAGAAAGGCCTTAATAACAATGTTTCAAGCTACACCAAAGGACAGGGAATACCATAAACTTCTTCGGTTTGACTATTATTAAATCATTATCAAGACGACAAGCTAGGTGGAATCAAACAACAATTAAGAATTCTCTAATTAGATCCAATGGAGGAAAACATTTGAGCAACAAAAATCAGACATGCTTAAGGTGCCTCTAACAGCATATCTTAACCTAAATTTTATGTTCTATTGCAAGAGAAAAGATGAAAAATATGGAAAACAAAGAGGAAAAAATAACTAGATTAGTATAACATCACCATTTTACAAAGTCCATGAATCCTGTGAATGTGCTTGCTCCATTAACATTCAGTCCAAAACAGTCATAAAACTCCAAAACCAATTTCTTCACAACTCAAAATCTATGTAATATTGAGCTTAACAATCAACAAACAAAAAATATGAAGCATACATGCAGTATTTATCTGAAAAATGAGGAGGTAAACCCTAGCTAGGGTTTCAAAATGTCATTTATTACAATAGTTAAGGTATTTGACCTTTGAGACCATGCAAGGCCCAAGGAAAAATATGTAAAACTCATTTATTGAAAAAATAACTTCTAACATAACTATTTGAGATAATTTTGGAAAAAAATTGACTTTAAGGCTTCAAAATATCGTTTTCAATAACTCCTAGTAAGTGTGTAGCTCCAAGGTACAAGGGCGTAGCGCCAGTGCAAACATGTAGCGCCAAGACTGGGAAAATGACATGTTGTGCAGCTAACTTTTGGAGTCCTTCCCGGTGTCGAAATGAGCCCCATGATAGCTCATTTGAAAGCTTGTCCTATCTAGTTTCCAAATATTCTTTCACTTTCCATAATTGTCCCCATTTTAATTGTCAAAAACCACTTCTCCCAAGACTACTAAACACATAGCGCCAGTGCCAAAAAGAGGGCAGAAAGGTGATTTTTTGGTAGTTTTTTGGCCCTTTTGAGGGACCAGTTTTGCTCCAAATGTTCTAAAATTTTCTAAGTTTGATTCACTTGGCATGAGGAACATGAAAATTTTGGCATTTTTTCATTTTATTGCCCCAAAAAGAGCGCAGCACCAGTGGCGCTGGGCATTTGGCCTAATTTTCTACAAGCCACACTGTCAAAATTTCAAAATTTGCACCAAAGTGACAAAAATGGATTTTTCTTTGTTGATCATGGTTGGGAGGATTGGAGGGTTACGTCAGCAAGAATTTTTAGCTTCTCTTCCTCTTTTTCCTCAATCAAAGCTCGAATCTTTGCATTGGCTCATTTGAGCTTGGCCCTTGCAATCTTGTTTCTCATGGCATAATGCTTTTCCATCTTCCTCTCTATGTTAGTGTCTCTCTTGGCCTTCTATAGCTGGTCCTCTAGGTGCAATTTTTCCCTCTTAATCCAATATTCTCTATCTTTTCTAATTTCTATGGCAAGCCGCTCACTTGGAGTGAGATTCTCTTCTAATTCTGCCTCTTTCTCCCTTTCCTGGGATAAAGCCTTCTTCAACCCAATTTTCCTTGGTCTCTTCCTAGGAATTTGTTCTTCCTCATCCTTATTGTCATAAAAAGTGCCCAAGGTATCATCTAGCAAAGCCTTGGCCTTTCCAACCTCTTTCTGAAATCTGATTGCCCTGATATCATTGATGGCCTTCTTTGTCTCCAACTTTTTATTCCCTGACTCAAAATAGTTAATTACATTCTTTGCACTACCAAGATTAGCTTGAGGCTCACTAATATTGGCATCCTTGCTTTTGAGCAACATATTGGTAATCCTCTCCTTATCCTCATCATCAAGGTCAATTAGCTGAAACTCTTGCTCAGTTTCATGCTTGTTCTCCTCCTCAAGAGTGATAGGTTGTATGACCTTTCCTTTGCATTTATCAACTTGTTTTGCTGATGAAGAAGGTAGGGCCCCTTTCACTTCAAGTGAAGCAAACACCTACCTATGGCCTCTCTAATAGACCAAAGGAAAAGGCTCAATATCATGCATTTTAGTGCCAGCTGTCTCAATATCTCTTTCACTACTTGAAGCTCTGGTATCAAGAGATGATGGTGAAGGATTGTGAAAAGGTGATGAGGGAGGATGAACATGAGGTGAATGGGTGTGAGTGGATGGTGATGTATAAATAGCAGGGTGTGATGGAGAATTTGATATGGGAGGATGAGAAGATGAAGGAATATCCTACTGATGATGGCCATGTGGAGTAGTGAAAACCTCATTGGCAATGAACGTCTCCCATGGAATGTTTTTCCACTATAACTAATGCATGACCACCATCTTGATGAGTGAGTGGTGAAATAGACTCTGCATTTGCCAATTATAATATCTCTTTTGCACAATGTAGGCCATTTTTTGAATTCTACAGAAAAGATAATATGGTATATGCAACATCCTAACTCTAGTGAAATGCATAAGAAGACGGATGTGGTATGAGTAAAGGCGGGAAAACCTTCCCTCACAAGTGAAATAATTCATTATTATCTTCATCATTTGTGCATATCTATCAAGAAGATGAGAAAAGGAAAGATGGACTTGTTGTGATCTTTATACCTAGGTTTAAGGTATGGTTCAAAATAACTCATGCCTAGGTTTGCTTGTTTGAATCACTTCTCTCCCACACTAGGTATCCTTGTAGTAGCTACAATGGAATTTGTATACATCTCAAAGGTGACCCTGGAAAGATTAACTTGTTTTTCATGCAAATTGTTAACGAATAGTCTTGTTAGCTCCAGGTGGTTTTGGACTTGCTATACTCTTTCACAAAATTCAAAGCATCCTACATGCTTAAAGAAATAAATTGTGAGGGGAGAGGCCATGAGTTCCCTTGTATTGATAGGTTCAAACCTATTTATATTTCCTCCCTTATGATCATTCCTCTTTGGAATTTGTGCCTAAACACCAGTGTCTTCACCCTCAAACATTTATAAACTCTGTTTTGGAAACCCTAGGGCTAAAGGTGAAATGAATGAGGGGAAGGAATGAAATGACAGCTTTGAAAATGAAGGGAATGAGTGAATGGGTATAGGTGTAGGAAATAAGTGAGGGGAAAAATAACTCAATGAAAACCCTCAAGCAATGTAATTACCCTTGTCTATAACTAATACTCTGTTTAGGATGATGAAATAAGTATATAGACAGTGATCTCTGATTTGTAGCTAGAGTTTGATTAGGGTTTTATTAGGGTTTCATTTCATTCAATTAAAAGTGATAAAAATAGCCTCAAAGTAGGTTATGGCATGCACTTACCACTTATCAGTGCCTTGGAGGACCTTGGAGGAAATTTGAAAGAATTTTGAAGTGATTTGAATGGTCGGAAGACTCAAAAACCCTTTTTTTTTAGCGTGCAACAGAAATGGCTGCGGGCACAACACCAAGCCAAGCCCACAGTGCCTTGGAAAATTAGTACAGGGTGCTTTCTGGCAAGGACACAACACTTTGACAAGGGTGAAGTGCCAAATCTTAGGCATGCAGTACCTTCAAAATTTGTGTGGAGGAAATCTGGCAAGGGTGCAGTGCCAAACCAAATGCATAGCACCAAGAAAATTTCCCTGAATTCTGCTTGCAAACTCACAAATTTTTCCTTGCTGAGCATTCTTGATCTTTTGAAAGGAAACAATGATTCATTGAAGTGTGAAATGGGCTTTTATAGGCTTATGGATCTAATTTAAATTTGAAAAACCCACTTTCTAATATTCGAAATCTTTTTCTTTTCTCACTAACACTTTTTGACACTTATGCCTTGCAAGTAGCCGAAGTCATGAAGTTGAATTTTCTTTTTGTCATTTGGGGCCTCACATGTTCACCTTGACAACTTTGGGGTTTAATCACATATTAACATCTTCAAAATCTCCTATAGTTTCCACCATAAAACTCAACTCATCTTTTCCACCTTTTCTGCCCACCCTTTTCAAAACCCTAAGTGTCTACAGTTCTTTACATCAATCATCAGTGTTTTCTACTAAGTTCTCTATAGCCCTTTCAAGTTCATTCAAAACTATCCAGTTCACCTCAAATTTTTCCATATTCCATCAATATTTTCTGATAGATTTTCTTCATGTTTGGCCTTTTGTGCTTCCTCCATGTCATTTTTTGCAAGTGATCACTACTTTGGCACTCAAATGGACTAACTGGTTCATAACCCTAGTCATCTTCAAGACCAAGTGTTTCCTCTTTCCCTTGTTGTAAGTTTTTTTCATTCAGGAGTAGACAGTATACATCCTACTTGAAAAGCTTTTTGACCAAAATGATGTGTTTAAAGCCCCTAGGATGCAAGCTGATGATGAAGAGGTAGAGAGTTGTAACCTTGGTATAGTAGGAATGCCAAAAATGATAAAGCTTTCAAAATTTATTTCTGTAGAGGTGAAACAAAAATATATTGAGATGATGAAAAGGTTCATATATTTTTTTGCATGGAGTTATGTTGATTTGAAGAAATATGATCCTATTATTATTCAGCATACCATTCTTATTAACTAAATTGAAAATCCTTTCAAACATAAGTTGAGGAGGATTAATCCACTTCTCATGCCTTTGATTGAGAAGGAAATTAAGAAGATCTTTGATGCAAAAATTATTGTCCCAATCAGATTCTCAAAATGGCTTGTTAACTTGGTACTAGTTATGAAAAAGAGTGGAGAAATAAAATCTGCATTGACTTCATAAACTTGAACAAAGCTTCTCTGAAGGACAATTACCCTCTCCAAAAGATGGACCGAATTTTGCAGAACATTTTTGGTTCCCAAAGGATGTCTATGCTGGATGGTTTTTCAGGGTACAATTAGATACTAATGCACCTAGAAGATCAAGAGAAAATTGCCTTTACTACACCATGGGGGACATTCATGTATGCCAAGATGCCCTTTGGTTTGATGAATGCATGAGCGACCTTTCAAAGAGAAATGGGAATTTCCTTTGCTGATGAGAAGGATAAGTTGGTGGTTGTCTATTTGGATGACTTAACAGTATTCTCAAGAAGAGAGGAAGATCATTTAAAGCATCTGGAGAAAGTTCTGCTGAAGTGTAGAAGTTCTGGTATTTCTCTTAATCCCACTAAGATTATTTTTTCTTTAACTTCTAGAAAGTTACTTCGGCATATTATATCTAAAGATGGGATAAAGATTTATCCAAACAGATTCAATGCCATTCAGAAAGAAGATCTGCTTAGAAGCAGGAAGGAAATTCAGTGTTTCCTTGGGAGAGTGAATTTTGTGAGAAGGTTTATTCCCAATTTTGCTGAAATTATCAAAGATATAACTAAGATGTTGAAGAAAGGAGATGACATTAAATGGTAATTTGAAGCAAAGCAGTCATTTGAGGAAATCAAGAAGTCACTCACTCATGCCCCAGTGTTGATTAGCCTAGATTTTTCAAAGGAATTTCTGGTTTTTACATTTGCATCAAAAAATACAATTGCTGGAGTTTTGTTGCAGAAAGGATAGCAAGGTACTGAGCAGCGTATTTCATTCTTTAGTAGAACCCTTGCTAACTTAGAGCTGAAGTATAACATCTTAGAAAAATAGGCATATGCTTTGGTCAAAGCCATCAAAGACTTCATAATTTATATTCTGCATTCTCATGTCATAGCATTTGTGCCTAATGTTGTAGTGAAGGGCATGTTGACTCAAGCTGATCCTGATGGTAAGAGAGGGAATTGGATAGCTAACTTGCTGGAATATAATATATAAATCAGACCTAAAAAATTGGTGAAGGGTCAGGGGCTAGCAAAGCTGATGGCATAGTCCAATTTTGACTGTCTTGATATGAATTTAATTGCAGAAATTTCATAATTATCAGATGTATATGAAGAGCTGATTACCATTGAAGAGAAGTACATTTTTTATGAGTGGTACAGAGACATTTTTTTTGTCTTACATCATCATAGAGTTCCTATTTAATTGACAAATTCTAAAGCAAGGTTTGGGAAGCTGAAATCTCTAAGGTACTGCATCATAGATAAAAATATGTATTGGAAAGATACTGGTGGTATTATTTTTAATTTTTTGTTGGAAGAGGAAGCTGAAAAGTGATTGAGGGGTTTCATAAAGGAGATTGTGGAGGTCATCACTATTGGAAGTCCACAGCAAACAAAATTCTCAAAGTGAGGTACTACTAGCCTACCATGTTCAAAGATGTCTACAAGAAGAAAGTTTCCTGCCATGAATGTCATATTTTTTATGGTAAGAAAAAGCTTGTTCCTTTACCCTTGGTGCTAATTTATGTTCAGGCACCATTCCAGTAGTGGGGGCTAGATTTTATTGTTGAGATTCATCCATCATATTCAGGGCAGCATCGCTAGATCCTGACAACAACTAATTACTTAACCAAGTGGATTGAAGCAATCCTAACTAGGAAAGCAAATGATTCAGTCATCATTTCATTCTTAGAGAATAACATATTTTCAAGGTTTGGATATCCTATGAAGATCATCACTGAAAATGCACAGGCTTTCAAATCCAAGAGGTTGATCGGTTTTTTTCATAAATATCACATTACACTTGGACACTCTACTACTTACTATCCACAAGGTAATGGTCTTGCTAAGTCTTCTAACAAAAGAATTGTGAGAATTATTAAGAATGTGTTGCAATAAAATAAAAGGTCATGGAATCTAAAGCTGAAGTATGTTCTGTGGGATGATAGAGTGTGTACAAAAAGGTCAATTGGTACTTCACCTTATGAGTTGGTGTATGGAGCTGAAGACATTTTTCCTACATCCTTCGGAGTGCCTATTATGAAGTTGCTGCAAGGATTAGAGGAGGATCCAAAAGCTATTCAGAGGAGAATAAACTAGTTGATATCTCTATAGGAAAAAAGGGAGGAAGTATATAACAGCAATCATCAGTCTCAAAATAGAATAAAGAAGACATTTGATAGAAAGGTCAAAGAGGAAAACTTTCATATTCAAGATATGATATTGAAGTGGGAGGCCATAAGTGAAGAAAAGGGGAAACATGGTAAGTTTTAGAATATCTAGAAAGGTCCATTCATAGTAGTTGCATTCCATGGCAACAACACTTACCTACTCCAGGAGGTGGATGGAAAACCTTGTGTTGGAGGGCTTGTTCATGGCAGGTTTTTGAAGCACTATTCCTCTTAAGTTCTACTGATATTTCATTCTATTATATATATTCCATTTTATTATGCTTTTCAGCTAATAGAGACAATTTTATCATCAAACATGAGCCCAAGGTGAAGGCCATTAGAGTTTGAAGGAAACTTGGCAAATTTCAGAGTTTTTTATTTCCAAAAATATGGATGGCACTGGAGCTATAGGTTCTTTGGTGTACCATAGGGACACACCATCTCAAGTGGAGCCACTTTTATCACTCATAAAATGTGAAACATTACTTGACATGGTCATAGAGTTCACTCCTAAAAAAGATAAGGTCTCCTTAAGCCTTTTTCAAATTGGTATAGGAAAATTTTATTTTTTACATGTTTTAAACCTATCCTAATGTTCAAAGTCACCTCCATTTAGGTCATGTCATGTCCTATCAGTCATTATTAGGTATTATATTTCATTTCCCAAGCGTTTAATTTTAAAAATTACACTTAAGCTATTTTTACCTCTTTCCATAGCGTTTTACACTGTGAAATAGCAGTTTTTGCTACGAAACTGCCTCATAGTTTTGTAGCGAAACTGTCAAAAAAGAACTAGATACACTATGAAAACTATTTACCTATCTATCTTGTCAAACCTAAGGTGAAGTGTCAGTTCATCATTGGAGGATTTAGGGTGGATGTCATTCAAGTCTGTTAGGGTTAATTCAAAAGTACAAAGTCATGTCTAAGGTCATCATTACCATTTTTAGCATGCATGTGTCATGATTAAGGCATGAGTTGTCATTGAAACCATAAAACGTTACCCAATTGAGTCTTTTTTTCATTCTCCACTTCACCTTTGCATGTTATTGAGTTCTGGAGAACTGCTTCATCAAGCCATTGCAAGTTGCTGGCAGATTCAAAGGTCGTAGGTGTCATCAAGCAAGTGATCCTGAGAAGATATAAAGTCACTATGGCTACAAGGAAGAAGACCAAAAAAGGTGGTCACTGCCACAAGTATGAGCCCATGGAATTGAATTTTCTCAACGAAGACCCAACTGCCATGGAGGCATTAAGAAGAATAGGTTGTTTGTAATTCTGCCAAAGGCTGCAGGATTGTCATCTACAGGTTTCTAAATATTTTTCTAATAGTTTCACTGGGATAGCTTCAAAGGATGGAATGCTAAACCTCGCAATAACACCAAACAACATTTCAGCAGCAATAGGAATCCATAGAGGAGGGGAAAAATGGTTTAAAGGCATCAAGTTCACCATGGAGGATTGCAGAGAGTTCATTAAGCCAGAGCATAGTGAAATTGATCTCACAAATGCTATCCCAAGGAGTTACATGAAGGAAAACTATTGAAAGCTGTTGATGATTATTCAGAAGTACTTCACTTGTGAAGGAAGGTTTCACATGGTCTACTCCTACAACCTTAGGCTTTTGCTGAATTTTTTGGGTAATAGGTCTCTTTATTTGCCCTTTTATTTATACAGAAGTCTAACTAAAATGTAAGATAAGGTCCAAGTTAAAAAATAAGGAAATGAAACTTCTCTGTTTCACCATGGTTTGATTAAGTTGTTGGTGTTAGAGGAGTTGAAGAGATTAAGTAGAGATTGGACATCCTTCTGTTCATGAGTGGTTTTGAAGTAGATGTTGTCACTCCTAAAAGATTTCCCAAACCTATATATATTTCATCACCAACAGTGGCAGAGAAGTTAGAACCAGTGAGCATGGAGACAGAGCCTTTGCAGAAGATTAACACACCCAAAGCTACACCTGCAAAATTGAAGCCAACAGTTAGCAAACATGGTAACAAGAGAGTTACTACGAGCCAAACAGTGGTTAAGGGTAACTTAGAGGACATATTGCATGCAATTGATATTGAAGAAACTCCAATTTTCCAAGCTGAAGATATTGAAGATGGGGAAAGAAAGCTAAAGAAAGGAAAAGCAGTAAAAAAGTTAGAGTTTGCAGGTGATGATGTTGGTTTCATGTTTCAAGCTATAAATCCAACGACAAGATGTGCAAGAAAGGCCATGGAAAGCAACAAAGAGACTCAGAAGGTCAGTGAAACTACTCAGCCACCACCAAGCATCATAGACCTCTCCTCACCTGCAAAAGAAGATCTGGTCATCAAAAAAAAGAAGGGTAACGAGAAAATCACTGAAAAATCAGAAGTTGAAACCCTTAAGGAGTAGTTGAAAGAGTTAGGCAAGGAGATATCAGTCTTGAAGCAAGAAGCAAAGAAGCATAGAGAGAAAAGGGTTCAGTTTGAACAAATGAGGAAGATATGGGAAGATCAGGTCACAAGTGTTTCAAAGACCTTGGACAATACAGAAAAACTGATAAAGTGGACTTAGCCACTAAGAGGAGAGGTCAAGTAGATCAAAAATTTAAATCTGCACTTACAATCCAAGAACAGGGCACTGAAGAATCAAGTGAAATATCTTCAAGAGTAATTGCAGCTGATTCATGAAGAATTGGAAAAGAAAGGTTTAAAGATGACAATGGTAGAAGAGAGTATAGCTCAACTGATTGTTAATTAGGAAGAAACACCACAAGGGTAACAACTTGAGATGAGATATGCCTTAGGATGTCCATAACATGCAGAAAATCATAATTTTTCAACTGGAGGTAAGTTTTTGAAGACAATTTTGAAAAGCGAAATTTTGGGCTTTTACACAGTTTCATAGCGTTCCTCGGGCTTGAAGCCAGAATACGCTATGAAAAAACCTATAGCAAACTTTTTTCTTTTAAACTCAGATTGCATGATTCAAGGACGGAGATTCATGGCGGTAAGGTGTCATGACTTGATTAACATGATGGAACAATAAAGGAGTGAGTTAAATGGATGTAGAAGCCACTTTTTCTACGCTACCAAAACTCACTACGAAACTATCATGTTTTCGTAGCGAACAATTGTTGGAAGTTTTGAGCATCTTAAAAGCCGTTTTTTTCTAGATGGAGTCCTCCAACATGTCAAGGGAGCTTATCATCCGATATTTATGACTCAAAGGGAGTCTCATGCAACCAGGTCATCAATCAAAACAACGTTGAAGTCAAGGGTCATCTATTCCTGAAAAACAGAGTTATGCTCCACAAATCTAGGGAGGCTTTAAATATGTAAAGTGGTGATGAATTTGATGATGTGTCTCTTGAGCATGTGATAGTTATTTTGTAACCATTATGTAACTTTTTTCACATATAGGATAGAGAAATGTAATAAATAGGAGTTAGAGTCCTATTAGGAGATGGTCTCCTTAGAAGGTAGCTGTCAATTGTTTTTGTAAGTTATGTATTTCAGTTATGAAAGGTCTCATAGGAGAATTCGAGGATCTAGCCACCAAGTAGATCATCCTTGTTTGTAAAGAATTTCTATTTAAAGACAAATCATCAAAGTAGTAAGGGGTTGGAGAACATTTGCACCAAACTGCCACTTTTATGTTTTTGACCAATATCAGTAATACAAAGTGATATTCTTCTTGACATACCTAAGATTCTCATGAGGTTTTTGATGTCTTATTGATCTATATCTTTATGTTTTATCAATTTCAGTATATTTCGTATCTACTACTCAGAATTCATAATTTTATGCTCTGACTTCCTTTAGTGATAAAATGATTGTGTTTTCCTCTATTTTATGTGTGAGTTTCGTCTGTTAAAGACCTATATCTGCCTCAACTTCCATGTTGAAGAACCTTTTTCACTGAAAATACTGATTTTTGACTCCATAAGCCCAATGGTAGCAAGCTTGCATTCTTTTCAACTTGCAATCATAAAAAACAAGTTAAAATTTCCATAGAGTTAGGCATCTAATACTATCATCATTCAATATCATAAAACCCCCTTGAGAGATCCCGCTCAAACTGAAGAGGCTAAGCTTCAATTAGAAGTTGTTTGAAACTGTTACATTGAGTTGTGTGATAATCAACCAATCAAGTTCAATTTGGTGATAACATAATGAATGAGTTCCCATTGGCATGTCCCTCTTTGTCAATATGCTCAAAATTTAAAATGCATGTGTTTAAAAGCCTCTAGTGGTTGGTTTCTCTGTACCAGTGGCTCCAGAATGGTCAAATTAGTCTAGGTAGACTCTTGTTTCCCCCAAATTGGTCGAAAATTGACCTCCCAAAGTGTTTTTCCCAATATCAACTAGAAAAACTCCACTAAAAGTGGAGAATTGTACATAACTGGAGTTAATTGGAAACTATCCCTAAATTTTAGGTCAGTGCCAAAACTCCCACCAGTATAAACCATTGCAGTTAATGTAAGTGGTTAGGGCGGGGTGTCACAAGTCGACCCCCCGCCTTAAACCTTGCGATTTATGTTTTTAAAACTCCACATATAAATGAGGCGCGGAACCATAACACAAGATTTTGAAACCACATTCTAAAACTGTCGCTGCATGTGCCACCTAACCGCACATGTGACAACACTCTCTGCTGGAGGTTACGTTTAATGAAACTATCTCATTTGATGTCATGGTTTTGAAGCATATAACATGTGACCAGTGTTTTTCGGAGCCGCCGGCATCGGAGTTAACTAACCGTCGACATAAACACGTAATGAAACTATGCCATGTGATACCTCTTATACCTTGATCGTCGGGAGACAGTTAATGAGACTCCAGTTTTGGTGTTTGTGGTTTAATAAATGGTGACATGTGACCAAAAAAATGGGTCATCGGCGTTTTGGGACCGTCGACGGTCCCCCCCACAAATGCCATTTTTTAATCTTTAAATAGGTATGGCGCACTATAGTGGTAAGAACCAAAGTGTAACGGAGATGGAGGAGGGCTTTATAGGCATGCCAGAGGTCACGGGATCAAACCCCCTGGACCTCACAAAATTTTACGTAAACCTCCTGGGGACACATGGCAGCCTCTGGGCTTGCCATGTGTCACCCATCCAATGGTGATTTATAAAACACGCACAACTCCATCCAACAGCCCTGGATGTGCCATGTGGCGAGATCAAATTGAATATGAGAAAAGGGAATATTCCCAGTATATGCCACCTACTGACTGTATCTGCATACTGACTGGGCATCCCAGTCACCCTGTTAAAAAAAATTTAGATGTTTAGGAAAATGAACAGAACATGATATATTCCTCATATGACATTGGTTTTTCGAACCGTTTGCGGTGTTGGAATCGCAATGACGATACCTTTCCTGTCGCTCAAGTTTGGTACAATTTTGAGCACTTTAAATTTTGAGCAAAACACATGATCTCCTAATCACACCTCCCCATTGGGAAGCTTTTGGACCCCAAAAGAATTTAATTACCTGTTCAGAAGATGAGGGTAGAGCTCCCTCACCTTTTCAACTTCCATCCACCTTTCCTTACTTGGTTTGCTTCCCTTGATCCCAATTCGAAGATAATCAACACTTCCCTCTTAGAAGTGTGTGTCCTCCTGTCAAAGATGGTATCCTCCTTGATCTCATCCAGAAATTCTAGCGAGAAATCTTCTATAAATGGTAGCTGAATATCACTCCCTTGATCATCAATCAAAGGAGGCTCATACAAATATAAATTTTCCACATTGACAATAGAATACATTTGTATATATGAAGGCAAGTCAAGTTGAAATGCATTATTACCAACTTGTTTGATGATCTTGAATCGACCAGAGCGAATGGGCTTGAGCTTTTTAACTTCTCCTTGCATCCTTTATTTGCTTATGTGCAACCATACTTCATCTCCTTCTTGAAACTTGTGATCAACTCTATGCTTGTCATACTTCTCCTTGTATTTGCTTTGACTCTTCTCAAGCTATTCTTGAACTTGTTGATGAAAAATCTGAATTTTCTCAATGAACTTATGAGCCTTGTCAATATCATTATGCCCATCAATTGCAACAACAAGACCTTTCCGGTCACTCAGGTTTGGTACAGTTTCGAGCACTTTCAATTTTGAGCAAAACACATGATCTCTTGATCACACCTCCCCAATGGGAAGCTTTTGGACCCCAAAATACTTTAGTTACCTATTTAGAAGATGAGGGTAGAGCTCCCTCACATTTTCAACTTCCATCCACCTTTCCTTACTTGGTTTGCTGCCCTTGATCCCAATTCAAAGATAATCGACACTTCCCTTCTTAAAAGTGTGTGTCCTCTTGTCAAGGATGGTATCCTCCTTGAGCTCATCCAGAAATTCTGGTGAAAAATATTCTATAGATGGAAGCTGAATATCACTCCCTTGATCTTCAATCAAAGGAGGCTCATACAAACATAAATTTTCCACATTGATAACGGAATACATTTGCATATATTAAGGAAAGTCAAGTTGAAATGCATTATTACCAACTTGTTTGATGATCTTGAATGGACCATAGTGAATGGGCTTGAGATTTTTACCTTCTCCTTACATCCTTTCTTTGCTTATGTGAAACCATACTTCATCTCCTTCTTGAAACTTGTGATCAACTCTATGCTTGTCATTCCTCTCCTTGTATTTGCTTTGAATATTCTCAAGTTATTCTTGAACTTGTTGATGAATAATCTGAATTTTCTTAATGAACTTACGAGCCTTGTCAATATCACTATACCCATCAATTGCAACATCATTCTCCAAGATGAAGTCTAATGGATATTTCAGCAAATACCAAAGCAAGCTTCAAAAGGTAAAGTATTTGTAGAAGAGTGATTTGCCCAGTTGTAAGCGTGCTGAATGTAATGCAGTTGTTCATCCCATAAATTGGGATGTTTTCTGCAATATCCTCTCAATATATGCACAATGGTTCTATTCACCACATCATTTTAGCCATCATTTTGTGGATGAAAAGCATTACTCTTTTTCAACTTTGTGTCCATCAACTTCCAAATATTGGACCAAAAATTCCCAATGAACCTAGAATCCCTATCACTAAAAATATAAGTTGGAAAACCATAATGAACCCATACATGTTGAAAATAAAGTTCAGCAGTTTTTTCAGCAATAATGGTTTTCTTACATGGCATAAGAATACATATTTTACTGAATCTATCCACAACTACATAAAGATATTCATGTTTTTTTCTTGACATCGGTAGACCTCCAACAAAGTCCATGGAGACACTCTCCCATGGCCTTGATGGTACCGGTAGTGGCATGTACAACCCAAGATTCCTATTGCTAGGCTTGCTTGTTGCACACATGGAACATCCTCTTATAAAACGTGACACACTATCTATCATGTGAGGCCAATAGCAATACCTCTGTAGATGCGCCACTATTTTTCTTAACACAAAGTGTCCAGAAATAAGAGACGAATGAGCCTCTCTCATGACACTAAGCCTCTCTCCTTGTGGCATACACAAATTTCCCAAATGAAACAACAAATTTTTATGCATGTGATAATCATTTTCTTCAACTTGATTCCCTTCACTCAAACTAGTATACACATATTGAGAATCGGCATCAGATGCATACAACAATGTAACTCTCATGTAAAATAGAATCATTTTTAAGTTAAGTATAAGCACTTATAATTGACCTTGAAATAATATCAGAAAATTTATTGAAAATACCTTTCTTGTACCTTTTAACCAAGTGAAATTGTTGAAGAAATCCCATCCACCTGAAATTTCATGATTGCTGCAATTTTGTTTGCGACTACAAGTACTGTAATGGTTGGTGATTGGTATGTATATCTATCTCTTTACCCATCAAGTAGTGTTTCAACTTCTTGACGCTTTGTACCAATGCATACAGCTCTTTTTCATATGTAGTATAATTAGTTACAGTACCATAGAATGTTTCAAAATGAAAAGTGATAGGCTTACCATGCTGCAAAAATACTACGCCCATGTAATCACTAGCATCAGTTTGTATCTCGAATGGCTATCTTAAATTCAGTAATGCAAGGACCTGAGCTCAATTGATCTTTTATTTTAAAGCTTTAAAAGTTTTTTGTTGTTTTCCTCCCCATTGGAAGCCTTTCTTCACACTTGTCACTGCATGCATAGGAGCTGCTATGGCAGAAAAGTTAGCAATAAACTTTCTCCAATACCAAGTTGCACCTAAGAAAATTCTTACCTCGGTTACTGTTTTGGGAGTGGTCCAATTCACAATGGATTCCACTTTAGAAGGATCAACTCTCAACTCACCTCCTCCTACAATGTGTCCCAAATAAACCAGAGAAGTCTTTCCAAATTCACACTATGACATCTTAAGAAATAATTTCTCTTTCTTCAAAACCTCAAGCACCCTTTTCACATGGAAGACATGTTCTTCTCTTATTTTGCTGAAAATAAGTATATCATCTAAATACACTATCACAAATTCATCAAGAAATGGATGCAAAACATTATCCATAACACGCATGAAAGTCGTTGGTGCATTACACAAACCAAACGGCATAACCAACCACTCAAAGAGTCCTTGTTTGGTTTTGAATGCAGTCTCCCATATATCACTTTCTGAAATTCTTACTTGATGACATCCACTTCGTAAATCTAAATTAGAGAAAAAAAATTCTTCTTTCAGCTGATCTAGAAAATCATCTATTCTTGGGAGTGGGTATCAATTCTTTACCGTTATCTTGTTCAAAGCTCTGAAGTCTACACACATGCGCCAAGTCCCATCTTTCTTCGGAATCAAGACTATGGGTGAACCGCATGGCGAAGTGCTTGGCCTTATGAGTCCCTTGTCCAACATTTCCTTGATTTTCCTCTTTATTTCAGAATTCTCCATTATCGACATGTGATACATGCCGATGTTTGGAAGAGGACAATATTGTTGTAACTAAATCTCATGTTGAATCTCCCTTTTTGGAGGCAATCCTGTTGGCTCCTGAAACATCTCATGATGTACATCAACTACATCATATAAATCAATTTCAACTTAGGATCACAATCCTCAAATGATTCATGATTAACATCTGCTTTAGGCTTAATCATTAGAAGAACAAAATTCTTACTTGAATTCACCAGCCTTTTTACCTATGCAACATTTACCATTGCAATATTTGTCTTCTTGAGATGTGCTCTAACAACAAACTCCTTGCCATCTTTGAATAAGTGGTATTTGTTCTCATGGAAATGGAAGATCACTTTCCTATCATACAAGTAAGGATTTCCCAACACAATACTTGTAATATCAAGTGGAACCACATCTAATTCAATTGTGTCAACAAAATGTGCAGTTATTGAAAAGTGCAATATGCACTTCTTTGAAACCTGTAAATTTGCATCCTTTCAAATCCATCCAAGTGGATATGTTTTTGGATGTGGAATGGTCTCAAGATTAATTTTCTTGACCAAGTCTTCAGAGATTAAGTTTTCTTGTGACCCATTGTCAAACAATGTGTCAACCTTGGTATGTTTGGATATGACCCTCACATGAAACAATTCAATTCTATCTTCTTCATTTGGAGCTTTTATGTGACATTTTGATGTACTAGTATTGGGTTTTGTTTCAATTTATTTTCCCTTCATGTTCTTCAATCCCATGGCTATAAATTTTGATTCATCACCTGAATCCTTTCCTAAGTCATGTTTAGTTGTAGCTACCGTTTTCTGCTTCCCTTTGTTATTTTTATACTTGGTTCTCTTTTCAGGATTTAATTTCCAACCATTTTTCTCTTCATGGCCTTCTCTTGAACAATGTTTACAAACCACTTTTTCTCCCTCTTTCTTGACATATGCATTATTTTTTCCCTTACCTTTTGACGTCTTCTCTTTGTTTTTCCCCTTAAAATGTTTCTTCTTACTCTCATCAGTAATGTTTTTCCCTCTTGCTTCTAGATGTGTGGCCTGAACATAGACTTCATCTAAGCTTGTATGGTAAACATGAGAATAGTATGTTTTAAGTAGCTATGTAAGCCTCTTATGTACTTGAGAAAAGTATCTTGGCTCTACAAATATACCCCTAATAAGAGAGCTCTTCTCCTAAATTCTTGGGTGTATTCTTGCACATTTTGTCCTTTCAATTGTCTAAACTTTTGCCAATTCATTATGGTTTTCTGCATGTGAGCTAATGGATAAAAACATTGTTTTATTGCAGTAATGAAATCAGTCCATGATAGAATAATTTTACCATGCTATTTGATCTCCTCATTTGTCTTGGCTTCCCACCAAACAAGTGTTGCACCTTCCATTATCAAAGAAGCCAGTTGGATTTTGGTATCATCATCATGAAGGTTCTGAATTCTCAAATAGACCTCTAATTGCCTAATCCAATTATCAAGATTTTCTGCATTGAATTCACCATTAAACATTGGCAATTCAAACTTAACATCAAATTTTAGAAAACGAATTTTACCAGTGTTCTTTGTGTTAGGGTCCCGTGATTTGGCCGATTGGTAAGCCAAATGACGATGTAACATCAAACCAAGCTTTGGAGCCCAAGGACCTAGCCTTCCTGGACTCAGAGAGGGCTCTCTCTATATGTGTAAAAGATGTCGGTGTGTTTTCTTATGGTGTTCTGATATTAGGCTAGTTATGAAGTGAGCTTTTGATTTTTTGGGGTTTTTAAGTTCGTGAGGGATAAAACTGATCAAAGACATAAACTGGATAACAAGATGTAGATAAATTGGGCTATGGGGTCAAACAGGTCAAAGAAGCTATGAGATGATGATGTAAGGTTGCTGTAGGGCCGATTTGATTCACGGTAGAAGGGATCTTTGGGAAAAATGGATTAAATGGACAACAAGTTTGTGAAAAACAAGGGACTTCAAGTGTAACTAGTTTATAGTAGACATAAACATGTTATAGCAAGCCATTAATCATGCTAAATGCAACTATGAGCTAATTAATACATAGAAATCAAACATTCCAGCCATACATAGAGGTATAAGACCCTCTAACTTCGGGAAATGGCTATCAGATTTTGGGGAAAACACGTAAGACAAACTAACAACTCATAAAATACGCCGGAACGCCTAAACATAGTCTCTAAGTCATTGGGCACTTTGACAAACAAGCTTTCATAGTTTTAGGCAAAGGGCTAGATCGGGACTAGGCCTCCTTGGTTCAACAATATGATCAACTAATCAGTCAAAGAGAAAGTTTTATGGACAGAACTATGGACAGCTTATAGGTAGGCAGGGCACACCATACATCCTACTCAATATACATAGAAATTGTAAATAAAACTAGCAAACATTATCCTTAGGTTACTAAAGAGCAGTTAAGAATTCTTTAGCATAACAAAGGAAGAAGAAAACATCAAGCTATGAAGATTCAGGAATTTTGAGGTGCCTCCATGGGCATGTCTCAAAAATAATCTCTACTGATCTATAACAGCAAGAAGCATGTATTATGGATGAAAACTAGAACACAAAAACATAGCAAGAAACACTATACCATTCTACCATGTCATGGAATCCATCACCAATCCTTCATCATTCATCAAAAGCATCCAAGAGGCAGTCCAAAAATCATAACACAAGTGTATTCTTCAAAGCTCATATGACCAATGTATTAATTCTTCTCTCAAGTTCAGCCTCCGATTTACAATGAAACCCATGGAATAAATAGGCTTGAGGGAGGAAAACCTCATGGAGCAACTAGCTATCCCATTGGCCAAGTCAAAATATCTAAACTTGTCCTTGAGGCTTTGCAAAGCCCAAGGCACAAAATATCCCATAAAATATCTAAAAAACTGCTAAAAATGGAAATTATATTGACTTTACATCATTTCCCAAGTATAAAAATAGCTTAACGCACATTTGAGAAAAGCAGATTTTTGAGGTTCAAAAATTACAAAAATACTTCATATTTATGCCTGAAAAATGTCCCCCGACTTGCTGGATGCAATAGGCAGCCTTCCCGATGTCGAAATGAGGCTCATGATGGCTCGTTGGAAAGCTCTCTATGTCTACGTTTCGGTGCAACTGAAACCATCTCAATCTGAGGCCTGGAAGTCATCCAAAACTATACCTGTGTGTAAAAAACCAGGAAATAGCAGACTGCTGATATGGCGGGCAGAATGTGCAAAAAGAGGGCATTTTTCGCCAATTTGAGGGGGCGAATGATCTCAAAATGCTCTGAAAATCGCTGGAGACCTACTCATAGAATTATGGCATCCATCGGTATCATCCTCCTCCCTTGAAAACTCCTCAAACTGAAATGGCGAAATTATGAGTTTTCGACCAAAAACCCAAAAAATGCCAAAAAACAAAAAGTTGCTGAAAAAGGCCCAAAATTGGCATGTATGACCCTTAAGGGTCCATAGCAACATGCTCCGAAGCTGAGGCCAAAATATCAAGGGCTGATATGCTTTTCCCTTCTTTCCGTGCGAGGCGCTTCCCCTTTGCCTCCTTCAATTTCTCTTGAGCTGCCTTTAGTTTGCGCCGGGCAAACTGATTCAGCTTTTGGAAGTGATGTGTCCTCTTCCTCTGTAGCTCTAAATCTCTATTCGCCCTCTCAAGCTTCATTTCCAAATGTTTGTTAGCTCTTTCAAGCCAAGCCTCTTTGTTTTCCTCAATTTCCTGCTCAAGGAGTGCAGTGAGAGGAAAGGCTTGGAGCTGGGCTTGCTCTTCTGCTCTCTGTTTTTCCAAGGCTCTTTTTAGCCCGATGGTCCTAGGCCTCTTCCGCCTAGGCTGGTCTTCCTCCTCTTCATCATCAAACTCACCAATGAGCTCTTCAATTCTTGCTTGCGCCTTTGCTGCCTCTTTCTTATACTTAATCGCCCGTGCCTCATGAACAGCTGTGTGCACATTCATTTTTTTGTTTTCAATCTCCAAGACGTGGTTGAAATTCCTTGCCCTTTGAAGATCCTCCTCTAATGCCTCAATTTTCCCTTCCTTATGGATTAGGAGATTTTCAAGAAGGCGGGCCTCATTATCACTATCATCGCTTTGGATAGGGATAATAGCTAATTCACCTCCATGCTTTGTACTTTCTCCAACTTTACTTTTGCCTTTGAAAGCCAATCTGGCACTTTTCCTCCTTGGCATGCTAGAAGGTGTCTTTTTGGGCAATTTCCTCTTGCTAGGAACAATCTTTGTCACTATTAAGGTGGCGGCCTTAGCTTGTTGTTCTTCATCAATGTCTTGTCCAATTTGTGGCTCAAGAGGTGTTTCAATTTCCTGCCCAACTTGTTGTTCTTCATCTTGCACTTGCTGCTGTTCATCAATGTGTACCTGTTGCTGTTCATCTTGGACCTGCTGTCCTTCACTTTCTATTTGCTGCTGTCCCTCAATTTGTATCTGCTGCCCTTCACTTTCTGTTTGCTACTGTTCCTCATCATGGACCTGCTGTCCTTCATCACCTATCTGCTGCTGTCCCTCATCATGGACCTGCTGTCCTTCATCATCTACCTGCTGCTGGCCCTCATCTCTAATCTGCTGCGGTCTACTACCCTCTCCTTCCTCCTGTTGACTTGGCTATCCAGCATTCATTCTGAGCCTCCTAGGAGTAGGCCTACTGGACAAAGGTACCGGGCGATGGATAGGCTGAGTGGGAGACACATGAACAGGAGGAACAGTAGAGAAGTCTGGATGGCTGATGAATAAATCCCATGGAACTTCTTTCTTCTCTAGATGGTATAAGAAGATAATCTTGATCAAAGAATGATAAAAAAGAGAAGGGATTTGCTGAGGTGGGGCCTTCTTTTGGACAGTAGATGCCATTTTCTCTATGCTCTTGGACAAAAAGTAAGGGAGGTTCAGTTGCCTACTTCTAGTAAAATGCATCAATAAACAGACATGGTAGGCATAAATTTGATTAAACCTCCCTTCACAAGTGAAATATTTCATTATGGCTTTCATCAGTGGAGCATAGCTGTCAAGGAGATATGAAAAAGGGAAAATAGCAGTGACAACCTCCCTATGTTCAGGCTTGATGAAAGGTTTGTAATCCTCTAAGTCAAGATGAGCTTGTTTAAACCATTTTTCGCCATGATACGGGATCTTGGTGGCCTTGGACACATACCTTGGAGAGATTTTGAAATCAAGACCCGCCACTTGGAAGCGTTTTTCTTTGAATCTCAGGGCGCACAAGTGTGTTAATGGCGAAAAAAATCTTGACTTCTTCTATCTTCTGGCAGAAATC
Source organism: Pinus albicaulis (assembly GCA_034641835.2). Classification (NCBI taxonomy): domain Eukaryota; kingdom Viridiplantae; phylum Streptophyta; class Pinopsida; order Pinales; family Pinaceae; genus Pinus; species Pinus albicaulis. The sequence goes on along the minus strand of CM076581.1, from coordinate 962,159,201 downwards.
AAGGCAGCCTACTTCATGGAAGTTGAAAAGTACAGATGGATGAGCATTAATCTCTTCTGTAGAGATGGGCTCATATCTCTTATGTGGACCGCTCCTGCTGTCTTGCCTTGGAGGCATTCTGACCTGAAAATGCTTTGGAAGAGGTAAACTGCCTTTACTGTGTGTAAAATGTCCTGTTGGAGTCAAACTGTGTCACTTTACTGCTTTGACAGATAAACACTGTGGGTTGGAAGGCTTGCAATCAAGTGTCTTTGTAATACACAACCTCCTGTTCTCTTAAGAAAAAGTCCTGTTCACCTTTAGAATATCTCTGTCAACAGGTTTCTCTGTAGGAAATAACACAGTGAAAAGAAGAGCAGACTGCTGTGTAAATTTCCTGTACACAGTGTTAAGAAAATCACTTTTCTTGCAAATTTTGTTAGAGGCCAATCAACACCTGTATTTGTGTCTCCAAGACAAATCTCAATCATAAAAACCCCGCTCTTCAGAAATGGTCTTCTACTTTGAAAATATCACAATCAACAACTCTTCAATATGATATAATATAGTGGAAATAAAGGACAGACTGTATGAGGTAGGATGTATACAATGTCAAAGTTTCCCTGCTTGGTAATTTTTGGAAGTTAACAACACATCTTTGTATCTCTGCCTCAAGGTAGAATTTCAATGATTAACAACCCTGCCTTGTATAAGTGTGCCAACAGTCCACTGATCTTGCATCTATTGCAACCACCATAAATATGTTTAGACAGTCAATACACAGGACTGGAGCAAAAATGACAGGGTCTAGAAGACTACAAAGTTTTTAGGCAGAAACTGTGTAAGACTTCTTTTTCAAAACCATCAAGGGTTCCTTATGAATGAAACCCTCTGGTTATGTTAGAAAAACCTCTGCTTGGATGGATAGAAACTTGTCAAATAGGCTTTAAACAACACAAGGAAGTCAACCAACAACACAGTGAATACTGTCCCTTTATGGGTAGTGTGAGCAAACTTCCTCCGGAGCTTCAAACTACAAACTCCTGCTTGACCAAGAACCCCTTCTCCCACTAAATTTCACTGTTCTCTACGCATGTCACTTTATTTAAACAGAAACATGCTCATTAAGTTCAATCCTGGTGTGAGCATATAGGCAAATTCACAGTTAAAATAGAGGTAACATATTTTTAGGAAAGCTCCAAAAGCTTAAGCAGAGGCTGTGAGAGATTCTTTTTCCACAATAATCAAGGGCCTTTTCAATGTGGAATATCAGTCATCCTTGGAAGAAAGCCTTTATGTTTTCTGAAAATCCACTTGGCAGTGAGGTTTTGATGGACAGAATCAGTCACAGAGTTTTCAGAGAATAATGTCTTTCGGTGGTGGAGTAGGGTAATCAATGCCCTGTTGCCTTCAACAGTAAGGACTTCTTTTTAAACTAGCATACTAGTATGCCTTGGAAAATTCCTCCACACTTTGGAAAACCAGTTTTTTAAATGTCTATGAAAAGCCAACAAACACAGTCAGGGTTTGGCAATTTCGTTAATTTGGATGAAATTTCAAAATACCTCTTGAAATCGCTGGAAAAACCTTGGAGGAAAGCTTGGAGCAGCTCTGGAGATCCTCAAACCTGCGCGGCACTCTTTAAGGATAGAACGTCGCGCAAAAAACGCCACCCGGGTGGCCTGTCGGGTCGGGCTGTCGGGTGGTCGGGCGCCGTGTACAGGCGCGTCGCGCAACTGTACAGGCACGTCGCACCAACACTAACCTCTAGTGCAAACACGCTCCCAGGCGCGTCGCTCAGCCAATAAGCAGTGCAGTCTTCTGAAAATTCGACCAGATCTTCCTTGTTTTGATGCTATGGAGGCACGGAGCTTCGTTTGAACTTTAAAAACGACACCTTCACTCTCCTATTTCACTCTTATGATATTTCAAACATCTTCAACGGTTACCTTCATCTTTTTCTTGTCATGCAAAAGAACTCACGGTTGGTCTTTTAACACAGCAAGGCCTCTTTTTCAAACAGTGGTATTTCTTTCCAATTTTTTCTTTATTGAAAATGAAATAGCAGGGATGGTGCTTATGAGATCTCTATCCTCCTTGAATAATGAGAAAGCTGCATTTGTTTCAAACTCCCAAAACACTGATAATCTGTCAATGAAAACAACTTCTTTGCCTATACATAAACTGGTATACTTATTCACCATGTCCATCCTGGGAATTAAACCTGAAATGCCTCCCATTACTTGTGATGTATATTCTGAAAGGAGGAAATCATGAAGCAAAAAGAACAGGTCTCTTGGAAACAATTATCATTTTGCTTTGACCAGTGCATTGATCTTTTTGTAATAGAACCATTCTATAGCTCAACTTTGTCACTATTTTACCTTCTTGGTGATAATTTAAAGAAAATCACTCAGAATGTGTCAAAGAGCATTTTGAAAAGCCTTGACAACTGTTTTGTCATTTAACAGGAGATGGCCTGTGTTCCTCCAATTTGTTTGATAATTGCTACTTCCAGGTGATTTATAAGCTTTCTCCCTGGGCTGTAAGCGCCATCTTTTGGTTGCATGCTTTCACACTATATTTCTCTGTTTACTCAAAAGGAGCTCCCTTAGACTCTTGGCATGTGACAGTGGGGTATTGCTTGACCCTTTCCCTTAAGGAAACTGCCCTTTTTTAGTATCAATGTATGTATATATTCAATATTGTCTCCTGTCCACTATAGGTACAGTTTGACAGACATTTTCATTTGAATAGGAAAACCAATACTTTTCAATCATAAACCCTAACTTCTACCTGTGCAATGACTTCTATTTACTTTCTTTATATCCTTCCATTGCACCTTAGATCAATCAGTTTTCAACAACCTGCAATGCCTTGGCCATCTGCTCATAAAAGGAGGAGGCCCTTCACTTGGCAAAGTATATGAAGATTATGTGATAGGGCTGCATGACAAGGGTTTGCTTGGATTATGATGGCAAGAAATCAACTAAAAAAAAAGAAAACATCAAGACTGGCACCTCTGCTTGCAAATCATCACTGTGTTTCAGAAAAACCCTAGCCAAAGTGTCACTGTCTTCCTGCACTGCTCTGAGGGTAATGAGATGTCATCATTTGCTTTGGTCATCTTATGATAGATTATTTGAAAGATAGTCTCTGTGACTATGGAGGTCAGCGCCCTTTTGAAAAACAAACAACTTTCCTTTGTGCCTGTGTAATGACATGTTTTGTCAGCACCTTTTCAATTTGATCTTGTGGACAAACAGGCTGCTTATGATACCTTGAATTTTTACTAATGACATGCCCTTCTAAAGTTTAACAATTCTTATGACTTGACAACCTCAAATGACCTCCTTTATCAGACCAGACTCTGTTTTCCTTTGAACTTGCATATTTCAGACTCTATCCCTGTTATGATCATCACTCACATTCATAAAACCTGGAGATATTATTTCACTGTTCAGTAAAAGGCAAACCTGGGCTTCTGAAATCTTTAAAGTCAATATTGGCCAGCGCCCTCTACTTGTAGATGAAGGAGGCGCCCTAACCCTCTGCTTGTAAATGAAGGAGGTTCTGGGCCATGACAATTTACCAGTTTGCTGAGACAGTGGTGTCCTTTTCTTACTGTGATTTTCATGTTGGAAGGAGAATGCAAGGTTTTGATGAGTGGCTCTTTGTTTTGCAGACATATCTCAGGCTCATGTTACATTTAGAAGTAGCTGTTCTTCTAACTGTAGATTCAAGCATTTCCTCTTGAGATAAAATTATATTTCCTGCCTTTGTAGAAACCATAAAACACTGTGAAACACCTAATAGTCAGCTTGAGATTGGGGTTTATGAAGTGCTGAGATCTAGGGGGTGTGAGTGGCGCGACTTAGAGCTGTTTGTCAATTTCATTCGCAAAGTGGGAGGTCGGTCATGGTAGGTCTGTAGCAGATGGAGGCTTTTTGGCTTTTTGATGACTGCCAAGGGTAAAATGTCTTAAAGCGCCACTTCCTAACATAGGGGAGACTTTTGAAACAGATTTGGATTTTTCTTTTTTAGAGCTGATGGGCAGACCAGTAGGGCTGAAGCTTAGGAAAAATAGTGATAATGGATTTTAACTTTGACAAGGGCGGACTGAAAAGTAGAAAGGTGAAAAAAGTTTTAGGAGGGTTTTCTAGATGACATATTGACATAAGGAAATCAGTTTCTAGAAAACTTAGCTGTAGATATAGTCATCACTAACATGTAAAAAAATACTAATGGCTAACAGTGGCTCCATTTGGGGAGGGCAGCTCCTCGTCAGGAGGTGTCCAGAATTCAGATCTTTGTCTTATGAAGACCAGTGCCTTATCCATTGGCGCAAAATTTACCCTTCTCTTGATGTTATTTCTGAAAAATTGACAGCATGATTAACATCAATGATACTTCTACCTACCCCACTATCTTTCCTAACATTTTTTTCTTTTTCTTTGGCGCATTTGAACTAGCAGCCCTTTGACAATGTATATTTTTCTTTTTTGCAAAATGAACCTATCTATTTCTACTCTTATATCTACCGGGAGTTCAGATTAAGCTGATGAACTCCTTCATTTCTCTACCTATGCTAGATTGACTGTCAAGATTAAGCAGTTTGACAGGATTTCATTCTCTAATCTACAACATGAAATTTAAAAATGATCAAATCAGGATTAGGAAGTCTGATTTGTCATGCATTTGCGGCATAAAAGACAAGCTTCACACAAATGTTATTCTGCAACAAAAGGAAACTTTAGACAAGCAGGGCTAAGATGTACAATGTGTTTTTCATCCCCTGCTTCTCTCTTTGGTTCTGTTTTAGGCATGTGGAACCAGAATCTCTCCCTAATCTAAGCTCTGTGATAAGTCAATCTTACACAATGTTGACTATCTTGGCACTCACTAACTTATCAGCAAATAAATTTAAACATGCTCAGCTATGATTAGGCTAGATAGCTGAACAAGACATTGAAGTACTAGTAGCGGCATTTAGACTTGCTCGCTTTCCGAAAGACTATTTTTTGGAACATGGGGCCTTTGTTCTGTCTTCACTTGCCCTCTTTTCTGCTTTTTACTGTTTTTGACTTTTCTATCTTTTACTGTTTTTGACTTTTCTATTTTTTCAATATTTCAAACAATGGTATGTACAATGACTGAAAGTGTTCCAAACTCAAAAATCTTGGAAATGACGGAATTTAAGCATCTTATCCTCGTAAGGATCTCCTCTCACCCTTGGCCCACTTAACTCCTGAAAAGAAAAAATTGGGAAATTTTCTCTCTCTAACATGACATAGGGATTCATGCAAGAATCTCTAAACAACCCAGTATCTTCCCTTTGTACCTCTCTGAATATTTTATTTCCACTCCTTTCCTTACTGTATGCTTTCCTCAAGTAATGCATGTATTCTTGGTCATTCTTAAAATAGATAATGACATCATCAAGGTATGCACAGATGCAGAAATTTAAAACTAGGAACATGGCTTTCATGAACAGATTTCTGACATTGGGTGGTTTTGCAATTTTGAACTTGAAATCAGATCTACCTCCCGCAAACTTGAAAAAATCTTTAAGCTGTCTACTTTGCAAGGGAATCTTATGACCATGACCTGAAACATCATCTTGCAAACACACACGATTAAAAGCACCTTTAATTGGTAAATCATGGTCTTGGGTAGAAAAAGCATATTTTCTGTTATAGGGATATGCAGTATTACTTCTAAAATCAAAGAAAACTCTATGGCCATCTGTTTTATCCCTGATTATTTCAGTTTGTTTCAGATTGTTGTGTTTTCTCTTGTCAAAGCTGTTCTTTGAGGGGAAGGTATTGACACAGTAGTTTCCCTTGCTCTTTCTGTAGAAAATGGTATTCTGCATGAGATTTCTGATTTTAGCATTCCTAAGTTCTTCATGAAAAGACAGAATATGAGCCAATTTTAGTAGTTCATGTATGCTGGGATTGCAACTGTCATCCTTGCTCATAAGAAGTTTATCTGGCATTTTCTCAAGATGTTGAGCTGCTGAGGTTATGGTCAAAAGTTCATTTGCAGTAGGAGGGTCACATGATGGCAAGTCTTTGAGGTATGATAGAAACATTAAACTCCCTTGCTCCTGGGTTCCAAATAGGTTTATGATGTGTAGGTCTTCTAAAGCCTTTACCCGGAAGAAGTTTCCACAAGTCACTGCTGGTGTTTGACTAAAAATGGAGCAATTTGCTTGATAGTACATAAGAGTTTGCGCTTCTTGCTCTAATCCTACTTTGGAAAGGGAAAACTTACTTTCCTCAAGACACAGCTTTTCATGATCATGGTAGTCTTGAGTGTCTAGTTCATCATAAGGCACTAGGGACAGCTGATGTGGTGGATTTAAGTCTACATCGGTTTCCTCTGACTCTTCCTCCATGTTTTCATCAATATGCATAATGAAAGAGTTCAGGTCGGAACGCAAGGAACACATTGGAATGTTGTCTGGCCTATCTTGACTGCTAATCATATATTTCATGTGTGATTCGCGGTAGAGTATTCTGGTCTGTCCAAACACAGGAATGGTGGCATATGACATGTCCAGTTGGATATTCCCTTGGAGTTTGGCTCCCCAAGATCTGGATAGAAGCATCCCGTATTTGGGAGGAATGTCTACCACTACTATATCCATGATCAGATGTTTCGCAGGTATTTGGGCCAGACTGAAACAAAGGTCTTTGATCAAACCCAGGCATTGGACTCTACTTGAATCAAATGAATACAAGTCTTTGTATGGTCTTGTGATTTCCAAGCCTAAACTTTCCATTACTACCTTCGGCATAAGATTATGCGAGGCGCCGGAGTCTAGCATGGCATTGTGGAGGATTTGGTTGTGGATATTCAGGCTAATGTAAAATGGAAGAGTATTTCCTTCTTGGAATTTTCCCTCTATCTTTGGACCAAACAAAACTTCAGGAGTGTCATCAGCCAGATTAACAGTGTTTGCATCATTCTCTAGATTTAAGACCTTTAGTACTTGGAATTTATAAGAGTTTTGGGCAATGAGTTCAGTAAGAGGCATGGTGATCTTGATCTTGGCGATTTCGCCTTCAAAGCTAAAAGGCAGCTGAAGTTTAGATATGTTTGTTTCAGCTTTTTCAGCCATGACCCTCTCTATGTTCTGAGTTTGTTGACCTTGTTTTGGGATTTTGTTGGTCAAAGTTGCTTCGGTGACCTTAGTAGAAGTACCCGGAGTGTCTGAGAGAGGCCTAGCTTGGGTAACTTTAGCTTTGTTTTGGTCATTTTTCTCAATCTTAACATTGTCACTGCTTGATGCTTTCTTGAGGATGGTATCTGGAGCTTTAGCAGTATCTGAGTTACCTTTCTTGGCATTATCTTGGTTCCTTTTGCTTCTAAGGTCATATTGCCTGTGAGCTTCTATAATGGCATTCTGAAAATCTATGGCAGGGTCGTCGGGATCTTCATAGTTGGTCTCATCCTGATCAGGAGAAAAGAACGCTTGTTCTTCTTCTGTGAGGTACACCTCACTCTCATTATCAGATCCTATGAGGTTTAAATGATGTTCATCAAGAGGTTTTGTATCCCTATCATCCTCTTCCACATAGTTTTCATTGAATGGTGGCCTAATCTGCTGGTCATTTTCTCTTGGTCTGTTTTGGGGCTGTTCCGTCCTAAAGTTTTGGTTTCTGTTTCTGTTTGGAGGGTTTGGCTGGTTGTCCCTAATAGGCGCCTTTTCATTTATCTTTTCCCACATTTTGGCCATGGATTTGACTAAGTCATCTATTTGGGGATCTAGGGAAGGTGATGAAGTGGAGCCCTCATCTTTATAAGTGACCTTTCTTTCTGATCTAGTCCTAGCTCTTTTTTCAGCTAAGTTGGCATCTGCTTTTATGGCTATTTGTTGCATTTCCTCTAAGGTAGGGGGATCCTTATCTCTCAGATGATATGTCATGTCCGGATCGAAACCTTCGGGGAATTTTGCCAAGGCTAGACTAAGTGGGGGTTTGAAATGAGGTGGGAGGGAGTTATATACACTATTGAACCTAGTACAATAAGCTTGGACACTTTCCCCGTTTTCCCGTTTTAGGTTGTTATATTCTGACAGGATTTGAATGGGGTTTCTTCAGATTTCCCACCTATTTCTGAAGACTTGATGTAGTTCTGGGATATCATGGATACTGTTTGGAGCTAAGCTTTTGAACCATGCTTTGGGTTCACCACCAAGACTTTGGGCGAATATTCTCATTCTGACAGTCTCGTCTTGTACCTCTAGGTATTCATAAGCATCAGCCATCCTACTTATATGCTGTTGAGGTGTGGTGGTGTCTTCTCCGGTAAAGTGTGGGATTTTGTCTTGATATTTATTTGGGAGAGGAGCCAAGGGCGGTGGCAACACCAAAGGTGCGTACCAGGCTGCCATGACTGGAGCTAATGGATGATGTACAAGATGAGGATTAGTAGGCTGAGAGGAGGTGATTTGAACAGTGGTGGTTTGACCAGGTGTGGCGGATGAACTTGGACTAGTGATCTGGTTTTGAGCAGAACTAGGATGGTAGGAGCCAAATTGATAGAGAAGCTGGAAATCAGGAGGAGTGGTAGGTGAAGCTTCTCTACTAGGAATCTGTGGTGGGTTTAGGGGTTCAAGATCGTCCAAGTTTATCTTACTATATGATTTGCTTCTGGGAAGAGTTTGTGATGACTCTAGTTCCAAAGGTGAATCTAGTAGGATAGTGTGATGTTTAGGTACAGATCTTGTTCTATGGATGGATTTACCAGTAGCTAGATGGTCCGTTTTGGAAGCTTGCCACAGAATCTTCTCTGGGTCATCTACTATGATAGGGGGATTTGGGTCTGGATGGGATCTGGTGTTGATTCTTCGTGAAGCCAGATTTCAGATCCAGAGTTTAGAGAGAATGGTATTGGTGAGTGTTCTGGATGAATGGTTTTTCTAAAATTTTACTAAGGTGAAGGATGGTCAAAAATAAAAGGGATGGATTAGTGGAGTCGCCAGGTGGAACTGGGTTGTTTTTGTAAAGATAGCTATGGTCCACCACCGGTAACTAATCTGGGAATTTTTTTGGATTTTATGAGTTTTATGTGCAGCCTATGATTTGTTAAAGTATCCTATACTTGTTTCAACACTTTGCTAGGGTGATGAGAACAAAAATAGTTTACTCTAAACAATGGGTCTATGGACTGCTTGCTTGTTTAAGGTATCTAAAGGACCAAAGAGTCTATAAGAGTTTGCTAGACTATTATGTATTCAGTGTCCCACCATCTCCCGCTATGTTAGTGAGTGATGGGATAGGTCTATCAGATAGTAGCCTAGAGTTTGGTAAAATAGTAAGATCTACTAGAAGTTAGTGGAGTCGCCAGGTGGATTATCAGTTGTCTTGAGGTATATTTGTATGGTCCACCATTAGTAATGTCAAAAGCCAATCTAAGGGAGTGTTTTGGGGTTTTTTGAGTTTTATGTAGTCTTGAGGTTTGGAAGAGTCTCCTATAACTGACTCATCATTTTGCTAGGATGGTGAGACAACCAGATTCTACTCTTCTAAGTTTGACTGAGATCTATGAGTTCCTAAGGGATACCTAGGATGTTTTGACTCAAAGTCCCACCGTGATCGCCATTATGTTAGGGTCTCGTGATTTGGCCGATTGGTAAGCCAAATGACGATGTAACATCAAACCAAGCTTTCGAGCCCAAGGACCTAGCCTTCCTGGACTCAGAGAGGGATCTCTCTATATGTGTAAAAGATGTCGGTGTGTTTGCTTATGGTGTTCTGATATTAGGCTAGTTATGAAGTGAGTTTTTGATTTTTTGGGGTTTTTAAGTTCGTGAGGGATAAAACTGATCAAAGACATAAACTGGGTAACAAGATGTAGATAAATTGGGCTATGGGGTCAAACAGGTCAAAGAAGCTATGAGATGATGATGTAAGGTTGCTGTAGGGCCGATTTGATTCACGGTAGAAGGGATCTTTGGGCAAAATGGATTAAATGGACAACAAGTTTGTGAAAAACAAGGGACTTCAAGTGTAACTAGTTTATAGCAGACATAAACATGTTATAGCAAGCCATTAATCATGCTAAATTCAACTATGAGCTAATTAATACATAGAAATCAAACATTCCAACCATACATAGAGGTATAAGACCCTCTAACTTCGGGAAATGGCTATCAGACTTTGGGGAAAACACATAAGACAAACTAACAACTCATAAACTACGCCGAAACGCCTAAACATAGTCTCTAAGTCATTGGGAACTTTGAAAAACAAGCTTTCATAGTTTTAGGCAAAGGGCTAGATCGGGACTAGGCCTCCTTGGTTCAACAAGATGATCAACTAATCAGTCAAAGAGAAAGTTTTATGGACAGAACTATGGATAGCTTATAGGTAGGCAGGGTACACCATACATCCTACTCAATATACATAGAACTTGTAAATAAAACTAGCAAACATTATCCTTAGGTTACTAAAGAGAAGTTAAGAATTCTTTAGCATAACAAAGGAAGAAGAAAACATCAAGCTATGAAGATTCAAGAATTTTGAGGTGCCTCCATGGGCATGTCTCAAAACTAATCTCTACTGATCTATAGCAGCAAGAAGCATGTATTATGGATGAAAACTAGAAGACAACAACAAATCAAGAAACACTATACCATTCTACCATGTCATGGAATCCATCACCAATCCTTCATCACTCCTCAAAAGCATCCAAGAGGCAGTCCAAAAATCATAACACAAGTGTATTCATCAAATCTCATATGACCAATGTATTAATTCTTCTCTCAAGTTCAGCCTCTGATTTACAATGAAACCCATGGAATAAATAGGCTTGAGGGAGGAAAACCTCATGGAGCAACTAGCTATCCCATTGGCCAAGTCAAAATATCTAAACTTGTCCTTGAGGCTTTGCAAAGCCCAAGGCACAAAATATCCCATAAAATATCTAAAAAACTGCTAAAAACGGAAATTATATTGACTTTACATCATTTCCCAAGTATAAAAATAGCTTAACGCACATTTGGGAAAAGCAGATTTTTGAGGTTCAAAAATTACAAAAATACTTCATATTTATGCCTGAAAAAGGTCCCCCGACTTGCTGGATGCAATAGGTAGCCTTCCTAATGTCAAAATGAGGCTCATGATGGCTCATTGGAAAGCTCTCTGTGTCTACGTTCCGGCGCAACTGAAACCATCTCAATCTGAGGCCTGGAAGTCATCCAAAACTGTACCTGTGTGTAAAAAACCAGGAAATAGCAGACTGCTGATATGGCGGGCAGAATGTGCAAAAAGAGGGCATTTTTCGCCAATTTGAGGGGGCGAATGATCTCCAAATGCTCTGAAAATCGCTGGAGACCTGCTCATAGAATTATGGCATCCATCGGTATCATCCTCCTCCCTTGAAAACTCCTCAAACTGAAATGGCGAAATTATGAGTTTTCGACCAAAAACCCAAAAAATGCCAAAAAACAAAAAGTTGCCGAAAAAGGCCCAAAATTGGCATGCATGACCCTCAGGGGTCCATAGCAACATGCTCCGAAGCTGAGGCCAAAATATCAAGGACTGATATGCTTTTTCCTTCTTTCCGTGCTAGGCGCTTCCCCTTTGCCTTCTTCAATTTCTCTTGGGCTGCCTTTAGTTTGCGCCGGGCAAACTGATTTAGCTTTTGGAAGTGATGTGTCCTCTTCCTCTGCAGCTCTAAATCTCTGTTCGCCCTCTCAAGCTTCATTTCCAAATGTTTGTTAGCTCTCTCAAGCCATGCTTCTTTGTTTTCTTCAATTTCCTGCTCAAGGAGTGCAGTGAGAGGAAAGGCTTGGAGATGAGCTTGTTCTTCTGCTCTCTGCTTTTCTAAGGCTCTTTTAAGCCCGATGGTCCTAGGCCTCTTCCGCCTAGGCTGGTCTTCCTCCTCTTCATCATCAAACTCACCAATGAGCTCTTCAATTCTTGCTTGCGCCTTAGCTGCCTCTTTCTTATACTTAATCGCCCGTGCCTCATGAACAGTTGTGTGCACATTCATTTGTTTGTTTTCAATCTCCAAGAAGTGGTTGAAATTCCTTGCCCTTTGAAGATCCTCCTCTAATGCCTCAATTTTCCCTTCCTTATGGATTAGGAGATTTTCAAGAAGGCGGGCCTCATTATCACTATCATCGCTTTGGATAGGGATAATAGCTAATTCACCTCCATGCTTTGTACTTTCTCCAACTTTACTTTTGCCTTTGAAAGCCAATCTGGCGCTTTTCCTCCTTGGCATGCTAGAAGGTGTCTTTTTGGGCAATTTCCTCTTGCTAGGAACAATCTTTGTCACTGTTAAGGTGGCAGCCTTAGCTTGCTGTTCTTCATCAATGTCTTGTCCAATTTGTGGCTCAAGAGGTGTTTCAATTTCCTACCCAACTTGTTGTTCTTCATCTTGCACTTGCTGCTGTTCCTCATCATCTAACTGCTGTTCATCAATGTGTACCTGTTGCTATTCATCTTGGACCTGTTGTCCTTCAATTTCTATTTGCTGTTGTCCCTCAATTTGTATCTGCTGCCCTTCACTTTCTGTTTGCTATTGTTCCTCATCATGGACCTGCTGTCCTTCATCACCTATCTGCTGCTATCCCTCATCATGGACCTGCTGTCCTTCATCATCTACCTGCTCCTGGCCCTCATCTCTAATCTGCTGCGGTCTACTACCCTCTCCTTCCTCCTGTTGACTTGGCTGTCCAGCAGTCATTCTGAGCCTCCTAGGAGTAGGCCTACTGGACAAAGGTACCGGGCGATGGATACGCTGAGTGGGAGACACATGAACAGGAGGAACAGTAGAGAAGTCTGGATGGCTGATGAATAAATCCCATGGAACTTCTTTCTTCTCTAGCTGGTATAAGAAGATAATCTTGATCAAAGAATGATGAAAAAGAGAAGGGATTTGCTGAGGTGGGGCCTTCTTTTGGACAGTATATGCCATTTTCTCTATGCTCTTGGACAAAAAGTAAGGGAGGTTCAGTTGCCTACTTCTAGTAAAATGCATCAATAAACGGACATGGTAGGCATAAATTCGATTAAACCTCCCTTCACAAGTGAAATATTTCATTATGGCTTTCATCAGTGGAGCATAGCTGTCAAGGAGATATGAAAAAGGGAAAATAGCAGTGACAGCCTCCCTATGTTCAGGCTTGATGAAAGGTTTGTAATCCTCTAAGTCAAGATGAGCTTGTTTAAACCATTTTTCACCATGATACGAGATCTTGGTGGCCTTGGACACATACCTTGGAGAAATTTTGAAATCAAGACCCGCCACTTGGAAGTGTTTTTCTTTGAATCTCAGGGCGCACAAGTGTGTTAATGGCGAAAAACTCTTGACTTCTTCTATCTTCTGGCAGAAATCAAGGCAGCTTACTTCATGGAAGTTGAAAAGTACAGATGGATGAGCATTAATCTCTTCTGTAGAGATGGGCTCATCTCTCTTATGTGGACCGCTCCTGCTATATTGCCTTGGAGGCATTCTGACCTGAAAATGCTTTGGAAGAGGTAAACTACCTTTACTGTGTGTAAAATGTCCTGTTGGAGTCAAACTGTGTCACTTTACTGCTTTGACAGATAAACACTGTGGGTTGGAAGGCTTGCAATCAAGTGTCTTTGTAATACACAACCTCCTGTTCTCTTAAGAAAAATTCCTGTTCACCTTTAGAATATCTCTGTCAACAGATTTCTCTGTAGGAAATAACATAGTGAAAAGAAGAGCAGACTGCTGTGTAAATTTCCTGTACACAGTGTTAAGAAATCACTTTTCTTGTGAATTTTGTTAGAGGCCAATCAACACACCTGTATTTGTGTCTCCAAGACAAATCTCAATCATAAAAACCCTGCTCTTCAGAAATGGTCTTCTACTTTGAAAATATCACAATCAACAACTTTTCAATATGATATAATATAGTGGAAATAAAGGACAGACTGTATGAGGTAGGATGTATACAATGTCAAATTCTCCCTGCTTGGTAATTTTTGGAAGTTAACAACTCATCTTTGTATCTCTGCCTCAAGGTAGAATTTCAATGATTAACAACCCTGCCTTGTATAAGTGTGCCAACAGTCCACTGATCTTGCATCTATTGCAACCACCATAAATATGTTTAGACAGTCAATACACAGGACTGGAGCAAAAATGACAGGGTCTAGAAGACTACAAAGTTTTTAGGCAGAAACTGTGTAAGACTTCTTTTTCAAAACCATCAAGGGTTCCTTATGAATGAAACCCTCTGGTTATGTTAGAAAAACCTCTGCTTGGATGGATAGCAACTTGTCAAATAGGCTTTAAACAACACAAGGCAGTCAACCAACAACACAGTGAATACTGTCCCTTTATGGGTAGTGTGAGCAAACTTCCTCCGGAGCTTCAAACTACAAACTCCTGCTTGACCAAGAACCCCTTCTCCCACTAAATTTCACTGTTCTCTACGCATGTCACTTTATTTAAACAGAAACATGCTCATTAAGTTCAATCCCGGTGTGAGCATATAGGCAAATTCACAGTTAAAACAGAGGTAACAGATTTTTAGGAAAGCTCCAAAAGCTTAAGCAGAGGCTGTGAGAGATTCTTTTTCCACAATAATCAAGGGCCTTTTCAATGTGGAATATCAGTCATCCTTGGAAGAAAGACTTTATGTTTTTTGAAAATCCACTTGGCAGTGAGGTTTTGATGGACAGAATCAGTCACAGAGTTTTCAAAGAATAATGTCTTTCGGTGGTGGAGTAGGGTAATCAATGCCCTGTTGCCTTCAACAGTAAAGACTTCTTTTAAACTAGCATACTAGTCTGCCTTGGAAAATTCCTCCACACTTTGGAAAACCAGTTTTTTAAATGTCTATGAAAAGCCAACAAACACAGTCAGGGTTTGGAAATTTCAGAAATTTGGATGAAATTTCAAAATACCTCTTGAAATCGCTGGAAAAACCTTGGAGGAAAGCTTGGAGCAGCTCTGGAGATCCTCAAACCTGTGCGGCACTCTTTAAGGATAGAACATCACGCAAAAAACGCCACCCGGGTGGCCTGTCGGGTCGAGCTGTCGGGCGGTCGGGCGCCGTGTACAGGCGCGTCGCACAACTGTATAGGCGCGTCGTGCCAACACTAACCGCTAGTGCAAACACGCTCCCAGGCGCGTCGCGCGGGTTTCTAGGCACGTCGCTCGGCCAATAAACAGTGTAGTCTTCTGAGAATTCGACCAGATCTTCCTTGTTTTGATGCTATGGAGGCACGGAGCTTCGTTTGAACTTTAAAAACGACACCTTCACTCTCCTATTTCACTCTTATGATATTTCAAACATCTTCAACGGTTACCTTCATCTTTTTCTTGTCATGCAAAAGAACTCATGGTTGGTCTTTTAACACAGCAAGGCCTCTTTTTCAAACAGTGGTATTTCTTTCCAATTTTTTCTTTATTGAAAATGAAATAGCAGGGATGGTGCTTATGAGATCTCTGTCCTCCTTGAATAATGAGAAAGCCACATTTGTTTCAAACTCCCAAAACACTGATAATCTATCAATGAAAACAACTTCTTTGCCTATACATAAACTGGTATACTTATTCACCATGTCCATCCTGGGAATTAAACCTGAAATGCCTCCCATTACTTGTGATGTATATTCTGAAAGGAGGAAATCATGAAGCAAAAAGAACAGGTCTCTTGGAAACAATTATCATTTTGCTTTGACCAGTGCATTGATCTTTTTGTAATAGAACCATTCTATAGCTCAACTTTGTCACTGTTTTACCTTCTTGGTGATAATTTAAAGAAAATCACTCAGAATGTGTCAAAGAGCATTTTGAAAAGCCTTGACCACTGTTTTGTCATTTAACAGGAGATGGCCCGTGCTCTTCCAATTTGTTTGATAATTGCTGCTTCTAGGCGATTTATAAGCTTCTCCCTGGACTGTGAGTGTCATCTTTTGGTTGCATGATTTCACACTATATTTCTTTGTTTACTCAAAAGGAGCTCCCTTAGACTCTTGGCATGTGACAGTGGGGTATTGCTTGACCCTTTCTCTTAAGGAAACTGCCCTTTTTTGGTATCAATGCATGTATATATTCAATATTGTCTCTTGTCCACTATAGGTACAGTTTGACAGACATTTTCATTTGAATAGGAAAACCAATACTTTTGAATCATAAACCCTAACTTTTACCTGTGCAATGACTTCTATTTACTTTCTTTATATCCTTCCACTGCACCTTAGATCAATCAGTTTTCAACAACCTGCAATGCCTTGGCCATCTGCTCATAAAAGGAGGAGGCCCTTCACTTGGCAAAGTATATGAAGATTATGTGATAGGGCTGCATGACAAGGGTTTGCTTGGATTATGATGGCAAGCAATCAACTAAAAAAAAAAAAACATCAAGACTGGCACCTCTGCTTGCAAATCATCACTGTGTTTCAGAAAAACCCTAGCCAAAGTGTCACTATCTTCCTGCACTGCTCTGAGGGTAATGAGATGTCATCATTTGCTTTGGTCATCTTATGACAGATTATTTGAAAGATAGTCTCTGTGACTATGGAGGTCAGCACCCTTTTGAAAAACAAACAACTTTCCTTCTGCCTGTGTAATGACATGTTTTGTCAGCACCTTTTCAATTTGATCTTGTGGACAAACAGGCTGCTTATGATACCTTGAATTTTTACTAATGACATGCCCTTCTAAAGTTTAACAATTATTATGACTTGACAACCTCAAATGACCTCCTTTATCAGACCAGACTCTGTTTTCCTTTGAAATTGCATATTTCAGACTCTATCCCTGTTATGATCATCACTCACATTCATAAAACCTGGAGATATTGTTTCACTGTTCAGTAAAAGGAAAACTTGGGCTTCTGCAATCTTTAAAGTCAGTACTGGCCAGCGCCCTCTACTTGTAGATGAAGGAGGCACCCTAACCCTCTGCTTGTAAATGAAGGAGGTTCTGGGCCATGACAATTTACCAGTTTGCTGAGACAGTGGTGTCCTTTTCTTACTATGATTTTCATGCTGGAAGGAGAATGCAAGGTTTTGATGAGTGGATCTCTGTTTTTCAGACATATCTCAGGCTCATGTTACATTTAGAAGCAGCTGTTCTTCTAACTGTAGATTCAAGCATTTCCTCCTGAGATAAAATTATATTTCCTGCCTTTGTAGAAACCACAAAACACTGTGAAACACCTAATAGTCAGCTTGAGATTGGGGTTTATGAAGTGCTGAGATCTAGGGGGTGTGAGTGGCACGACTTAGAGTTGTTTGTCAATTTCATTCGCAAAGTGGGAGGTCAGTCATGGTAGGTCTGTAGCAGATGGAGGCTTTTTGGCTTTTTGATGACTGCCAAGGGTAAAATGTCTTAAAGCGCCACTTCCTAACATAGGGGAGACTTTTGAAACAGATTTGGATTTTTCTTTTTTAGAGCTGATGGGCAGACCAGTAGGGCTGAAGCTTAGGAAAAATAGTGATAATGGATTTTAAATTTGACAAGGGCGGACTGAAAAGTAGAAAGGCGAAAAAAGTTTTAGGAGGGTTTTCTAGATGACATATTGACATAAGGAAATCAGTTTCTAGAAAACTCAGCTGTAGATATAGTCATCACTAACATGTAAAAAAATACTGATGGCTAACACTTTGACTTGTGTGACTAGTGTACTGAAGATGAAGTAGAGGATGATGATGATGAGGGTGAGGATGGTGACTTTCCACTGCCTCCATTTCCTCCATTTCCTCCATTGCCCTTCTTTGATTTATCTTCATCATTGTGACCTCCTGATGATCCTTGACCTTCCTTGTGAAGTTTGGATCCTTCTCCTTCTAGTATTTCATTCATTTCTTGATAAAGGACTCTCACCATTTCAGTCATGTCAAGTAATGCTTTCCTGAACACTCTTTCTTCTTATTTTGGATCCACCTCTTCATGAATTTATTATTCCTCTATAGAGATGCTTAATGCTTCTTCTGCTTCTTTTGGAGGTGAATTAGGTGGTGGAGAATGTGGAAATATTTCCCTCCTTTGGTGTGGCTCACTTTGAGAACCTCTTGCTTCCACCAATTTTCCTTCTTCTCTATTAAGCTTGAACCTAGTAAGCATGAAAACCCTTGAAAACGGTTAAAAAAATATTTGACACAAAAACACCAGAGCTTAAACTCTAGCTCTGATACCAACCTAATATGAAAGGGGTGTATTAGTTTTTTTTTCTAAGTGTCATTTGA
This sequence comes from Pinus albicaulis, assembly GCA_034641835.2. Classification (NCBI taxonomy): domain Eukaryota; kingdom Viridiplantae; phylum Streptophyta; class Pinopsida; order Pinales; family Pinaceae; genus Pinus; species Pinus albicaulis. The sequence goes on along the minus strand of CM076581.1, from coordinate 962,141,031 downwards.
GAAATAAAAACATGTACAATTTGTCTCCATTTGTTTGCTTAAGGAATGAGTTTTTTAACCATGAAACATAGATGAATTTGTGAGTTTTAAGCATGAAAATAAGCCTAAAGAACACTGTACATCAGTGTATAATAGAGAAATAACATCACACATAAATTTTACAAAGCAGGCATGATGAAGTAGTTCACCCCTCTTGGGATACATCTGCTGGTCCAGCACCCAATAGCATGTCCCTTTTTTTCATTATGCTCAAAATTGAAAATATATGTGTTTACAAGCTTGTAATGGATGTTTTCTCTGCACCAGTGGCTCCAAAATGCTCAAATTAGTCTAGGTAGACTATTTTTTCCCCTAAATTGGTTGAAAATTGACCTCCCAAAGTGTTTTTCCCAATATCGGCTAGAAAAACTCCACTAAAAGTGGAGAAATGTACATAACTAGAGTTAATTTGGAAATTATCCCTAAATTTTAGGTCGGCGCCAAAACTCCCACCAGTATAAACCATCACAGTTAATGGAACTGGTGAGGGCGGGGTGGTCACAAACCGACCCCCCCCCGCCTTAAACCTCACAGTTTATGTTTTTAAAACTCTGCATATAAATGAGGCGTGGAACCATAACACAAGATTCTAAAACCACGTTCTGAAACCATCGTTGCATGTGCCACCTAATCGTGCATGTGATAACACTTTCTGCCAGAGGTTACATTTAATGAAACCGTCACATTTGTTGTTGCGGTTCTGAAACATATAACATGTGACCAGTGTTTGTTAGAGCCACCGGCATCGCAGTTAATTAACCGTCGACATAAATATGCAATAAAAATGTGCCATGTGATACCTCTTATACCCTGACCACCGTGAGACAGTTATGAAGCTGCCGATTTTGGTGTTTGTGGTTTAATAAACAGTGACATGTGACCAAAAAAATGGGCCGCCGGCAGGTTGGGACCGCCAGTGGTCCCCCCCACAAATTCTATGTTTTTAATCTTTAAATAGGTATGGCGCACTATAGTGATAAGAACCAAAGTGTAGTCGAGACAGTGGAGGGCTTTGTTGGTGTGCTGGAGGTTGCGGGGTTGAACCCCCTGGACCTCAAAAAAAGTTACATAAACCTCCTGGGGACACATTGCAGCCTTCGGGCTTGCCACGTGTCACCCATCCAACGGTTCTTTATAAAACATGTACAACTCCATCCAACGGCCCTGGATATGCCACATGGCGAGATCTGATTGGATATGAGAAAAGGGAATATTCCTAGTATATGCCACCTGTTGATTATACCTGCATGCTGACTGGGCATCTCATTCAACCTATCACAAAAAATTTAGTTATTTAGGAAAACAAACAGAATGTAATATCTTCCTCTTATGACATCAGTTTTTTGGACCATTCACGATGTCAGAATCGCAACGACAAGACCTTTCTGGTCGCTCAGGTTCAGTATAGTTTTGAGCACTTTCAATTTTGAGAAAAACACATGATACTATAATCATTAGAGAAGTGGAAACAGTTCTCATTCCTAAAATTGGCAGAAGATGGGAAGAACACAGATGCATAAGTAAGGGGTTGTGGAGGCGGGAGGTCACTGATAGACTGCGGAGATCGAAAGCCCAGGGATCGGGGAACAAAGAGCTTCGACGAAAATGAGAGGTTGAATGAGAGCAGCGCAGCAATGGATGGTGAACTACGAAGGAGGCGGAAGCAGGATAAATAGGAGGGGAGGGAGTGGAAGGCGGGTTGAGGATGAGGGAAGGGCGGGAATCATGAGGGGACAGGTTCATGAGATAATCGCAAGGGAGGGAATGGCCATGGAAGACCTGTAACAACAAAATTCGGGAGGCATAGAAGATCATGATGGTAGAGATCATGCAGTGGGAGGAATTCATGCAATAGTGGAGTAGGTGGTGCAATCTTGATAATAGAGCTTACTAAGGGGTGTGAGACATCGTTTGTTGGCCAGTGAGTCAACTATCTTGTTGTTGGACTTGAGGATGTGATAGAAGGAAAGATCTTTGATTTCCTTGCTCAGATTATAACACCTGATGAAGAGGAACAATATTTGAATATCTCAGAGTGTTCGGTATATTATCATAGAGTGTGAATAATTGGGTGTAAAAAAGGTTTAAATATTATGCACAAGCAATAACGCACTCTTCGATCATGACTCCACCTTTAGCCACATCTTATGTTATGGGTGACAAAAGAGATTTGGTAAACCATTAAACTAACAATTGACCGGGAACATAAGTCTTATCCAATAGGCGATGACACCTGTACTCATGAATGTGATCTAAGATGTGAGTGGAATATTATTATTTGAATTTGTTCAATATTTTCATTCCATTTTTATATCTGATGGGAAAATGGATGTAGAAAATCCACATAGATTCAACTGATCGTGTAATATGCTAAAAAATATATACTTGAATATATTCTACAAATTGTGGAAACCAATTACGATCGCACAATCACATGAACAATAAATATAAAGAATTCCAATGGCACAACACAAATATGTATCTAGGGAAAGCCTCAGCTAAAAACCAATCTATATGTATATTAAACTAAGTCAAGAATATGAAACAATACGACGCTTCTCTGAGGCTTGAGAGATCTCTGCACTATCTATAATTGTATCACTCTAATCTGAGCAGGTTTGGTCCAATACTTAACCAAGTACTTGCCCTTGTCTGACCATCCTTTCTCATGCATTCCTGAGGGAATTGAGCCCATATTGATTATGAAATTATAACTAATTTATTACGCAATACATCCAAGACATCCTAATAACCTCATGCATGACTTTTACAATTTTCTAATTATAAAATTGATAGTCTACTTCCCTTTAACTCCAAACTCAATTTGGCCTTCCTTAGAATTGACATGAAACAAATATTTAGAGTGCATTATCAGTTTCTGATTGATCACTACATGTGAATTAAATTAGATTTAATTCACTGGACCTCTCACTAGCTCATCTATCAGTTAGAACTAGTTAAACTAATTTTAACTAAAATAATTAAGTTAAAAAATTACAAATCAAAATAAACTGTGATTGGACCCTCTAAAACTTAGAGTGAACTCTACATGCCTCCAGTTTGACCCCCAACTCGAATTGATTGAGCTAACTAATTCTTCCTAACTCAGTTAACTCGTACAAGTTATGTGATATGGAATTACAATTTCCTTCTAATTTAATTAAGAGAAAATTAAATTAGAAGCATCTTCTTATTGCCAATTTCAACACTCCCTCTCAACAAGAAAGGGATTGTCTGTGTTGATAGGTGGTTGTCAATCCAAGTAGCACTAGGAGCTACCCCGATCTTCCATGGAAAATTTGACATAGAAATTCATGGAATCTTGTGTTAATATCCTTCTAGAAATATTCTTCTTGACGAGATGTTTCCTCTTATATATGGTACGCCTTGTAGTTCCTTCTGGTTTGAGAGAAAATTGAGTTTAAATTTGAAGACCCGGTTTTGGGGGCTAAAACCCCAGGGATAGAGACATGACACCTTATTCACCAACGGTTGTGAATATATGACAGGTATTCTCACCGTAATCTCACCATGTATAAGTTCTATAATTTCAAGAATCCAAGACAATAAATCATTCATTGACTTAGAACACTCATGTGTCACCTACAAAACACACCAAAGAGAATTAGTAAATTATTTCTTAGTATTTAAAAAAATAAGTAAATAGAAACTAATAAATTAAAATTAATGATTATTAAGAATAAAATTTATTTTAAATTTCCTACAGACCTCCTTCCTTAAAACCTAAGGAAATGCATGTTAGAAAAAATAAACATTTCAAAATAATTAAAGCTTCTAATATTTTCAGTGTTCACTTAATGAAGCCCTCTCCAAAACACACACATTCTAAACGCGGTCAACATCTAACTTTTATTTTGCTTAAGGCTAAAGCTAATATATTATTTAGTTAAAGTAAATAATATTTTAATTCTAGTGTTCATCTCATAAAGCCCTTATACACTCCAACTTATGTTCATTAACATTCACCTTTTGTCACTTGACATTCACCTTTTGTTGATGAAGCAGAGGTACAACGGCAGAAGTCACTTGAATTTCACCCGATCCACCTAGGATCAAACCCATATTGAGACATATGCCTGTTTTGTCTTGTCTAGAAGAGTAGGCAACCCCATAGTGGACGTCTCAGCTCTTGTTGAGGCATGAGTTAAATGCTACAGTGCAGCTTGTAGGCTATTTCACCTAGCCTAGATTTATAGTGGCAACCAGTTGGATTTGAACCTGAGCCTGGCTCAGGAAAATCCCCACAAGTTACCAATTCCCGTAGATCCAAAAGAAAAAACATTCACCTTTTGTCTATAAATAGGAATCATATACCTCCTCTTAGATATGTACACTAAAAACAAATAATAAGAAAAAATAAAAGCTCTCAAATTTCGCTACCCTTGAACTAGTAACGTTGTGCTATTGTGGAGTTTGGGTTTGGTTGTTTAGGAGCCTTTTTGAGATTCGGTCTAAATGTAGAAGCGAGTATAGGACTACTATTTTTGAAGAAATTCTAGTAAAATACCACTATCCTTCAAGAGCTGCGAAGACTACTTACAGGGATTTTTTGTGATCTATTGTTTTCGGTTCATTCTTATATTACAGAGGACTAAGTGCATACATTGGTTGGAATTTTGGTGTGGGATTTGTGTTATAATTTTTGCAACAATTCCTTCAACATGATAAAAGCCTTAATTCTCAATACCTTTCTGAATTGAAATATCTTGAAAATGTTGTTTGGAATTTATTGAGGAAGCAAGATTTATTGTTTTAAGGGAGCCAAACTTGATTGATCGAATTCAAGAAGTTAATTGAGTAACTGAAGTTTACACCTTGCAGCAATTACTTCAACAGGATAAAGGTACATTTTCTTTTTTTTTATCATCTTAGAGTTAGCTACAACATTATAGCACAATAATCCATGTTAGTACATTGAATCCCTTTAGGCATGAAATTGTTTCATTGTAAAGGACAGCTAGTTAAAGTCCAGTTAATATAACTATAACTCTAGACATGATTTAGGGTTGTCAAATCTAGTAGGCATGTACTAGAATTAGATTACACACATCATTGAGTTTAAAAGACAACAAATATTTAGAGTCATTAAAGGAAATTTTGAAGAACAAGATTAACATAAGCACTTCAAGTAAGTCCCTCGTTTGTATTATCTTGTATCAGTATTACTCTTGTTAGGTTTGTCTAGGGCTAATGTTAGGACAGATTTGCATATATTAACAGGCAAGTAAAATTTTATAATTTCATAGTATTCTCAAAGGTTTGACAAACAACAAGGTAAAGTAAGTATATGTGTGTTATGTTTTGCATTGAAATCTTGTACATTTCTAGTTGAAGATCTCAGATATAAGCTTGCTAATTACAACATCATTAAAAGTTAACTTTATTACTACTACATTAACCATTGATTGCATGGAAAGGTAAGTATTTGGTCATAATATATATACATATGTTTGGAGGTTGGGGTCTTGCTTGGGTTCACCCTTTTTCAGGTGTAGACTTTCACGTCAACTACAACTATAGAAAAGGAAACACCATCGAGAGATAAAATTGAAGTAATACAAGCATACAAACCCTAAATATTATTAGTGCTTTAAGAATAAGAGAAGGGCATCATGACTTCTACAAAAAAATTCTAATCATCAGCTTCAAGGATAATATGATTAGCAGTGGTCAAGTCTTGTAAGACTTGTAAAAGGGGTATTTTTATCAATTGAATTCAAACAATGTATATCTATGTAAATACAAAAAAATTTGTCATTGCCTAGATTTGAAGAAGGAAAATTTGCTTTGGGAAGAGGGTTTTGATTTATTGTTGGGACAAGGGTTCTTAGGTTTCCAAGACAAGGGTATAGGTCCTAGTGCATCAGTTAGTAAAAAAAAACATCATAATATCATTGTAACGTGGATTATTTTCCCTGGTATGGGAGTCCACATATTTTATTATATTTTTTTATAGGGTGGTATGGTGGTGCTAGGATAGTGAATGAATTCACCTTCAGGTTGGGGCCTGTAAACACTTCAAGGCAGTAGGGTGGTGCTAGGGTGAGTTGTGGCTCACTTTGTTGTTGGGGCATCCTTTCAACTGATTGCTGATAAAACCAAGGCATTGGGGTGTCCTTCTAGTGGGAGTTGGAGAAGAATTATTTTCTAGAACTTCAGAAATTTGTAGCTTTATTTTCAGTTGGGGTTGAAGATTAAATAACTTATTAGAAGATCGTTCGGTGGTTTTTGAACCGGAGGGGGTTTTCCACCTAAACATATTGTGCCTATTGTCTCTTATTTTTTATTGTTGTTTACTTCTCTTACTGAACAATAATAATAATAACTTAATATTCACTCATGCTCTGAAAAGGATTATTAAAGTGCTAATTTTAAGAAACATTGATTCACTACCCTTCTCAGTATTTACAACAATTGGTATCAGAGCTTGGTTCCTTCAGTCACAGTTTAACAAATCGAAGTAGATCACGGATTACACCAAGAATATATTCCCTTGTTTAATGGAGATAATTATGCACTATGGAGTGGAAGGATGCAGGTTTGTTTTCTTGCACAATGATATGCAATTTGGGAAATAGTAGAAAAGGGTTATAAAGCTAAAACAGATGAACAAGGTAAGAAAAATATCATAAATGATGCCAAAACAAAGGATATCATTATAAGTGGACTCACTCAATCTATCTATGTTAATTTATTGGGTTGTAAAAAAGCTAAGGACCTATGAGTCAAGCTTCAAAATATATGTGTAGGACACTCGAAGGTCAAGGAAGCAAAACTTCAAATTTACCGAGCTCAATTTGAACAACTAAGGATGAAAGAAGAGGAAAACATTACAACTTACTTCAACATGTAGATGAAATAACAAATGCCTTGGAAGGATTATGAAAACCAATTGACAGGAAGGTAATTGTTCGAAAATTCCTCAGAACTCATCCATCAATATTTAATCCTAAGGTTTCGGTATTGGAAGATACATCAGATTTAAGAAACTCAAATATGGATGAACTACATGGGATACTTACAGCTTATGAAATGAGGATTGAAGAAAAGGATGGTTCATATAATATATAAATAGCATTCACATCATCCAAGAAGACCAGGAAGGGAAAAAATATGTCCAAACCTAGATCTAGTTGTTGCAAAGAGAAAGAAGAAGAGGAAGAACTTTCAGATGAAGAATTTTTGTACATTATGAGGAAGATAAAAAGAGGAACAGGTAAGTATAAAGGAAAAATTCCATTAATATGTTTTAACTATGGTGAGATAGGTCATTTTTCTGCTAATTTCCCTCATAAGAATAAAGCATTTACAAAAGGAAAGGGAGGTCAAATAATTTCAACAACCAAGGTAAGAAGAAAGGGTTTAAGAAAAACTTCATCTCCAAGGAAGATAGTTCCTCATCTGAAGAAGAAAGTGGCAGTGATGAAGAAAACAAAGAAAGAGTATTATTTATGGCTAATCACAACAAGATGGACACATCTGAAAAAGATAAGATGATGAAGAAGAAATGACTGAAATAGAATTTCAAAACGAAGTTGTCAAAATCATAAAAGAACTCAAAGAAAAATGGAAAAATGTTGATTCTTTGGAAACCGAACTGTAGGAGGTAAAGAATCTCAACAAAAGGAATGAATAAGAAATCATCAACCTCAGATTAAAGTTATAAGAAGCCAAAATAAGTAAAGAATCACTCAAGGATGAGTTAAAATAAAGTAACGAGGCAAGGGAAGAACTAGAAGCCCAAATAGTATTTCTTCGAAAGGAAGTAAAAAGGGGAAATGTTCTGCCAAATTTTGCTAACAATTCTAAAAATTTGGATGAGCTCATCAACAACCAAAGTTCATAAATGACAATACTGGTCTAGGCTACAAATAAATCCTTGAAAAGGGTTCAAACTTCAAAAAATAAAATGCACAGAAAACATATGTTGAAGGATCCACCAAATTTCAAGATAGACAAGAAGGCTCTTGGAAAACGATTCCACGAAGAAGGTTTCCTCCTAAGTATCAGCCTATCTTTTATGGTTGTTTTTATTCATGTAGAAGGTTTGGGCATAAAGCTATAGATTATCATAATTATGAAAGAAACTTTAGAAGATCCTTTAGGAATATTTATTCAAAACCGTAATCAAACTTGAGGAAAAATTATAATATATTTGGCTAATTAAGAAATGAAGTAGAATGCTATAAATGCAACAACTTTGGACATCTGGCTAAGGATTTTAGTTTCATGCTCCCCTTAAGGGAATCATAATAGAATCATAATGAACAAGTCGGGAAGAAGAAATTTGAAAGGTGCGCTCTTGCATTAAAGGCTCAAAGTAAAAAGAATGTTTGGTATGTCGATAATGCTTGTTCTACACATATGACTAGAGATAGGAATCAATTTATATCCTTAAAATAAGTAAATGATGGAATTGTGTCCTTTGGAAATGACAGATATTCAAATGTCATAGGAACAAGTACCTTCAAGGTTGGAAGCAAGGATGGTATAGAAAAATATGTGCTTCTTATTGAAAATATGAATTGAAGTTTGCTAATTGCAGGTCAAATGTGTGATCAAGGACACACAATGTTATTCAACTCAAAGAAATGTGAAATAAGAAAGGAAAAATCCGTCCAACTTGTGGCTACTACAAGTAGAGCTCCAAATGACATATACATCTTGGATGATGTTGTTAAAGGATGTTTCTTGGCAAAAGAAGATGAGAGTCAGCTATGGCATAAATGAATGGGAAATATAAACTTTGACAACCATGTTAAAATTGGAAAAAATGAAGTTGCGAGAAAAATTTCATTGATTTCAAAACCAACCAACATTGTATGTGAACATTGTCGGCATGCCAAGCAGACAAAATTTGAATTCAATACAAAATAACACTTCACGTCTCAACCATTGGAATTAATACATTTTTATCTCTATGGACCATTGAGGACTAAAGGATTGAATGTGATGCAAGAGCATCAAATTACCATGTTCTAGATTGACCTCGCGGTCAAATGTCTTTTTCAAAGAGAGTTAATTTCTGGTTCTAGTAGTTAAATTCTAGTTTCAGTAGCTAAGTTCCGGTTCCAGTAGTTTGTTTTTGGTTCTCACTTTCTTATCCTCGAAGTTGTCATGATGAGGAACGAGCATGTAGGATTGAAATATTGATGTGTCATCTCAACTATGCCTAGATCTTTTAGATAATGCATAACCGATGGTCAAAGAGCTTGATATGCATGGACAGATAAAAGGAGATCTGGTCATTTCAACAAATTCATTATTCTGGCATAGAAGCTCATTGAAAAACCTATTTTTCATGCATCATAGACTAAGTGGTTAGTATAGGTGTTGAGGAGTGCAATTAATTAGGGATCGTAATTTTGCTGATGAGATTGGTATGGATTTGATTTTAATCTATTTTCATTAAGTGTAAAAAAGGATAGGATCATTTTTCTGGGAGCGGCAGAGTAGCATAGATAAAGAAAACAGAGTCTTCTAAGAAAATATATATTGATTGCTGAGTACACAGAAGGGAGGAGTGATTGCTATGTAATCTGAATTTGTTTTTTTTTTTTAAATGTTAAATTGAAAACTTAGTTTATACCCTGGACATTATATTCGATTGATTGTGTTTTTTCTATGTGTGCAATGCTGGAACGAACTATGTGAAGAGTGTAGCAACATCAAATTCATTTTGGATACTATGTATTTTTTTTTTATTGTTTCATTCTTCCTTAAAGCAATTTTTAAATTACATTTTAAAAGAATTTTGAGAGAAAAAAACTTGTTGATATTGTGTTAATTTGATTTAGAGCAGAGCTACAGGAATCATAACTCAGTTTTTATGTAATAATTCGGGCTTAAAGCCCATCATTTGGTATCAGAGAAGATAAGAACTGAGTTTTTTTCTTAGAATTTCAACAAATATTCCACCGAAGAGAGGAGGAGTTGGGATAGTTCGGGGGAGACCTGTAGCCAATGCAGTTTTTCTTGAAGAAATTAAACATCTTTGGACAAGAATGGAAACAATGGAAACTTCTCAAAGGAGAGTACCTAATGAGGGAGATGTTACTCCTGAAGAAGAATATTATGAGGAAGAAGAGGATGAATAAATCGAAGCAACCAAATTTTTCAAGATGTTGGCAAAAGAAAGTGGAAGACCAAAAGAGGAAATACCTCTATATGAAGGAAACCTTAATGTGGAAGAGCTGATGGATTGGATCAGTTCATTAGATAAATATTTTGACTATGAGAAGGTCGAAGACCAAAAGAAGGTGAAATTTGCAGCTACCAAATTGAAGGGCCATGCAACCATCTAGTGGGATGAACTACAAACAACTAGAGAAAGAAAGGGAAAGCCCAAGATTAAACAGTGGGATAAAATGGTGAGAAAATTAAAAAAGTAATTTTATGCCTAAGGATCACTAGTTGAAAATTTTCATATAGTTACAAAACTTAAGGCAAAAAGGAATGACTATCAAAGAATACATGGAGGAGTTTTGCAAACTAAGCATTAGATCAGGACATGTTGAAGATGACATAGAAAAGGTAGCCAGTTATATCAATGGCTTGAGATATGACATACAAGATGAAATCATTCTACTAAGTCTAAAGACAATTGACGGTGCCTATCGAGAAGCTTTGAAGGTAGAGGAGAAAATATTGAGGAAACAAAGTTAGAGAAACAGAGGTAAAAGTCCAGCAACAGGAAGAGGAGATTCCAGAATTCTCAGAGTGAAGCAGGAGGTTCAAGTAATCGACCACCACAGAGGGGATACTTTGGTAGAGGAATATTTGTACCCATAGGTATAGGCCAAGGAAGAGAAATTCGGTGTTACATATCTAGAGAATTAGGACATGGATCATGGGGCTGCCCTAAAAACAAAACAACAAATCAAAGGAATGTGAATATAGTTGAGACAAAAAAAGAAAACCCTCAGGTCATGGGGAAATAAGAGCCACCCTAGGTAGGAGATTATTTATTGTTAAAAAGAGTGTTTCCTAAGGCATAAAAGGAAGAAAATGAACCAACTCAGAGGAAGAGTCTATTTAGGACTATATGCAAGTCTGAAGAAAAATGTTGGAAGGTTGTGATTGACAGTGGGAGAACTGAAAATCTTGTCTCCACAGAGATGGTAGAGAAATTAGGGTTGATCAAGATGGTACACCCTACTCCCTACAAAGTGTCATGGTTACAAATAATACATTAGCTCTTAGTGACAGAACAGTGCAGAGTCAAGATACATATTGGTACATATAAAGATGTCATATTTTGTGATGCTATGCTAGTGGATGTGTGCCATATATTGCTAGGAAGACCTTGGAAGTTTGATAGGAAATCCATTCATGATGGTAGAAGGAACACATATACCTTAGAGAAGGATGGGAAGAAGCACACATTGCTGCCTTTGAATGATGAAGCAAATAAAGGAGCAGTTGAAGATAATGGTTTGATGATCAGTGGAAAAGAGTTGTTGCATGAAGTCAAAAATGAGAAGGAATTGCATTTTTTGTTGTGGGTAAACCCAAGTTAATTTTGAATTCTACTAATTTAGATAATCTTCCTATGGAAATTAAAAATCTGCTAAATGATTATGTCAACATTATTTTTGATGAATTTCAAAATGAATTGCCTCCAAATAGAAGTATCATTCATCAAATATATTTAATAACTGGTGCAAGTTTACCAAACAAAGAAGAATATAGGCTAACTCCTTAGGAAAATGAAAAAATTGGAAGATAGGTGTAGGAGTTGTTAGTTAAAGGACTGATAAAGGAGAGCCTAAGTCTGTGTGCAGTACTAGTAGTGCTCAGTCCAAAGAAAGGAGGTGAATGGCACATGTGCACTTACTCTGGAGCGATAATTAAAATCACTATGAGGTATATATTTCCCTTACCACGTATCAATGATTTGATGGATTGTTCGAGTGGGTTAAAGTATTTTTCTAAGATAGATTTGAAGAGTGGATACCATCAAATAAGGATCAAAGAGGGGGATGAATGGAAGACTGCATTCAAATCCAATAGTGGGTTATATGAATGGTTAGTGATGCCTTTTGGACTCACTAATGCACCAAGTAAATTTATGAGACTGATGAATTAGGTCCTAAGAGAATATGCTGGGAAATTTGTGATAGTTTATCTTGATGATATTCTAATTTTTATTCAGGGTAAGGAAGAGCATATAGAGCATCTTAAGTTGGTTTTTAATACTTTGCAAAAAGAGAATTTGTTGATAAATTTAAAGAAGTGTAGTTTCATGAAGAAAGAGCTTGTCTATTTTTTTCATCAAACTTTTCATTGATGTCAATATGGAATTGGCCGAGATGTCAATATTCTTGAGATGCTTGGTTCTAGATGATGATACCATGACTCTTGGTTGATACCATCAGTGAAGATGTCATGAAGAAGGCTGGAACCGGCATGATGCCAAGATGGAAAATATTCTTAAGGTGCCAAGTATCAATCATGTTCCTTGTTTGGTAACCTAGAAGACTACACTTTATGATGTCATTCATGACATGGTTGGAAACTATATGATGACATGAAGGACTTGAAGCTCTCTAGATGGCATATTAACGGATGCTACACTTTGACATATGGATGACACATCACTGCACTATTACATGACATGGATGCTACACTATCATGATGACATGAATGATATTAATGAAACACTATGATGATGAACTTGGAGTCATAACAATGAAGAATCCCTAATGACCTTGCTGTCCTAATTACCTTCTGCACTAGAAATTTCAAGAGCAGTCACAAAGAAAAAATATTTTAGACAGCTTGGAGTCATATTTCCACTATAAGTTCTATACCATCTTAAATAGGAATTTTTCCTCTTTCTAATGAGCCCTCACTTGCCCCGAAACTCCCAACGGCTGATGAGATATTGAATTTTTAAGTTAAAAAAAATATAATTAATTCTAGGCCGACCTAAGCCTACCTGTATATGTCGGCCTCACTACCAAGGGATGTGTCTTTTCATTTATGATCAAAACCAGTATATATATGATGTCTAGACTTGACATTCTATCATCCAATTTCGGTGAAAATCACAGAATTCAGATTAGAAGCACAGACGGCCAAGGAGAGGAAGCTTAAGGATAATTCTAAATTTCTGTTTGGATAAAAATCTTGATAAAATATCTATCTCTGGAATTTTGGAGTGCAGAGAAGTAACAGAAGGAGGCCGAGGAGAATAAAGAGAATTATTTTTTGGACAATCACCTAAACAAAACTCAGTATATATGAGTGTCAACAGTGGAGGATAAGGCTCAGACCTGTGATAGCTTTAAGGCTTAGGCAGTGACATTTGTAAAGTTCAGATCACCTTAAAACACTTTGAACCTGTAGCTTAGCATTGAAAGAACATCAAGAATCGGACAACTGCATAAGGGAGATAGACCTCACCTCGGTTTCACATGTGTAGAAGCTACAAACATCAGAACAATCAAAATTTAAGGCTCGAACCTATTGTTTTCCTATGGTAGCTCAGTTTAGAAAAAGACTCGTACTTGGCAAAAAATTCAGGACAGAGAACAATAAAATCAGTTTGGATTTGTGGCAGCTTGATGTGCTACCCGTGGCACTAAACATCTAAGATCTGTGGAGCAGTGTTGCTTAGAAGATTACCATTACATTGGAAAATCTTGTGTACAATCACCTAGACAAACTTAGCATTTACACCTCTAATCTGTGGTGAACTAACACGTGAAAAATTAAACCTAAATTGGCTCATATTTGAAAGAATTCTTGTATTGTGCCTTAGGCCTGTGCGTAAAGACAGCTCAATTACTGACTGCGTCACCCTCGAACCTGAAGGACAGACCTATTGAGGACTTGACCTCAGATTAGTATAAGAAGGTTTGAATTTGTTGGAAGGCTCAAAATAAGTGAAACAATCACATAGTAAGCTTGACTTGTGGAGGAAGGACTCGTGGGAGCCTGCAGTCCTTGAAGAATTATGATTGCACGTTAATTTGAAGTATCCCTTCTTTGTATATAGCTTGAGTTCTGTACTTGAAAATTAATGGTGGTTTTTTGAAATAATCATTTGGTGTAGAACTTGGAGCAACCTATTGAAAACAGTTTATTCTTTGCTTGACATATCACCAAAGCATTATTGAAGGATCGTTGAAGTCTTGGTAAATTAGTGTGTTGAAGGACATTGTATGCAGATCTATTGAGTCCTGTTGGATACATTCTTGAAGACCATGATGCATTGTTGAAGCCATCATGAGGTAGCTTGGATAAATTGTTTGGGTATGATGAAGAGCGGTAATGACACATTCTATGAAGATAAGGTTGTCATTGATGACGTGATGTGTAGATTTCAGTGAAGAGTAAGCTGAAGATTTCCAGGGCTCATTGAAGAATACATTGGGAGTTGTAAGTATAACCAAATATATCTTGATGAAATGAAGAAGGAGGTTGGAGCCTCATAGAGACAAGGTTGGTGCCTTGGAAGATAGGGTTGGAGCCCTTGAGGTTGGTGCCTCAGAATTGACAAGGTTGGTGCCTTGGAATATAGGGTTGGAGCCCTAGAGGATAGGAGTCCTGAAGAGACCAGGTTGGAGCCTGTACCAGATATAGGGTTGGGGCCCTTGAGGTTGGTGCCTTAGAATTGACAAGGTTGGAGCCTTGGAAGTCCAAGTCGGTGCTTGGAAAATACAGGTTGGAGCTTGGGAAATTGAAGATTGGTGTCTTCATCTAGGGTTGGAGTCCTACATATATTGTACTTGATTTATTGTAAAGAATAAAATAATAAAAGAAATTATTATTATTGTTCATTTTGTGTTCTAAATATAAGTGATCTAACTGGTAAAAATAAAAATTGAAAAGAAATACTGATTCACCCCCCTCTCATTATTTCCAACATATTTGGGATTTGTAGTCTCAAAAGAAGGTTTGAATATGGACCCAGAGAAAATACAAGCAATTTTAAATTGGCTAACTCCACGGAGAGTATTTAAGGTAAGAAGGTTTCATGGTCTTGCAAGTTTTTATAGAAAGTTTCTAAGAAGCTTTAGTCAGATCTGTGCACTAATAATTGAAACAATAAAGGAGAGAAAGCCACCATTTATGTGGACAGAGGCAGTATAATGAAACTTCAAACTCTTGGAAACGAAGATCACTGAAAACCTTGTTTTTTCCTTACCAAGTGTTAGTCATCATTTATTTTTGCTGACATCAAAAGATGACTAAATTATGATCCTAGATTTCTAAAAACAAGATTTGAGAAATATTGCGAGTTCTAGAAATCTCACTGCCTTCATTATCCTAAGTAAAAAAATGTTTCACTAATTTTCCCCCTTTTTGTCTTCTAAAAGTCTACCCCACTACTACAAATAAGGACTTCATTTATTGGGCTTGTTTGCCTCACTCCACTGCCTTACCCTCACTCTCATTCATGGCTTTCTTCCTCTGAAAACCCCATTTTCTCCTTATCTGAAAACCCTCATAAAACCCCTTCATTCATTATATTTCCTTTGACATATTAAACAATGTAAAAAGCTCTCTTTTACATTGTTTAAAACTAAACTTTAACCTATTGGGTCCTTTAATTTTATTATAAAACCCTGTTTATATTAAAAAAACAACCCCTTTTTTATAAAAGGCCTGAAGCCCCTCTCTCTTCTAAGCCCCAACCCTTTTACCCATGGGACCTCGGCCTCTGCTATCCCTTAACCCCTTCCCCATTTAAAATAAAACTCTGCCCCTTTTCATATTATTAAACCCATGTGATATTATAAAAGGCCCTTAAAACCTTTGAAAAATTAAACTACAGGCCCCGCTTTCCACTCACCCCGCCATCAATCACAACCCACCACGTTTCCCATCCCCAGACCCCACCTCTAAACCTATCCTCCACTTCCCCCGTAGTGCGATCACCATCGATTCGTTACTCGAGATCCGATGCCCCAAATCCCATATCGCAAATAAAGTTGCAATGGGTTTAATGTTTTGCAACCCGCGCGAAATAAGTGGTTTCCATTGGCCACATGTCATGCTCTAAACTGTATCACGTCCATTTGATCCAAAACATCTTACCACCCATTTCCCACGCGATAAACCACTTGTGGTTTTCGAAACCGTCTTTTTCCTCTGCGCCAACAATTTGAACCTTCCCGCCTCCATTCGAATTTCCGCCTAATTCCGCCTTCAGAACCCTACCTCCCACACCGTCTCCTCCTCTGCAAGCCCCCCCAACCGATCAAAACCCTAAAGAGCGCTTTGAAACCCTCTCCTGCATGATTTCAACTAATGGTTTGTGTTTTGTGCAGGTTTAATGGTAGAATGGCCCACCAAGACTTTCCCACCATCCCAAGATCGTTTGAAATAAAGTTTGGATGACATTCCAGAGGTTGATTTTATTATGTGAAGGGCCAAAGGCCGAAAATTCAGCTCCAACACCAGTGAATCATGATCATTGGAGATCATAAACCCTCCAGCACACCAGAAACGCATCCCTGCACAAAGGACAAAGACAGACAGTAAGCATAATGGAAAGAAAGACAGACAGAGGACTGTAATAAAGTAAAGGATTAAAAGGCTAATCCTAATCAAAGGATAAAAACAAAGGATTAGCCCAAAAAAGCTGAAATCAAAGGAAGGAAAGAAGACAATAGAAAGACAAAAAGAATAAAGGCAAATGATCGAAAGAAATAAAATAAATAATTAAATAAACAAAACAGAGATAAAAAATATTGAAGAAAATATGATAAAAAGCAGACATTCAAAGCATAAAGACAGTTTAAAGCTTAAAGATAGAGATTAAAGATAAAAAAAAAGACATACTAACCCAAGACAAATTCAAATGACTCAGCTTATGGCAGTTACTCTTTTCAAAATATATTTGTGCCACCTAGTGCTTTGTTTCGTTCAATAAAGCATTAGGTAGTTATTAGGCTGAGTTAGAGATATTTATATCTACCAGAAAGTTGTTGTACAGTAATGAATAGGCCTTAAAATCAAACATTTCACCTATTTTTCCTTAGGATTTAAGATAGAAGTTATTATTCAGATAAATATCTGCAGATATTCCTGCCTTAAGCCTTGCATGGTCTTCAAGGTTAGGAATTCAATAACTCTGTAATAAATGACACTCAAACCCTAGCTTAGCTTCACCTCCTCATTTGCAACATAAATAATGCATTTGAACTCATTATCTTGTTGGCATTTGATGACTCTTTGAAGTGATACATAGTCTCTTGGAAGTTGAAAAGAAATTGATGTCTTGGAACTTGTGGATGCCCTGATTTGTTTGTTGATGGAGGAGGCTAGATCACTGGATCCCTGAGCTTGGTTGTTGGTGAACTGTTTCTAATCTTTTATTGTTATTTCATATTTCATTATGTTTCCACCTTTCTGTGTTGCAGTAGAATAAAAGTTTTAGGCTAAGAAATGTCTTTTGAAAGCACCTTAGTTATGTTTATTCTTCACTGCCTATATGTTTTCTTCTGCTAGGAAATTTTAGAGAATTCTTAATTGCTCTCTAGACCCCCTAAGCCTGTTTATTTCATAAATAGTTGAATACAGTTGGTATCAAGCATGATTTATGGTTATCCCTGCTTACTTACTGCCACTAAAACACTGTTTTTTGAAGTCTCTCTCTAAAGTACCATTCTTTAAAGTCTGCCAAAGAGGTTTTGTTTTGATCATACCCTTTGTACTTTCTTAACTAATTGTTTTAGAGTTCTTCATAACTATAATCAAGCATGTTTAGATTTCCATCTTCTTTGATTATAGTTATATGTGTGTCTTAAGTGTTTTTTGTCCTTGAAAGTGAAATCACTAGAAGTTAAATGAGTTTCTTGCCTTCTATATTTCATTGGAAAAGTTTGTCTTGAATTATTATCTGTTGTAGTGTGGATTGTATAATTTAAGGTTTACCCTGTCTATTGATTGCCTCTTCATGCTTATGATATTTAAGTCCCTTTTTTGAGAAGTACATATGATAAAGTATTCTTGATTTCCCTTTACCATACTTTTCATTCGTATAATTGATGTCCATCTCATTACCCCTAAAAATTGAAGATCCACTGGCCAAGTTAGATTTTTCCTATGATGCTCCCCGATCCATTGATGAACTTTTTCATGACTTCCATTAGACTCCATTGCCCAATGATTTAGATATTTCCTCATTCTACCTATGCTTCTTGATCATTATACCCAACCAAAACAATCAAACAAACCTTTTACTTAATAACTAGCCTAAAATCAAACAAGTTCATATCCTTTGCAAACAAATAGAGAGATCCCTCTCTGAGTCCAGGAAGGCTAGGTCCTAGGACTCCAAAGATTGGTTCCATGTTACCCTATCATGTGGTATACCAATTTTCCAAATCACGGGAAACCAAAATTCTGGTGATCATGGTGGGACCGAGTACATAGTAGCCTAAGAAACTCTTATACACTCATTTAAGCCTTAGTTAAGCTTAATAAAATCAAACTGATAGCCAAGAGTAGACTTTTTTTGTTCAACCATCTTAGCTAAATGATGATTTAGGTATAGAACACTCTTACAAACCTTAGGATTACATTAAGAAACTAAAAAAACCCCAAAAAGATCCCTAGATTATTTTTTTTTCAATTATTGGTGGTGGACCATACACCTTTACCTTCCAAACAACTAAAAATTTCCACCTGGCGACTCTACTAGCCCCAGTAGGCCTATTACTTCACTAGTTATTTTAGATTCCCTTAATATTGTATCAAATCAGTGCTAAAGAAGTTTAGAAGCCTAGTCCCATATTTTAGAAGTTTACTAAACACTGTGAGAGGTCATCCTTCTCAAAAATAGTCCTAAAAATTTCAACCTCTCCAAAATTTTGAGTTTGAAACCTCACTTCACATAGGATCAATACCAGATCTCATCCAGAACCTAATCCTCCTACTATAATTGATGATCCAGAAAATATTTTGTGGAAAACTTCCAGAGCTGGAAATTTAACTACTGATAGGACTGTCCAAAGAACAATATTTATCCCTGAAAACCTTACAATCTTGAAATATCCTTAGTTTGACCTATGCCATTCAAAAAACCTATTTAGAACCAAGTCACATAGTGATATTGACTAGACTGACTTTGAGCCCATAGAATTGCAACAAAGTTCTAGTAGAGAAGCCTCTCCTTCCACTCCTCCTGATTTTCAGCTTCTCCATCACTTTATCTCTTTCCATAAAAAATATACTCAAAATCATTTTGTTGGTCCAAGTACTTCTACCACACCCATCCATACTTCTACTCTTCAAAACAATCCATTTCATTCCACTTTCCCTTCCATAAATCCACCTCTTGTAAATCTTCCATTCACTCTTATCATGGCAACATGGTATGCTCCCTTAGTGTTGCCACAACCTCTAGTTCCTTTACCAAATGATTATCAATCTAGAATTCCCCATTTCATTGGAACTAAATCTACTACTGGCCAACAGCATGTAGATAAAATGGATGATGCCTTTGATTATATGGAAATATAAGAAGAGACCATTAAGATGAGCATCATTGCCCAAAGTTTAGGAGGAGAAGCCAAAACATGGTTTAAAATCTTGACTCCTAATAGCATAAATGATCTCCCTTCTTTATAAAAAACATTCATAAAAAAATGGGAATTAAAAATAACCCTCTCCAAATCCTTTCAGAATATAGCAACCTAAAAATAAATGCTAGGGAAAGTGTCCAAGATTATTGCACTAGATTCAATAGTGTTTATAATGCACTTCCCCCAAACATGAAACCTCCACTAGGCTTAGCCTTAGAAAAATTTCCAGAGGGCTTTGATCCATACATGACTTATTAGCTAAGAGGAATAGACCCCTTGACTTTAGAAGATATGCAGAGGGGAGCTATAAGTGTAGAAGAAAATCTGATTGAGAAAAGAGCTAGATTGAAATCATAAAAAAGAGTTACATACAAAGATGAAACAATAGCATCAAATTCATCATCTGATGCCAAAATTGATAACTTAGTGAGGGTAATGGAAAGAATGCTGGAAAATATAAACTTAAATGATAGAGTATCTCCTAGAAAGAACCAAGGGAATCCCCAAAATAGAAATAGAAATCCAAATTTCAGAAGAGATCCTATTCAAAATATAAAAAGAGATAATGACCAACAAATTAGGCACCCTTTCCAAGAAAACTATGTAAATGGAGAAGAAGAAAGGGAGACTGAAAGGTTGGAAGAAAGTCATGTAAATCTGATAAGATCTAATAGTGAGGGTGATGCTTTTCTCACTAAACAAGAACAAGGATTCTTCTCCTCATAACAAACTAAAAACAATCATGAGGATTCTGAAGATTATCAATTGGGTTTTGAAAATGCTATAATGGAGGTCCACAGATAATATGATCTTAGGAGAGAAAATAACCAAGAGGCCTCCAAGAAAAATAACACATAAAATGTTGTTAAGAATACCTTAGAAAATATTCCTAAAAAGACAGCAAACAATACTAACACTATGGCTAGAAAAACTGATATGAACAAAGACAAACTCAGCCAACAAAATGTTGACCCAAACTACCCTAGTACTTCTGATAGTGGCCCTAAGAAATCTGTCCAAAATAGCAGTCCTAATAAAATTCAACAAAGCAAAATTGCTGAAAAGACTATGTTTGACAAAACATATGTAAATATGTCAAAAACACTAGTCCCTTTCAGCATTGAGGGAGAAATTTCCAAGATCAAAATTAGCATACCCTTAGCTGAATTAGTAACCCAGGATGTATATAAAAATCAAGTTTTCAAATCTTTGAATATAGGAAATGATATTGATACTTTAAACTTGACGGATGATAAACCAAAATTGTTGTTTGGTCTTGAAGTAGAAGGAAAATACCAAGAAGGAGCTATCCCTCCATTCTATGTCAGCTTAAATATACATGATAAGATCTTACACAATGCCATGCAAGAATCTGGTGCCTCTGACAACCTTATGCCAAAAGTGGTGATGGAAATATTAGGCCTAGAAATTACTAAACCTTACAAAGACCTATATTCCTTTGATTCAAGTAGAGTCAAGTGTTTAGGTTTGATCAAGGATCTATATGTCAATCTGGAAAAAATTCCTACTAAGGGTCTAGTTACGGACATTGTTGTTGTTGAAATTCCCCCAAAGTATGGCATGCTTCTATCCAGATCATGGGGAGCCAAACTTCAGGGGAGCCTGCAAATGGACATGTCTTATGCTACCATTCCATTCTTTAACCAGACAAGAAGGTTATATGGGAATCTCATATGAAATATATGGTAAGAAACATAGATAGGCCAAACAACACTCTTGTTTATTCCATTCATTCAGATCTTGATTCATTTATCTTGTTCAATGAATATGAAATCAACATACAAGAAAATGAAAATGAGTTAAGCACACCTAAACAACCAAATATTCCCCGAAATAAAAAACATAGCAGCTCAAACTTTAGCAACCTTGAACAACAAAATAAGGATGAATATGAGATAGAAACACTTTAGAACATGAGCTTTGATGGCTCTTGTGGCAAAGCTGGTTCTAGAGCTGGTGTATGAATACATAATACAAACAAAGGACATTCCTACAAACTTGATTTCCAATGCACTAATAACATTGCAGAATATGAAGTTCTCCTCCTTGGCCTACATTTACTGAAAGATTTAGGAGCCAAGAAAATATCAATCCAACGAGATTCAGAGTTGATTATTAGGCAAATAAAAGGGGAGTATTCAACCAAAAACCCAAGATTAAGAGAATATAAGAACACTGCCCTAGATCTCCTGAATTTTTTTGAAAAATATGAACTCAATTTCATCCTTAGAGCTCAAAATAATCTTGAAAATGAGCTTGCCTTTGCTGCCAACAATTGTCAAGTACCCCATGTAAATGATCTATTCACTGTCAAAGTAAAAAATAGGCCTACAGTCCCTGACAATGAGAACTATTGGCAAGTGTTTGAGGGAGATAAATACATTGATGATTTTCTATAGTCTAAAAATGATTTTGTTATACCAACTCCTATCTCAAGCCATAAAGAAGATTGTTTTGATGAAAAACAAGTCCCTAAAACGGAGCTGTCCTCTACTGCTAATATAAACCAATTTGAACATCTTTATAAGGCAGAACTACTTGACAACCTAGACCAAAAATACCTTGAGGTTTTACAATGCCAAGATGATTCCATATCAAGGGGCCTTACACCATTAGAGGAGATTTTTGATTTCAATGATATGGCTAAAAAAACAAAGATGGAGCCTACAGAAACTAATATAGAAGAACATAACATAGGCAGCATGAATGAACCCAAAATGATCAAGTTATCTAGCACTCTTCCTACTCATATCAAACAGGAATATATTGAACTTTTCAAAGAGTTTGGAGATGTGTTTGCATGGGGATACAAAGACCCGAAATCATATGATACCAGCATTATTCAACACAAAATGCCTCTTAAGGAGAATAAAAAACCTTTCAAACAAAAACTGAGGAGGATAAACCCTGTTTTATTACCTTTAGTTGAGAAAGAGATCAAAAAGATTTATGATGCTAGGATCATAGTTTCCCTTAGATATTCAAAGTGGGTTTCCAACCTTGTATCTGTTAGGAAGAAGACTGGGGAAATTAGGCTTTGCATTGACTTTAAACCTGAACAAAGCCTCCCTGAAAGATAATTATCCCTTGCCTAAAATGGATCATGTACTTTAGAAGGTGGTTGGATCTAAGAGAATATTACTCTTGGATGGTTTTTCAGGCTACAACCAAGTGCTAGTACTCCCAAGTGATCAACACAAAAATGTTTTCACCACACCTTGGGGTACATTCATGTATGTTAAAATTACAATTGGTTTAATGAATGCAGGGGCCACATTCCAAAGGGCCATGGACATAGCTTTTTCATAAGACATAGGCTATTTCATAATCATTTACCTTGATGACATCACTGTTTTCTCCAAAATTGACAAAGAACACTTAATCCATTTAAGAAAAGCTTTTGACAAATGTAGGAAATATGGTTTATCTTTGAATCCAAAGAAAAAACTCTTTGGACTCCAGGAAGGAAAGATCCTAGGCCACATAATCTCTAAAAAATGAATCAAAGTAGATCCCAAAAGGATTGAAGGCATATTGAAAATTAGCCATCCTAGAAACCTCAAAGAGTTGCAAACTTTCATTAGGAAGATCAACTTTTTGAGAAGGTTCATCCCTAACCTTGTTGAACTTTTGAGGAATATCAAAAACATGCTAAAAAAGGAAATAGTATTTAAATGGACCTTATAATCCAAACAATCATTTGAACTAGTGAAACAAGCTCTTACTCAAACACTAGTTCTTATCAGTCCTGATTTCACCGAGGATTTCTACATTTTTTCATTTTCATTTGAACACACCATTGCTGCATTGTTGTTGCAAAAGAATAAATTGGGCCAAGAACAACCAATATCCTTCTTCAGTAGAGCCCTAAGAGATGCTCCACTTAAATATAACATCATGGAGAAACAAGCCTTAGCCTTGATAAAAGCATTGAAAGATTTCCGAGTCTACATTTTACACTCTCATATCATTACTTTTGTTCCACATACAGTTGTAAAGGACATTCTAAATCAAGACCCTGATGGTAAAAGGAGAAAATGGATTGCTATTATTTTAGAGTATGATTTAGAAATCAGGCCTACCAAGCTGATTAAAGAACAAGAATTAGTAAAACTCATGGCAGAATCAAATTTCGAAGAATTAGATATGAATATAGTTGATGTTTTAGAAGAACAAGAGTAATTAATTGCTCCATACATTGAAGAAATATTTCTGAATTCATATTAGCATCCTGATATCATATATGTGATTCTTTATCTTAATACCCCTCCCTCGTTATCAAAGACTAAAGCTAGATTCTTGAAACAGAAATCTTTAAATTACTGCATTTTAGATGGAGTGTTGTATTGGAAAAATGTTGTTGGCATATTGCTTAAATGTTTGCTTGAGAATGATGCAGGAAAGATCATGCATAAGTTTCATGAGGGCGAGTGTGGAGGACACCTTTACTGGAAAACAACAACAAACAATATTCTTAGAGCCGGCTATTATTGGCCCACCATTTTCCCCAATACTCAAAAACTAGTCATGACTTGCCATAAGTGCCAATTTTTTTATGGCAAGAGAAAAATCCTACCTTTACCTTTGCATCCCTTCAGTATTGAGGCTCCCTTTCAGCAATGGGGTTTAGAGTTTATTAGAGAAATTCACCCGACCTCATCTTCCCAACATAAGTGGATCTTTACTGCCACAGATTATTTTACCAAGTGGATAGAGGCTATCCCTTCTAGAAATGCTACTGACTCAGTCATTATCAAGTTCCTTGAGACCAACATATTATCTAGATTTGGTTGTCCTAGAAAGCTCATTACAGACAATGTCGTTGCCTTCAAATCCAAAATAATGGTTGATTTCTGCTATAAATACCATATCACATTGGGTCACTCCAAAGCTTACTACCCTCAGGGAAATGGACTTGTTGAATCCTCCAACGAAAGCTTGATCAACATTATCAAAACACTACTGGAACAAAATTAGAAATCATGGCATAGTAAGCTAGTTCATGCTTTATGGGCTGATATACTAACCACCAAGAAATCGATCAATATGTCTCCCTATCAGTTGGTATATGGCATGGATGCAGTCTTCCCAACATCCTTGGGAGTTCCAATCATGAAACTCCTCCAAGAAGTAAAACCAGAAGAAAATGAAATGCAAATAAGACTGAATCAAATTATTCATTTACATCAGTCAAGAGAGTAGGTTTATTAAAGGACACAAGCAATTCAAGAGAGCATCAAGAAGATCTTTGACAGAAGGACTAAAGCTAATAATTTCCAAGTTGGAGACACAGTCTTGAAATGGGATTCTAGAAGGGAAGATAAAGGTAAACATGGCGAGTTTGAAAATTTGTGGAAAAGTCCTTATATCATTCACTCAATTAGGGTTCATAATGCTTTCTTTTTACAAGGGCTGAATGGAGAAGAGTTATTTGGAGGTCCTATCAAAGGCAGGATGCTCAAACATTATTTCTATCAATAATCCTAGTGTCAAAGCTTTCATTCATTGTACATAAACATTGCATGAGAAAATATTGAAAAGCATAAATACAAAAACAATGAAAGAAAGGAAAAAGAGGGCAGATTCAAAAGAGGTATAGCCCCATACCCAAAAAAACAGTACTACTGAAAGTGTGCAAGTCTAAATGGCACTACTGATTCAAAAATAATATCTTTTTCAGTCATCTAGCCTAATCATGGCTGAACATGCTTTAAATTTATGTTGATAAGTTAGTGAAAAAAATGATTGTCAAACTTATTCAAACTTGAATTATCAAGAAAGATAGATTAGGTAATATAGGATACTGGTTCCACATGCTCAAAATAGAATCAAAGAGAAAGATAAGGATACATTTCAAATGACAATTTACAGCCCTTATCCTTCTATTTTACCTTTATGCAAAATAATGATTGTGTGCAGTTTGTTCCAATGCCACAACCATGGTAAGTCAGATTGCCTAATCCTGATTTGAACCATGCTTTAAATTTCATGTCAATATTTTAGAGAATAAATATTTCCAAATAGCTTAATCTTGGCAATCAAATAGCCTAGGTAGAGAATAAAAGAGTTCACTAGTTTAATCTAAACCCTTGGAAGAAATAAGGGTAGAAGTAGATAGTTTATTTCTATTTTCAAAGTAAAAATGTCAAGAGTTTGCCAATTCAAGTGCACTCAAAGAAGAAAAAATGTTAGGACAAGTAAGATTGGGTAGGTAGAAATCTTGTTGAAAGAATCACATATTGCAGATTGCTAAATTTTTCACTTCAAAAGAAATATCAACAAATGAAAAGAAGGGAAAAATATGCCCAATGGTAAGGCATTGGTCTACAAAAACTCAGAGATTTGATAAACTGAAAGTTATGGACACCTCCAAAAGGGAGTTGCCCTCCCCAAGTGGAGCCATTGTTAGTCATCATTAATTTTTGTTGATATCAAAAGATGACTAAATTATGATCCTAGATTTCTAGAAACAAGATTTGAGAAATATTGTGAGTTCTAGAAATCTCACTACCTTCAGTATCCTAAGTCAAAAAAAATTTCACTGATTTTCCCCCTTCTTGTCTTCTAAAAGTATACCCCACTGCTACAAAGAAGGACTTTATTTATTGGACCTGTTTGCCTCACTTCACTTACTTACCCTCACTCTCATTCATGGCCTTCTTCCTCTGAAAACCCCATTTTATCCTTTCCTCAAAGCGCTCATAAAACCCCTTCATTCATCATTTTTCCTTTGACATATTAAACAATGTAAAAAGCTCTCTTTTTACATTGTTTAAAGCTAAACATTAACCTATCGAGTCCTTTAATTTTATTATAAAACCATATTTATATTAAAAAACCAACCCCTTTTTTATAAAAGGCCTTAAGCCCCTCTCTCTTCTAAGCCCCAGCCCTTTTACCCATGGGACCTTAGCCTCCACTATCCCTTAGCCCCTTCCCCATTTAAAATAAAACTCCGCCCCTTTTCGTTTTATTAAACCCCCATGATATTATAAAATTCCCTTAAAACCTTTGGAAATTTAAACTATGAGCCATGCTTTCCACTCACTCTGCCATCAATCATAACCTGCCACGTCACCCATCGCTGGACCCCACCTCCAAACCTACCCTCCGCTTCCCCTGCAGTGCGATCACCATTGATCTCGTTACTCGAGATATGATGCCCCAAATCCCATATTGCAAATAAAGTTGCGATGAGTGTAATGTTTTGCAACCAGCGCAAATTAGGTAGTTTTCGTCAGCCATGTGTCATGCTCTAAACCGTATCGCATCCGTTTGATCCAAAACTGCTTACCACCCATTTCCCATGCGATAAACCACTTATGGTTTTTGAAACAACCTTTTTCCTCCGCGCCAAAAATTTGAACCCTCCTACCTTCATTCGAATTTATTCTTGGTTCCACCTTCAGAACCCTACCTCCCGCACCCTTTCCTCCTCTCCAAGCCCCTCTGACCAATCAAAACCCCAAAGAATATAGTGAAACCCTGTCCCACATGATTTCAACTAATGGTTTGTGTTTTGTGCAGGTTTAATGGCAAAAAAACCCACCAAGCCTTTCCCACCATCCCAATATCGTTTGAATTAAAGTCTAGATGACAATCCAAAGGTTGATTTTATTATGTGAAGGGCCAGAGGCCAAAATTTAAGCTCCAACACTTGTGAATCATGATCATTGGAGATCATAAACCCTCCAGCACACTATAAACGTATCCCTACACAAAGGACAAAGACAGACAGTAAGCACAATGGAAAGACAGACAGATAGACACAGGATTGTAATAAAGCAAAGGATTAAAAGGCTTATCCTAATCAAAGGATAAAACCAAAGGATTAGCCCAAAAAAGTAGAAATCAAAGGAAGGAAAGAAGAAAACAGAAAGAAAAAAAGAATAAAGGCAAAGGATCGAAAGAAATAAAATAAATACTTAAACAAACAGAATAGAGATAAAAAAGATTGAAGAAAATATGATAAAAATCAGACAGTCAAAGCATAAAGATATTTTAAAGCTTAAAGACAGAGATTAAATATAAAACAAAATATAGATTAACCCAAGACAAATTCAAATGACTCAACTTATGGCAGTTACTCCTTTCGAAAGATATTTGTGCCACCTAGTGCTTTATTTCCTTCAAAAAAGCATTAGGCAGTTATTAGGCTGAGTTAGAGATATTTATATCTTCCAGATAGTTATTGTAAAGTAATGAATAGGCCTTAAAGTCAAACATTTCACATATTTTTCCTTAGGAGTTAAGATAGAAATTATTATTCAGAGAAATATCTGGAGATATTCCTGCCTTGAGCCTTGCATTGTCTTCAAGGTTAGGAACTCATTAACTCTATAATAAATGACACTCAAACCCTAGCTTAGCTTCACCTCCTCATTTGCAGCATAAATACTGCATCTAAACTCATTATCTTGTTGGCATTTTATGACTCTTTGAAGTAATACATAGTCTCTTGGAAGTTGAAAAGAAATTGATGTCTTGGAACTTGTGGATGCCCTGATTTGTTTGTTGATGGAGGAGGCTAGAGCACTGGATCCCTGAGCTTGGTTGTTGGTGAATTGCTTCTAATCTATTATTGTTATTTCCTATTTCATTATGTTTCCACCTTTCTATGTTGCAGTAGAATAAAATTTTTAAGCTAAGAAATGTCTTTTGAGAGCACCTTAGTTTTGTTTATTCTTCACTGTCATAATTTTTTCTTCTGCTAGGACATTTTAGAGAATTCTTAATTACTCTCTAGAACCCCTAAGCCTGTTTACTTCATAAATATTTGAACGCAGTTGGTATCAAGCATGATTTATGGTTATCCCTGCTTACTTGCTACCACTAAAACATTGTTTTTTGAAGTCTCTCTCTAAAGTACCATTCTTTAAAGTCTGCCAAAGAGGTTTTGTTTTGATCATACTCTTTGTACTTGCTTAACTAATTGTTTTAGAGATCTTCATAACTATAATCAATGATGTTTAGGATTTCCCTCTTCTCTGATTACAGTTATATGTGTGTCTTAAGTGTTTTTTGTCCTTGAAAGTGAAATGACTAGAATTTAAATGAGTTTCTCGCCTTCTATATTTCATTAGAAAAGTTTGTCTTGAATTATTATCTATTGTAGTGTGGATTGTAGAATTTATGATTTTCCCTGTCTATTGATTGCCTCTTCATGCTTATGATAGTTAAGTCCCTTTGTTGAGAAGTACATATGATAAAGGATTCTTGATTTCCCTTTACCCTACTTTTCATTCTTACAATTGATGTCCATCTCATTACCCCTAAATCTTGAAGATCTATTGGCCAAGTTAGAATTTCCCTATGATGATCCCCGATCCATTAATGAACTTATCATGACTTCCATCAGACTCCATTGCCCAATGAATTAGAAATTTCCTCATTCTACCTATGCTTCTTGATCATTATACCCAACCAAAACAATCAAACAAACCTTGTGCTTAATAACTAGCCTAAAATCAAACATATAAAGAAAACAAGTTCATATCCTTTGCAAAAAATAGAGAGATCCCTCTCTGATTCCAGGAAGGCTAGGTCCTAGGACTCTAAAGACTAGTTCCATGTTACCCTGTCATTTGGTATACCAATCTGCCAAATCACAGGACATCAACACCAAGCTTTGATAAAACTTTTCAAATTGGGACTGATGATAGTGGGATATAAATTGGAGCTTTCCTAATCAAGGAGCAGAGACCTATAGCTTATTTCAGTGAAAAATTGAATAAGGACTAGCAAAAGTACTCATCCTATGATAAAGAATTATATGTTGTTGTGCAACCTTTAAAAAAGGGAGGGATTACTTGTTTCCCAAAGAATTTATTTTGTATTCTAACAATCATGCTCTGCAGTTCATAAATAATCAGCTAAAGTTGAGCCAAAATCATGTGAAGTGGGTAGAGTTTTTACAAAGTTTCACCTTTGTAATCAAGCACACAAGCGGTAAGTAAAATAAAGTTGTTGATTCTTTGAGTCAAGTAAATTTGGTTGTACAGGAGCTGAATATTGGGATTTTGGGATTTGAATAAATGATTGACATGTACAAAGAAGATAGAGATTTTAAATAAATATATGCAGCTGTTCAAAATCCTGTGATTTGTAATAGAAGCCAATGGTTGGACTACATTATTCAAGGAGGTTTGTTTTTCAAAAACAACAAATTGTGCATTCCTAAGTGCTCCATGGGAGAAAGTCTAATTATGGAGAAACATAGTGGAGGATTATCTGGACACTTTGGATAGGACAAGACATTCGCTCAAGTGAATGCTTTCTATTATTGGCCAAAACTGTAAAATGATGTTAAAACTTTTGTTAAGAAATGTAGGATTTGTCAACATGCCAAGGGAAGGAGCCAAAACACTGGGTTATATCAACCATTGACAATACCAAATAGGCCTTGGGATGTGGTCAACATGGATTTTGCTTTGGGCTTGCCAAAAACTCAAAGAGGACATGAATCTATCTATGTTGTTGTAGATAGATTTTCAAAAATGGCTCATTTCATTGCTTGTAGGAAAACTAGTGATGTAACTCATATTGCTAATTTGTTTTTCTCATAAATTGTAAGATTACATGGGTTGCCTATGAGTATTGTTTCAAACAGGGATAATAAGTTTGTGGGACACTTTTGGAGGACTCTATGGAGGTATCTAAGTACAAACCTCAGTTTTAGCTCAGCCTATCATCCTTAGATGGATGGGAAAACTGATGTGATGAATAGGAGCTTGGAAACATATTAAGAAGCTTGGTTTATAAAAATACAAGACAATAGGATTTAGCACTTACTCAAGATGAATTTTCTTATAATGATACTCCTAATAGGAGTACATGAATGAGCTCATTTTAGATTGTTTTTGTAATACATCCTAGAGGACTATATGAGCTTAGAGATTTGGGAAAGCAAGAGAAAAGGAGTGCAGAGTTGAAGAATTTGCAGAACATATGCAAAAAATGCAGGAAGATGTCAAGAAGAGGTTTCAAGAGAGAAATAGTAATTATAAACAAAGGTTTGATGTGAAGAGAAGAGAAAAGGAGTTCCAAGTTGGTGATTTAGTTATGGTTTACTTGAGGAGGGAAATATTTCCTATAGGGACTTATAAAAAATTAAAAATGGAAAAGATAGGACCATGCAGAATCTTGAGGAAGTTTTATGCCAATGCTTATGAGATTCAGCAACCAGAAGGAATTGGAATATCCCCTATCTTTAATGTTGCAGACTTGTACCAGTTGACCTCTCTTTATCAACGACCCCATAGAAGTACACCCCTTTTTTCGTAAAAGGAATCTATCATGTTCGAGTGTTTGTGGCATTCATATTTAATCATTCAGTAGATAGCTTTGTAAAAGATGTAAACCCATTTTGCATATCTATAGTGTAAATGATATCAGTAAGACCATCATGTATGAAACAACCTAGGTAAGCCTAGTATTTTGGTGACTATTTCTATCCTCAAGAGGTCTTTCATCTCACTGAGTTGTTTGTGTTTCTCGACACAAATGATCAGCAGAGTTTTTCCCCTCCAACCTCACTTGAAAGCTAGGGTGGATTTTGTCTTCAAAATATTAAGTGATTCCTAGATTGTTTTAGCCAGTTCTTTGTAAAGTAATATGGGAATGATCCTAGATAAGCTAGATCATTTTATTATAGATTGCTAGGTATACTAGATCATATTTTGAGTCACAAAATTGGGTATATTATTGAGGGTATGTTACGAACGGGTGTTCCCCTCATGGTTTAATGTATTAATCTTATGTAAAGAGGGTTGGAAAAATAATTAATCTCCTCATGAGTCAATTAATTAAATTTTTTGGCCAAGTTAAATTAAAAATCCTAAGCCAAAAATTTAATTAATTTTATGTCCTAGGTAAAATTAAATTCTTCATAGGCAAAATTCGTCAGTCCCTTAAAAAAAATAAAAAATTTAAGGTCTTAGGCCAAGGTCATATTGAAAATTTTGAGAAATTTTGGACCCTTGGGCCTTGGTAGTTAAGTCAAAGTAAATTTTTTGAGGTAATTAACTCAAAAATATTATTTTTGAGTTAATTAAAAGGGAATTAATTGAAAATTTTGAAATTCCTCCAAAAATTATAATTTTGACGGACGAGATTAAAAGATAATCAAATCCTTTTCGACGATCGAGATTACTTTGATGGGGATCAATGGAACTAGCCATTGAATATTTTACCTATAAATTAGAGGTCTGTGTCAGTTTGATTTTAATATGATCTTTTGATCATGTACTAGTTCTTGAAACTCTCCTGTAATACTTTCTGGAATAATACAAATGAAGTCTTTGGGGTTTTATTTGATGGTCGTGTTCCTCTTCAACATTTTACGGTAAACTTGTTCTTTATATTCTACTGGTGATTATTTTAATGAATTGTTGATTAATGGCTCTTTTAGAGTAATCTATTGCACAAGTATATTGCTTGGGTTAATGGATTTAGGGTAAGAATATTAATTGGATTGAATTAGAAGGTATCTTTGACTAGTAAATTTTTTTTTTTCTTATTTCTCTATTGATTTAATAGTTTAACTTTAAGAGTGCAGAAATCTTTCAGATTTAGAATTGGCCATTTGGAGAAGTCCTAGGCTGGACTAGCTAACTCCCAAAGAAATGAGATCTAAAGAGCCCTCTGGATTTAATTCCCTAGGCTTATCTTAAATTCTATTTTTTGCAAGGTTTTTCTAGGGCTTGTGCCTAAATTAAAATTTTATCTTAACTTTTATTGAATTTAAGGTTAGATCTAGTTAGTAAGAGCCTTAGATCTTCATATCTGGGAGCGAAGTCAAACTTACACTCCTCATATCTGACATATTTACAACTCTTGTGCATAGATTTGTAAATAAATTGTATATATCTGTATTTTATAGTGTAAATATTTAGAAATTCTTTTGTTTTTTTGATTTCTAAGTCGGGTTTTCAATTTTAGATTTTTGTAAAGCTGTTGGGTATTTGGGTTTTATTTTTTATGGTTTGTGCAGGCGATCTTTGAGGGCTTTTAGTGAATTTTTTTGGATTTGAGACAGATCTAGGCCCTAGAGTGTAAGATCTGATCTCAAGATCAGGATTTATGTAGAGATATTCAAGTTAAAAAATTTCGGATTTGTGGTTTTGTGCAAATTTAATTGTTGGATAGAAGGAAAAATTAAAAAAAAACTGATGCACTAGTTGGCCTGCGTTTTTCACGCTGTCTCTATTCGTTGCTGCATGCATCTTCGCTGCCTTTCTCATCTGCATGGATATTTCCATTTCTTACCAGCTTCCCCTCTTCCTTTCCCTGTGTTTCTCCATTCCCCATCAGCTGCAACTCCCATGATGTTCCCTTCTCCTCATCATTTCCATCTCCTCACGCAGTTTTCCCTCAGCCGCATTCTTCCCTAGCCCGCATCTGCTTCCCTTCTCATGCTATCTGCATCCTTCTCCCTGCACGCTGCTCCTTTTCTCCTTACGCTCTTCATGTATGCTTCCTTTCCACTCCTTGCTCCTTTGTTGCATCTTCATTACCCTCGATTCCCTTGTCCTCCCTTTTCCACAGCCTTCGCACTCCATCCTCCTCACTGTTGCCATCTTCCTCGACCCCTTCTCGCTGCTCTTTCCTCTCCGCGTCTGCCATCTCCTCTATGCTGTTTGAAAACTCCTCCCGTTCACCTGCGTTCAAACCCAAAACCAAACCTAACACAAACAAATAAAAACATTAACATTTAACTTTCTAATTTGTGTTCATGACTTTCGATTTAATTTTATTTTACGTTTGATTTTTATTTTTAGATTTGTATCAATGTTTTTATTAACATTTCAATTTTTATTTTTATTTAGTTTGACATTTAAAACATCTTAAAATTCAAAAAAATTACACTTTTATTTTATGACATTCGCTTTTATTTTTTGTTTTTTTAGTTTCATGTTTGAAGTTTCAAAAATTTAAATTTTTGACATTTTGTATAAAGTTTTTTTTTTATTAACATTTTAACTTTTAGATTTGTATTTTAATTTTATTAAATTTTTAACTTTGTAAAAAATTTAAAAATTTAACCCAAAAAGAAAAAGAAAAAAAAAAATCTAACTTCAAAACATTAAAAAAATAAAATTTACATTTTAATCAAATTTAATTATTTTAATTTTTTATCGTATCTAAAATTTGAAAAAATCTATTTTTTGAAGTTAGATCCTTTTAACATTAGGGTTTTGGGTATTTTCAATGATAAAAAAATTTAGGCTTGGTAAGAGATTTAATTGTGAAGAAATTTCTATAGTTGATGCAATTTAATTTTTAAAATATCCTAAGTTTGATTATAGGAGAAAATTAATTTTTGGATTCGCATTATTTTAGAATATCATTTTATCCATAAATTTCTTGATGAAGTGTTTATTTAGCATCGACATTTTATGGTACGTCTTCATTTAAATGATAATTATTTTCACATGTTTCAATTGGGTTCGATGATCATTGACATAATATTTTTAAATGTGTATTATTGATTGTTTCATTTACTTGAATTATTGAATCTTTATTGAATATTTAAGTTTTGGGAAATTCTTCAAATAAGTGTGATCGATATCTTTATTGAATACTCTATGGTGGATCTGTGACAAATTGTGTATCTATTAATTGAGTAATTTCTGGCATCTTCATAATTGGCACTATCACTTAAGTACTTAGTGGTTAGATCAGATTATTTGGAATCTAAGTGCTTTACGCTTTTAACATCACCTCTCATCTTCGAAGCTTGCTTCATCTCGCCCCTTCAAATCATTTTCCTTGCATTCTACATTCTAATTTAACATTGCATAGCAGTAGTTTCTCATCAGATACTTGGTCCTAAATTCTTATCAAGATAGTTGACTCCATAAGGCACTGGTATAAATCATCTGAATCTATATGAATCATTTAATCTTGCTAGATCTTTTACAAGTATTTGGTTGTTTAACTATGTCTCCTGAACTGGTTGGTTCCCAACTAGTTCTCTTTCATTCCATTTCCATAGGGTCTACCCCCCCTTAGTTTGCTATAAGGAGACAGCTTAAATAGAGAGATTGGGGATCAGAGTGACAACCCCTGATCTGAGTCTTTGTCGTGGTGCCTAGACAATTTTTCCGACAACAATACCCAAACAGTGAATCAAAAGCAGAATCACAATATGAATTTGCAGAAGAGGAAGTTCAGGCTCTAAACTGGGAGGAACAAATGCCAAAGACAACAAGGAAATAAGTGGAAGAAGTATTGAAGAGGAAAGTGATAAATAAGACTAGAGGACAGACATATTATCAATATTTAATTAAGTGGAAGGGATAGCCAATTGAAGATGCTAGTTGGATGACCGCAACAGAGTTAAAGAAATATCAAATAAATCCTGAAATTTTGATGAAGCATTATTTTCTTCCCCAAGAGTCTGATGCAGAAGCATCTAGATTGACCTCATGGTCAAATGTCTTTTTGAAAGAGAGAGTTAATTTCCAGTTCCAGTAGTTAAATTACGATTCTAGCAGTTAAATTCCAGTTCCAATAGTTTGAGTTATGTTCTTGTTCCAGTAGTTAGTTTTTGGTTCTCACTTTCTTATCCACCAAGTTTTCATGATCAGGAATGAGCATGTAGGATTGACATACTGATGTGTCATCTCAAATGCGCCCAAATATTTTAGATAATGCATAACTAATGGTCAAACAGCTCGATATGCATGGAAAGATCAAAGCAAATCTGATCAATTCAACAAATTCGTTATTCTGGCATAGAAGCTCGTTGCAAAACCTATTTTTCATGTGTCATAGACTAAGTGGTTAGTATAGGTGTTGAGGAGTGCAATTAATTAGGGATCCTAATTTTGTTGATGAGATCAACATGGATTTGATTTTAATATATTTTCATTAAGTGTAAAGTAGGATATAATCGTTTTTCTGGGAGAGGTAGAGTAGTGTAGATAAATAAAACAGAGTCTTCTAAAAAAAAAAGATACTGATTGCTGAGTACACAGAACGGAGGAGTGATTGCTATGTATTATTATTTTGGGTTTTTCTTAAATGTTAAATTGAAAACAGAGTTTATACCCCTGACGTTATGTTCGATTGATTGTGTTTTTGTTGTGTGTGCAATGCTAGAATAAACTGTGTGAAGAGTGTAGCAACATCAAATTCTCTTTGGAGACAATGTATATTTTTTTATGTTTTTTGATTCTTCCTTCAAAGAATTTGTAAATTACATTTTAAAAGAATTTTGAGAGACAGAACTTGGTGATCCTGTGTTAATTTGATTCATAGTAGAGTTACATGAAGCATAACTCAATTTGTTTGTAATAATTCGGGCTTGAAGCCCATTATAATGGTGAATTTATTTTATGCTAATGATAGATGATTATACTAGGATGACCATTGTTAGTTTCTTGAAGAAAAATTTGGAGGCATTTGAATGTTTCAAGATCTACAAGGAAATGGTTGAGAATGAAACCGACTTAAAAATTAAATGTTTGAGATATGATAATGGCAGTGAATTTACCTCCAAATTAGTATTTCAGCATTTTTTTGAAGAAAATGGAATAAAAAGGAAATTCTCAACAGCCAGAACACCAAAACAAAATGGAGTTGTTGAAAGGAAGAATAGAATTGTACAAGAAATGGCCAAAAAAATTCTAAATGATTCAAAATTAGATGAAAATTTTTGGGTTCAAGCAGTTGATATAGTTGTATTTATTTTGAACAGAAGTGTGCTTAGAAGCAATTGTGATAAGACTCCTTACGAACTTTGGAAAGGAAGACCAAAAAATGTCAAATAGTTTAGGGTATTTGGAAGCAAATGCTACATCAAAAGAGAAGATCAAAAATAGGAAAGTTTTATTCTCGAGTAGACGAAATTATTTTTGTTGGTTATTCACGCAAAAGAAAATTGTATAAATGTTACAATCAAAGACTTAAACAAATAGTTGAAAGAATCAATGTAACATTTAATGAATATTATAGTTCAAAGGTTAATGATAAAAGATCCTCTTCAATAAAATAAAAAATACATGAATCAGAACCAGAAAAGGTCAAAGAAGAAGTCCCAATGCAAGCACAAGGGAATAAGGAAACAACTAATAACCAGGAAGAGATACGAGATGAGCAGCAAGTTGAACAAAAAACACCCCCAAAGGCCCCCAAAGAATGGTATAAAAATAATCATCCATAAAATTTGATCATTGGGGATCTTAATGAAGGAATAGGAACTAGAAGAAATCGAGAGCTTCGTGTACCACTGCAAGCCCATATTTCTCTCTTAAAAACATTTGAGCCAAACAATTTTGATGAAGTCATTCAAGATGAACATTGGGTAGCTGCTATGAATGAAGAATTGGATCAAATAGAAAAAAATGATAGTTGGGAATTGGACCCACGACTAAAAAATAAAAATGTCATTAAGAAAAAATGGGTTTTTAGGAACAAGATAAATGAGGATGGACAGGTTACCAGGAATAAGGAAATGTTGGTTTACAAAGGTTATGCACAGGTCAAAGGAATTGATTTTGAAGAAACATTTGCTCCCATTGCTAGAATGGAAGTTATCAAGATGTCATTGGCTTATGCATGCTCAATAAAAATCAAAGTTTATCAAATGGACGTGAAATCAACATTTCTAAATGGAGAATTAGAAGAAGAATTATATATAGAACAAACCGAGGGATTTTTTCTCACTTACAAGAAAGATTATGTTTGCAAGTTAAAGAAGGTGTTGTATGGTCTTAAATAGGCACCCACAGCGTGGTATGCTTGTCTTGACAATTATTTGCAACAAGAAGGATTCAAGAAGAAAAGTGCAGATAGAAACCTTTATGTAAGAATTTAAAAAGATAATTTGATGATTATTGAAGTGTATGTGGATGATATAATCTTTGGGATTGATGATGACGGGTTAAGTAAAAAATTTGTTGCAAATATGCAGGGTGAGTTTTAGATGTCACTACTTTGTGAGTTGACATACTTTTTGGGACTTCATATATCTCAATAAGAAAAGGGAATATTTATCTGTCAAACCAAATATATCAAATAAATGTTGAAGAAATTTCAAATGGAATATTGCAAGCCAGTTCTCGCCCCAATGGTGACAGGTTGCAAGTTGAGCATATATGACTCATCTAAATATGTGGATCGCAGGATGTATAGATCTATGATTTGTAGTCTTCCATATGTAACAACTTCTAGGCCATATGTGATGCAGGCTATTAGGAAATTTGCAAGATTCCAAGCAGCACCAAAATAATCCCATGTCATTGCAATAAAAAGTATTTTTCAATATCTTGAGGGAACAAAAGAATATGGACTATGGTATCCTAAAGTAAATGAGATAACCATCGAAGCTTATACCGATACAGATTGGGAAAGAAGTGTTGATGATCGTAAGAGCACTAGTGGAGTAGCCTTCTATCTAGGTGGTTGTCTTGTTTCATGGTTAAGCAAGAAGAAATCTTCAATCTCATTATCCATAGCAAGCAGAATACATAGTAGCAGTAGCTTGTTGTACCTAGGTCCTCTAGATGAAACAAACCTTGCACTATCTTCAACTGAAGTTTGATGAGCCCATTCCAATCTTCTGTGATAACATCAATATCTCCAAGAATCCTGTGATGCATTAAAAAACGAAACACATTCTGATCAAGTACCATTTTTTTAGAGAATAGGTTGCCGAGAAAAACATCAAGGTTGAATACATTGGGATGAAAGAACAAATAATTGAAATCTTTACCAAACCTTTACCACATGAGGCATTTGAGTATCTTTTCTTAAAGCTTGGGATTCACAAAATTTTCCATTAGACTATTCTTTTATCTAGTCAAGTAGAAAGGGGGGGTTAAGGCAGGTTACAGTTCCACAGAAAAGGCAGGTTTCCAGGGGGAGTTACCCTTTGCCATTGATGTTAGAGGGGGAGATAAAATGTTAGGAAGGTTAATAGCATGATGTCAAGGGAATTTATGATCGCAGGGGGAGTACTTGTGTTGCCATCAATAACAAAGGGGGAGATTGTTGATAAGTGGTTGTCATTGATGTCAACCCAAGTAGCACCAGGATCTACCTCGATATTCCATGGAAATTTGACATAGAAATTCATGGAATATGGTGTCAATATCCTTCTAATAGATTCTCCTCAACTCGATGTTTTCGTTGATATATTTTATGCCCTATGGTTTCTTTTGGTTTGATAAAATTTGATTTTAAATTTTAAGACACAGTTTTGTGAGCTAAAACCCTAGGGGTGGAGACATGACACGTTATTCACCAACGATTGTCAATATATGATAGGGATTCTCACCGTAATCTCACCACGTATAAGTTGAATAATTTCAAGAATCAACAACAATAAATCAATCATTGACTTACTACACTCATGTGTCACCTATAAAACACACCAAAGAGGGTTAGTAAACAATTTCTTGGTATTAAACAAATAAGTAAATTAAAACTATTAAATTAAAATTAATGATTATTAAGAATAAAAATTATTTTAAATTTTCTACAATCCTCCTTCCTTAAAACCTAACGAAATGCAGGTTAGAAAAAATAAATATTTCAAATAATTAAAGCTTCTAACACATTATAACACATTCTAAACACAGTCAACATCTAACTTTTCATTTGCTTAAGGCTTAAGCTAATATATTATTTAGTTTAAGTAAATAATATTTTAATTCTAGAATTCATCTGATAAAGCCCTTATATACTCCAACGTATGTTCACTAACATTCACCTTTTGTCTATAAATAGGAAGCATATACCTCCTCTTAGATATATACGCTAAAAATGAATAATTAGCAAAAAGGCAAGCTTTGAAATTTCTCTACCCTTGAACTACTAACGTTGTACTATTGTAGAGTTTGGGTTTGGTTGTTTTGGAACCTTTTTGAGATTCGGTCTAATTGCATAAGCGAGTATAGGATTGCTACTTTTGAAGAAATTCTAGTAAAATACCACCATCCTTCAAGAGCTGCAAAGACTACTTACAGGGATTTGTTGTGATCTATTGTTCTGAGTCATTCTTATATTACAGAGAACTGAGCATACATTGGTTGGACTTTTGGTGTGGGATTTGTGTTGATTTTTGTAGCAATTCCTTCAACATGATAAAAGTCCTAATTCTCAATACCTTTCCAAATTGAAAGATCTTGAAACTGTTATTTGGAGTTTAATGAGGAAACAAGATTTATTGTTTTAAGGGAGCCAAAATTGGATTGACCGAATTCAAGAAGTTAATTGAGTAACTGAAGTTGACACCTTGTAGCAATTACTACAATAGGATAAAGGTACATTTTCTTTTTTTTTTAATTACCTTATAGTTAGCTACAACATTATAGCATGAGAAGCCATGTTAGTACATTGAATCCCTTTAGGCATCAAATTGTTTCATTGCAATTGACAACTAGTTAAAGTCTAGTTAAGCTAACTATAACTCTAGACATGATTCAGGGTTATCAAATTTATTAGGCATGTTAGGTATGTGTTAGAATTAGATTACACAGGTCATTGAGTTGAAAAGGCAGC
The DNA here is from genome assembly GCA_034641835.2 of Pinus albicaulis. Classification (NCBI taxonomy): domain Eukaryota; kingdom Viridiplantae; phylum Streptophyta; class Pinopsida; order Pinales; family Pinaceae; genus Pinus; species Pinus albicaulis. The sequence continues at coordinate 962,100,901 of CM076581.1, read as the reverse complement.
AAAGTTTTATATTCATTCAAGGAAATTTTGAAGAAAAAGATCAACATAAGCACTTCAGGTAAGTCCCTTGTTTGTATTATCTTGTATTACTGTTGTTAGGTTTGTTTAGGGCTAATGTTATAACATATTTGCATATATTAACAAGCAAGAAATTTTTTATAAGTTCAGAGTATTCTCAAATTTTTTCCAAACATCAAGGTCAAGTAAGTATATTTGTGCTATGTTTTGCATTGAATCTTGTACATTTCTGGTTGAAGATATCAGATATAAGCTTGCTAATTGCAACATCATTAAAATTTAACTTTGTTACTACTACACTAACCTTTGATTTCAGGGAAAGGTAAGTATTTGGGTATAAGATATTTACATTTGTTTTGGAGGTTGGAGTCTTGCTTGGGTTCACCCTTTTTCAAGTGCAGACTTATTCCAAGAGAAAACTTTCATGTCAACTATAGCTATAGAAAAGGCAGCATCATTGAGAGACAAGATTGAAGTAATAAAAGAATCCAAGCCCTAAATATTATCAGTGCTTCAACAACAAGAGAAGAGAAATATCACTTCTACAGAAAAATTCTAATCATCAACTTCAAGCATAATAGATCAGTAGTGGTCAAGTCCTGTAATATTTGTAAAAGGAGTCTTTTTGTCAACTGAAGTCAAATAATGTATATCTATGTAAATGCAAAAAATTGTGTCATTGCCTGGATTTGAAGAAGGAAAATTTGGTTTGGGAAGAGGGTTTTGATTTATTATTGGGACAAGGGTTCTTATTTTGTCGGGACAAGTGTATAGGTACTAGTGTGTCAGTTAGTAAAAAAAAAAATCGTCATATCATTGTAACGTGGATCATTGTCCCTGTTACGGAAGTTCACATCTTTTATTCTATTTTTTTATAGAGTGCTAGGGTGGTGCTAGGATGTTAAATGAAGTCACCTTCAGTTTGGGGCCTGCAAACACTTCAGGGAAGTAGGATGGTGCTAGGGTGACTTGTGGCTCACTTGGGTGTTGGGGCATCCTTTCAGTTGAATGCTAATAAAACCAGGGCGATGGGATGTCCTTCCAGTGGGAGTTGGAGGATAATGATTTTCTAGAGTTATAGGAAGTTGTATCTTTCTTTTTAGTTGGCGCTGAATATTAAAGAACTTATTAGAAAATTTTTTTATGGTTTTTGAATTAGAGGGGGATTTCCACCTAAAAATATTGTGCCTATTGTCTCGATTTTTTCATTGTTGTTTACTGCTCTTACTGAACAATAATCATAATAACTAAATATTAACTAATGATTTGAAAAGGATTATTAAAGTGCTGATTGTAAGAAACATTGATTCACCCCCCTCTCAATATATGCAATAGTCTGCTACCCCCATCATGTCTCTGTGGAACTCGAATTTTCCTCTTGATAGTGCCTTCTTCAAGATGTATGCATCTTGCTCCCCCATGGGAATGGATTCTAATGAAATAATCTTCCTCTGCACACAATATTTGAGATGGTGATATCAAATATGAATATTCTTGGACCTATCATGAAAAACTAGATTAACTGAGAGTTTTATGCAAGTTTGGTTATCACAATAAATCATCATAGAATCCATCTGTTGACTAAACAAACCAACAAGTATCTTCCTCATCTAGATGGCCTCCCATGTTGCCTAACTGGACACCATGTACTCTTCATCTGTTGAACTGAGTGCAGTTCATCTTTGTTTCCCATTGTACTAGGAAATTGTTTTTGATCCAATGTAGAATGTTCCCCCTGATGTGCTCTTCCTATTTGATGGACTCTCTACCCAATCTACATCTATGAAGCCTCGAAGCTTCACTCCCTCTATCCACATGTACCATAGCCAAAAATTTGTAGTGCCTCTGAGGTATCTCAACATATGCTTTCCTACCTTCCAAAAGAACTTGGTAGGCTTAACCATAGCTTGACAAAGCTATTTAACCGCATAACATATGTATGGTCATGTGTTCACCAAATATATAAGTGAACCCACAAGCTGCTTGTAGATGGTAGCATCTACTACTTCGCCTGAATTAGCATCCTCCTTCCTCCAGTTTCCTGCTAGAGGAGTCTCCATGGGTTTGTTTCCCTCCATGTGGAACTTCCTTAGGATCGTGTTTGCATACTTTCCCTGAGATACAAATAGTTCCCCATCTCTTTGCCAAATTTTCAATCCCAGGAAATAGTGCAAGAGCTACATGTCCTTCATCTCAAATTCTCCTACAAGATTCTCTTTACAATATTTGATGAGCTACTCATCACCTATTAGTGTCAAATAATTGTCATAAAATACAATGATCAAAATTTTAACTTCTACAACAATATGGTAAAGGTTCGGACCTACTTCACTCTTGGTGAAGCCCAACTTGGTGAAGTAGTTATCGATCCTGGTGTACCAAGCACAAGGTGCTTGTTTCAACCCATACAGTCCTCGCTTGAGTCTGCACATATGCGACTCTCTATCGAAGGTCTCAAAACCTTTCACCTACTCAATGTACACCTCTTCCTCAATCACTCTGTTAAGGAAGTTTGTCTTTACATCCATCTGATGTATCTTCCATCCCATCTGTGTTGAAATTGTAAGGATGGATTTGATTGATGAGTACCTTGCGACTGGTGAAAAGGTCTCATCATAACCAATGCCCTCCACTTGAGAGAACCCTCTGGCCACAAACATGGCCTTGTGTTTCTCCACACTCCCATTTGTTGCTGCTTCACCTTGTAGATCCACCTGGATCCTACAACTGAAATCCCCTTTGGTCTTCAGACAACTTCCCAAGCATTGCCTCTGATAATGAAGTCATAATCCTCAACTATGGATTCAACCGATATTGGTTGTTGCACTCTTCCTCAAAAGAGGATGGCTCTATATCTACATTATCTCTCATAATATCCATCTAGCCATTATACTGCTTTGGGGACCTTCTCTGCATGCGTTGTGATGTGAGTGATCCCACATTATACTGCTTTGGGGACCTTCTCTGCCTGCGTTGTGATGTGAGTGATCCCACATTATATTTCTTTGGGGACCTTCTCTGCCTACGTTGTTGCAATTCTTCCTCAAAAGAGGATGGCTTTATATCTACCTTATCTCTCATAATATCCATCTAACCATTGTACTGCTTTGGGGACCTTCTCTTCCTGCGTTGTGATGTGAGTGATCCCACATTCTCTCTAGCATCAAGCACCAACTTGTCAACCTCTCTGGTGGGCTTCCTTTCATCTCGGGATTTCCCTACATGAGTGGGTGCTTCCACTTTCTCTTCCTATGCTTGTGGCAACTCCACATCTTGAGGTTCTTCTTTTGGAGCCAAAAGCTCCTCAACTGCTTCCAACTGAAGTTCCCTCTCAAGGGAAATTAGCATGGCCTTCTCTTCATCAAATTTCACATCTCTTCTGACCACTTTCATCTTGTGTGCTGGCAAGTACACCCAATATTTGTGAGGTGTATCAGTCTACCGCACAAATATTCTGAACTCAACTGTTGGCTCTAGCTTCTTCATCGCATATTTGGTCACATGGCAATAAACTGATGAAATAAAAATTTTAAAATGCACCACATCTGCTCTCTTACCTGAAAAAACTTCCTCTCGTGTACGCATCCCAAGAATCCGATGAGGACTTATGTTATGCAAAAATACTGTTGTGTCGCATGCTTCTGCCCATAAATGCAACGGTAGGCCCTATCATGCAACATTACTCATGTTTCTCCCACAATATTTTTGTTCTTCCTTTCTGCAACCCCATTCTTTTGTGGGCTATGATGTGTTATCAATTCCCATCTCATTCCTTCTAAAGCAAAAAACTTCTTGAATTCATTCAAGACATATTTCCCACCATTTTCTCTTATGACAGCCTTCACCTTCTTCCCTATATCTTTCTTGACAATTTATTTGAACTCACAACACTTTGAGAATGCTTGATCTTTCTTCTACATGAAGAAATTCCAAAACTTGTATGAAAAATCATCTACAAAAATCAAATAATACTTTTGTTTTTCTGTGGAGGTTGTCAAGAATGGTCCACACACATCTGAGTGAACTCTCTCAAGGATCACCTTTGCTCGGATTTCCTTATCGTGAAAGGTGGCTTTGGTGTACTTCCCCAATGTACACCCTTTGTATGTATCTCGATGCTTAATTACACCCTTGGGAAGTCCTGTAGAAATATGTTGCATGATATTCAAAGCACCATGGTGTATATGGCCCACTATTGTGCCATAACTCACCGATGTCTCGGCTATCCACCTTCTCTACTTTTGTTATCAAGGAATCACAACCTTCTACATCTAATTTGTAGAGGAATACTCGGACCCCAATCTTCTTCACCTGTCCTTTGGCTTTGTGATGAAGGAACACCTTTCCTTTGCTAAATATCACATCATAGCCACTGTCTTCCAACCGTAGCAATTGAAACCAAATTCTTATTTAAACCAGGAACATACATGACATATTTTAATGAGAGAGGAGTACCAAACTCCCTATGAAAGGTAAATATACCTATGTTGGTAGCGTTATCCCTCCCATCATCTCCCATCTTGATGTGCATCTGGAGATCCTTCTCCTCCAAGTTACTGAAGAATTATTTGTTTTTGGTCATGTAGAAAGAAGCTCCATTATCCAAGTACCACACAGAACCCATCACCAATGACATCATGCATGCGATGAGGGTGAAATCCAACTCGAACTGTGAAGAAAGTGCTTCACCTGCCACTCTTCCTAAGGCCTTATTTTTGGTCCTCTTGTGCAAACAATTTGTAGCATAGTCTCCAAGATCATAACTGTGAAAAAATTATACCATAAGAAAGTCTTGCTTCTTTCCTTCCTGTCTGGAGTCTAATTTGGAATGGGACGATTCCCCTTTCCCTTTCCTTGCCCTTCCATCTAAGGCGCAGTTCTCCTCCTAATCAGTCTTTGATGAGGATCCATCTCTGGTGTTCTGCTGAAACTCTTCTTGTACCAAGTTAGACCACAATCGCTCCCACTCTGGTAGTTTCTCCCTCCTATTCACTGAATCTTGGTAGTTTTGCTAGCTCTTGGGAAGGCCTATAAGTGCTAGGCTCACCAGATCATCCTCGAAAACTTTCACACCAACACTTCGAAGCTCATCTCGATATTGAGTGAACTTTGTCAAGTATTTTTGGATCATGCCGCCCTTCTCCATCTTGATCTTTATGATCCTATCCTTCAGCACCAACTTCTTGTGCTCATTTTTATTCTAAAACAGATATGTTAAGGCCTTCCACATAGCATATGGAGCTTCCTTTCCATGAAGGTTAGAGACAATATGATCTCGAACTCCTTCTAACATAATCCTTCTCGCCTTTACTACATTATTCTTCCATGCATCAGGATTTTGAGCATCTGTTGTTGCGGGCCTAGGAATATCACTATCTATGAATTCCTTAAGTTTGTTGTCCTCCAACACTACCTACATCCTATCCTTCCAAGCTATGTAATTCGAACTACCCTCAAGGGAATATCTGAGTCTCAATCCACAGCAAGACATCATCATCTGTTGTTGGTCCTGAAGAATAAATCTTCAAATTTGATTCACTTGTTCAAAAAAAAAATTGGTTCTTCTCTTCTATAATGATTCATGGCTTAGCACTTGATTGGTCCATAATTGTTAGGATATTCCGACACATAGGATATAGTTAAGAATAACTTAGTCTAGTGTAGAGTTAGGTAAAGTGTTTTTCTTTACCATGTACATTTGTAACTTATAATCCGACAGTCATGATTTGTAGTGATTCGACGATTATCTCTCACCTCGGTATTAAGGTCACTTGATTCATGGCTTAACACTTGATTGGTCCATGATCTCTATTTAAATTGCATGGAGGGTCATTTTTTCGGTAATTTTTTATGAGAGAAACATATGTAACTTTTATTTTTATATTAATAAATTGCCTGAAGTGGCCATGTTGGCTCAAGCAGTGGATGGTTTCCTTCTTTGAGCATTTTAACCACGTGATTATACTGGTGTAATGATTTGTGATCTGTTTGTGAGCAGTGACCTTTGGTTCTTGATCTACGGAACTTACCATGTAAATTCCTACATGGTATCAGAGCTATTTTGAGGGCTGCATCCGTTGTTGATCAAAATATGAAGCCCGTTTGACTGCATGCGAATGTCGTTTTGTAGATCTACTATTTATGAACATTTTTGAGCTTGGTTAAATACTCTTTTGTGTCTGGAGAATCTGTTACAGTGAGTAACATCTTTCGTTTCATGCGAAATGGTTTCCGGCTGCCCAAGTTATGATAGTTTAGATTTGGAGGTATAAAGCATCTTTTTTGCAGTTATATTTGTTAATAGTTCTGCTTATTTCGATTCCATTTTTTTATTTTCAGTTTTTAGGTTTTATTTATTTTCCAGATCTATATCCTCTTATCTGTGTATGCTCTTTTTTTTGTGTTGTGTGTGATCTCGGCAAATCAGAAATGGGAAAAAGGGATTTTTTTGCTACGTATGTTCTTTCCCCGCGTCTTTGTGCGATCTCGAGAAATCAGAAATAGTGAAAAAAATGATAGTTGACAGTAAGGCTAACCAAAAATCTAACATTTTTCCATATGGATTTGCATTTCATTTCTTTTTGGCTCCTTTTTTGTGTTTTTTGTGCAGGAAAAGGCATGCACACCGAAAAGTTAAAAAAAAAAAAAAAACCTTTCAAACAATAACGTGATCCTTTTACTATCTCACTTGGTGAGGGGTTAGTTTATGAGAATAGAGGTCTTGAGTTCAAATATCTTTCTCAAGCTTCTTTTGTAAAAAAAATTTGTTCAAAGGGGCAGAATATTTTTTTAAAAAGCCGCACTTCACCCTGTTCCCGTAACTATTCGACATCTACAACTCAGATTTTTCAAAAAGCATAACTTCTTCATCCAGAAGCCGTTTTTCGAGATGATTTTTTAAACAGCCTAATTTTTCAAGAGCAGTTAGTTTCAACTTTTATCAGCTTCAGTGTTTAAAATAAAATGGAAAGTACATGCCCGATTATTCTTAACAACACCACTTATTTCCAATCACTACCTCACATGGTAGATATACTTAGAAGTAAAGGGCTTTACAGAATAGCCACAGGGGTAGAAACTAAACCTTCTGATGATGATAAAGTCACTAAATGGGAAAGTAAGCAAGATCAAGCATGAGGGTTAATAGGAATTTCCATTGCTCAATATCTTCGATTTCATATCTGTGACATTGACACCCCTCATGAAGCCCTGGATAAGTTAAATACTGTCTTTGGCATTCAAAATCAAATCAGGGCTCACCAGCTTGAAAATGAGTTGCTTACTTTGGACCCTAATAATTTCTCCTCTATTAAAGACTTTTTGTCCAAATTCAAGACCCTTAGACTTCTTTTAGAAGGTTGTAAGCTCAAAAAGGAAGATAGTAGCATCATCTATTGCATTCTTGCTAAGCTTGGCCCTGCTTACTCTGTATTTGTTTCCTCCTTCCATTCCACTAGAGAGGCCATCATTTATTCAAGAACCACCTACAAGAATCCATTTTTTTATTCCTTTTGTGATTATTTGATAAGAGAACAAAAAAAACTCTTACACCTTGGTCTTATCACTTCTGGAAATGCTTCTAAGAAAGCCTTAGCAGCCCAACAACAATCATATCAAAATAATCCCAAGAAGTGGTATCCTAAAAAGTATGGTCTGAAACCAAACAAGGGTCCTAAGAAATTTCAGCCGCAAACTAAAAAAACAACTCACCAAAATGATAAAGCATATAAAAAAAAAGGAAAGAAGAAAAATAGACATTTCAAATTTTTCAATCATGATGGCCATATAGAGTCCAAATGTTTTAAGAAGATGGAAGCCTTAGAGGCAGCAATGAAGAAGCACAACATCAATTGGGAGCACTCTTCACCTTCATCTTCAAGAATGGCACTTTATGCTTGTGGATATCAAGCATCAAGATCTGGTTATGCATTAAATGTATCTTCCTCTTCTCATTCTCATGAGTGGCTCATTGATTCTGGAGATTCTTATCAAATGGCCAAAAATAAAGCCATGTTTTCTTCTTTAAATGATTGTAACACCAAACATATTTATGTTGGTGATGATATATCTCTCAGTGTTGTAGGATCTGGAACCATTCATCTCGATAATGGTCAGTTTAATGATGTACTATGTGTTCCTACCTTGTCATGCAACCTTCTCTCTGTTTATCAGATAATTCATTCAGGTGAAGGGAAAAAAGTAGAATTCTCACCTCATGATGCTGTAATCAAGGACCTCAAAGATCCTAAACATATTTTAGCTACTGGAATTGTTGATGATTCCACAAGGTTATATAAGTTTGACAAATTTGGGTCATCATGTCTTCCCTCCATTTTTGTTGCTCATAATAATGAAGTGAGCAAACTTTGGCATGAGTGATTTGGTCACTTAAACTATTTCTCTTTTCAAACTCTATGTAAGGAAAATATGGTGACGGGTCTTCCTATGGTATCTTGCCGAGATGGTGTTTGCTCCGGATGTGTACTTGGAAAACATCATCAGGATAGTTTTTACAAACATGCCGCTCGGCATGCTTCAGCCCCTTTACAGCTTGTGCACAATGATTTATGTGGTCCAATTCCAGTTGTTTCTTTCTCTGGTTTCAAGTACTTCTTAACTTTCATTGATGATTTTTCCAAACGCACTTGGGTATACTTCTTAAAACTTAAGAGTGAAGTTTTTAACATGTTCTTGGCCTTTAAGGCCTTTGTTGAGAAATAATCTGGACATCAAATTCTTAAGTTAAGATCAGACAATGGAGGAGAATATGTTAACAACAAGTTTATCAACTTCTGCACTGAGCATGGAATTCAATTGCCACATGCTGTTCCATATACTCCACAACAAAATGGTGTAGCTAAATGGAAGAATCCAACCTTAAAAGAAATGGCTAATTGTATGCTTCAATCTAAAGGACTTGGTCTCAATTTTTGGGCAGAAGCCATTAACTATGCAAATTACATAGTAAATCGCACTCCTACTAAGGTTTTAAAGAATATAACTCCAGAAGAAGCTTGGAGATCAATCAAACCATATGTAAGTCACTTTCATGTTTTTGGAAGTGATGCTTGGGCCCATATTCTAGATGCGAAACATAAATCCTTAGCACCTAAGAGTGAAAAATGCATTTTTGTTGGATATTCTAAAGATGTCAAAGGATATAGACTTCTTCAACCAAAATCCAAAAATATAATCATTATAAGAGATGTAAAATTTGATGAAAATATATCGGCCTGCGAGCCTAGTTCGGTGAGTGTGCCACCTTTGGCCTACGAACCAAATTCGGCATATGTGCCACCTCTCTATCTCTCTTCTATTTTTAATAGCATTCCTTCTAGTTCATTTGATGACAGCGAGGATGAAAATCCTCCTCCACCTCTTGAAATTGTTCCTTATACTCCATCACTTCCAAGATGGGTCCGCTCCACTCAAGATGTAGTAGGCTCTTTTGCAGGTGACCCTGCCGATCGACGACGTACACGTTCTCAGTTCGAAAGAGCCTCTTCCTTATTGGCTCAAATTCCAGAGAAAATTGATCCAGAAACCTTTGAAGGAGCCTCCAGTCATCCATATTGGGATGAAGCTATGAATAAAGAGTATTGTTCCTTATTGGAAAATGATACTTGGGATCTTTTTCCTCTTCCAAAAGGAAGAAAACTTGTCAGATGCAGATGGGTTTCCAAAACCAAGTTTGGACCAGATGGAAAAGTGGATAGACATAAAGCTCATCTTGTTGCTAAAGGATTTTCATAAGTTGAAGGCATTGACTATACTGAAACCTTATCCCTTGTTGCCAAAATGAATTCTATTTTCCTTTTTCTTTCCCTTGTTGCCTCCTTTAAATGCGAAGTCTATCAGATGGATGTTAAATCCGCCTTCTTACATGGAGATTTGCATGAATAAATCTACATGGAACAACCCCCTGGATTTATCCAAAAAGACTCCAGCCTTGTTTTTCACCTTAGGAAGTCTCTCTATGGTCTCAAACAAGCTCCTCAAGTTTGGTATGCCAAAATGGACAGATTTATATTAGATAATGGCTTTTCTAGGTGTCATTCTGACAACACTGTCTACACCAAGAAAGTGGGTAAGTCCTTCACCATCCTTGTTCTTTATGTTGATGATCTTATCCTTACTGTAGTGATCCAAACCATATAAACCATGTGAATTATAGCCTCAAAAATAAGTTTGAAATGACAGACTTAGGACACTTGCATTATTTCCTTGGTCTTCAAGTCTTGCAATCCAAGGAAGGCATTACCCTCTCTCAGTCCAAGTATGCATGTGATCTTCTACACCACTCTCACATGGAAGATTGTAAGCCAACCCCTTCTCCCTTTTAGTTTGGAGTCAAGCTTCCAGTCACTTGTACTAACCCTGAAGTTGATGCTACCTTATATCGTCAACTTGTTGGTAAACTTTTGTATCTAACCCATACCCGTTGTGACCTTTCTTTTGTTTTTGGTCTTGTCTCTCGGTTAATGCACCAACCTCATGAAAGTCACTAGAAAGTAGCTAAAAGAATACTTAGATATATTTGAGGTACAGTTCAATTTGGGATTCAATACAGTGCAAGAACATCTCCATTGTTGATTGGTTTCACTGATTCAGATTGGGTTGGTGACCCTGATGACCGAAAGTTGACTGCAGGGTATGTATTCACTCTCGGTTTAGGACCTATTACTTGGTCTTGTAAGAAAAAAAGTTCGATCTCTCTTTATTCAACAGAAGAAGAGTATTGTGGTGCAGTTGAAGCCAGCAAGGAAGCCATTTGGCTTCGTCAGATCCTGTCTGAATTTGGTCTCCATCAACAGCATCCAACTACACTTTGGTATGATAATCAGAGTGCCATTAAACTATGTAAAGATCCAGTTCAGCATCATCATATGATACACATTGAACTCCACATACACTTCAACAGAAATCTCATTCATGATCGTGTTCTTGAAGTGCAGTATTGTCCAACCAATGATCAAGTAGCTGATATCTTTACAAAGGCTCTCACAGAAGTGAAGTTTACCAAAATTTGATGCATGCTTGGAGTTCAAGAAATTTGTCATTAAGGGGGGATAGGCTCTAATGCCTCCTTCCTTCTCCTATTGTGTCACTTTTGTAAATCCTTCAATCCTATCCCAATTTGTTCTTAAGGGGGGATGTTAGGATATTTCAACACATAGGAAATAGGCTCCTTTTGTGTCACCTTTGTAAATCCTTCTGTTGAGGAGGTAAATCCCCTCTGCGGATAGAGGCGATCCCTACTAGCCCAGATCAGGTCTAGCAACAATCAAACACACTACAGTGTAGGTTCCTAATTGTAAATAAACCGACTTGCGAGGAAGGCTTACCTGGAATCCAACACTGTCGTTTGTAGAAGAGGTGGTGCTCCCGTTCCTTTGCCCTGGCAAATCACAGCCCTCACGATCTCCGTGATCGGACACCTGCACATGCAAGAAACAACACAAACGCAAGCATAAAATCTAGTGCATACAACTATATATCAGTCGAAGAGGATATAACTCATGAACATGATCAAGAACAAGAGTGGAACCATAATCGATAGTCGCTTATCATTAAAGAGTCAAAAGAAGAATACAACCATAGCTTCGACGCAACACTCTCCTTTAGCGGGTCGTCAGCACAACATGTCTCAAAAAATCCTGTCAGAGATGGGACAAGCCTCTCTCTCCAGATACTTGGCAATAGTCTCCTTGCTTGGATTTTGCCTTAGGGAATCAAGAAGGCTTTTGCAGCATGAAAGCTCTTGGGAACTTAGAAATTCTGCCACTCTTTGGAACTAGCTTGCAAATGGAAATGGGCAAGCTTTTATAGAAGGAGGAAGGGGAGTTGGGATCCCTATAATTATGGGATTGGCCCTATCATCAAGGAAGCTTCCATGAGAGGTGGAAAACCACTTCCTCTCCATGGAAATCCATAGCCAAACCTCCCAACTCAAGATAGAAATCAGCCTAGTAATTTGTTAGGATGAAACTTCCGCCTTTTATTTTTTAAAAACACCTCTTAATATGGTTGGCGCGGGTATGGATCTATGACAGAGCGCCAATTGGCGTGCCCTCTTTGGAGGATTTCCCTCTTGGTGTGAGGGCTGAACTATGGAACTGCGCCAATGAAAAAAGAGCTATTTTTAGGGTTTTTTGCAAGGAGGTGTCTTTAGGGAAATTAAAGCTCATCTTTAGAGGGATGCAATGAAAGTATTTTCAAGTCTTAACTCTGCTCACAGGTCACGGAATGAGCCCTCCAATGTGCGGGATGGGGATTGTAGGGACGGTGAAAAATTGTTGTGTAACAGATGCCCCCTAAAGCATGAGGCCTGAAAGAGAGAGAGAGGGGTGAAATTCTTTACGAGAACATGTCGACCAAAAACACCACCATCGAAAAACCTGCGGAGCGAAGTACAATTGATGTCTCAGATACATGATATATATGCGTGGTATGGGCGCAACCATCCATAACAGAGTATACAATAATCTAGATCCAAGGCATGGACACAGCCATCCAATGAAGATCGATAAATAGACTCAGGTATGGTCGCAGCCATCCAATCAGTGAGTCATGTAAATAATCATAATAATCCACAATATCACAGCCTGGACTACAACAGACACAATCCAGGGTCTTGTGCTCCATCTCGACCCGAACAAAGTACAAGTTCAAGCATGCGAATAAGTGAGCTAAAGTCGAACATGCAAGAACATCGTCTGATTACCAGCCAATGATGAAAGTTGTTAACAGACGCGAGAGGAACCACCAATAATGACAATGGCCCTCAAGGTACTATAGGTACAACCTACGGCGTGTGAATCAATGAGATGGTGTCGAACACCCATAGAATCACTCGATCGGAGGCATGCAGGCTCCAAGGTACCATGAAAGAGTCTCTAGACCATCTTCCTAGATAATGAGCTGAAGTCGACAGGAAGTGACCTTGATCGAAGGTGGGCCATAATGTTTCCCACCTCATCGACCTGAGACAGAGGAACATAATGTTTTTTTGTTGTGAATCAGGATCATATCAGAATCAGAGGAAGGTTGATAGTTGCAGAAGTCAACTTCTCTTAAACATATAAACGGCACGACAGTGGACTTGGCAGTATTTGACATCAACGGATCAGAGGTCATGGTGAAGAGGCAATGAGCAGATGAGAGGTCAAAAGGGATTATCCAAACCCACGGAGGCAAAGTGAAGAACGAGATGAGATGTCCCCAACCCGACACGAATGCAGATAAGTGCCATGTTCAAGAGCGACATACTACCGACATGACAACGATACTGGTTCCATTTTCCCACACCATTTCTGGTGAGTACCCCAATTATTTTTTATAACAAGCTTGAAGGGGATAGCATATGCTTGTAATATAGGTCCGCCCTTTGGGCGAATCCATCCTAGTACATTTAACGAGCCCTAGGAAGGAGCGACTCGAATAACATCATTTCGACTGAATCTGATGTCATCAGGGTTTAACGAGTCTGACAAAGGAAGAAATCAACGTCTTTTCATATTTAGAGAGTTTGAAAAGACAGCAAAAAGTAAAATCTAGCGGTCCCTTTTCATAGATAGTTCCTCGGACTCGAAAAGATAGAAAACAATACCCGAGAAAACCTCCTAGTCGCGATAGGCTAGGGTATTCCTTTTTCGTAAATAATCCATCCCAGCCTGAAAAAGGGGTAAACGTATACGGGGTAGATGTTGATTCGTGTCCACTTTAACGAGATCAAAACGACAAGGGCCTCGACAATCTTTTCATGTTTAGAGAGTCAGAAAAGAGCTGAAAGATGACTCCAGAGTGACTTTTTTGTGTATTTACCGAGTCCGAAAAAGTATAAAATACAACTCGTTTCACCATTTCAATTGCGTAAAAGACCTGTTGCTGCACAAAAAGGCAAGTGTAAAACCAATTTTCGACACAAATATATTAAAATATTCAGAAAAAATAACTTTCAAAACCTATTTTGAGTTAAAAATTTATAAATATGTCAAATGGTAAAAATAGAATTACTATTTACTATTTACCTCACCAAAGAGCAGCAGTGGTCCAGTTTGGTGTGCAAAATTCTGACAGTGATTATGACCGATCCGGGCTACCATTCCGAGTTCTGTCAGTTCCAGGTAAGAGGCGCTTCTTTGTATTCCATTTCAATCCATTTTTAAATAGTTTTCCATCATGCATTAGACTTCTGAGGCCACTTTTTAAATTTTTAGGGCTCCGCTCATTGGCGCAGTTATCGGGCACGGACCCGCGCCAATGAGCTTTTACATGCAAAGGGCTTGCGCCAGCTGGCGCGACTGTTCAGGAAACAGCCGCGCTAGCGGAAGAAACTCAATTTTCGCCTAAAAATTCGAGATTTTAATCAAATTGAATGAAATTTGAAGCTCATCAGAGATCTAATTAAGGGTTTTGACCATGTTGATGCAGAGAACCGAGAAAAATGGTGATTGAGTGGAAAGAAAGGGAGCATGGTGAAGAAGATGAACAAGCCATGGAAAATGAAGTTTGCATGAATGCCCTCAGGAACTGTGGGCTAAAAAAGTTCTTCTTAACACCTTGTTTATGAGCTCAGCCCGAGCTTCTACAGTACTTGATCAATATGTGGGATGCAGATGAACAGGTATTCAAACTGCGAGATCAAGTGTTAGAACTAGAGGTTGCTGACGTGTACCTCATAACCGGATTATCGCGCAGAGGTCCGGTGCCCATACTAACAGGGAGCAGACCTTCTGGTGAGAAAATGGAGCAAGTGATGGCACGAGTGTGCCGAGGGGCACAACTGGGATCCGGAAGTGGAAAGGTGGACATCCATACCATTCTTGATCTGGCATTGAGAGTAGTGCTGCATACCATCACGCGGGTTGCGGGGTCGCAGGCACCGCACAAGGCCACAAAGGCCCAACTTTTGTTGGCCTTAGAGTGTATGACTCCTCTATTGTTCGACTGGGCCATAGCAGTGACGATAAACATAAAGAGGCAACTGACCAAATGCAAACAAGCCAAGCTGAAATAGTTTGGCTATGGTTCTATCCTGGTATCGTTCATTCTGGAATGATTACCAATCTTCCAGGGCCAAGGGGCCATAGTAGTTGAGCCTATTCCACGAGAGCCAAGAATGGCTCGCTCGGTAGAGCTGATGCCTAGAGCTAGAGGGGGCCAACATATGTCCTGGAGGCCGGAGTTTTTTGGGTGGTTGTGGCATCAGCTGATCGTAGTGGAAGACTGGCCATATGCTGGTACCAATTTCACTGGTGATCCAGATCTCCCATTGCCGGAGGGAGATGATTGGGACGAGGAGTTGGGTATGACCCCTTCTCTTTTTGATTTTATATTTTATGATTTTTTGTTAATACATGTTCTTCCTGACACATTTTTATATGCATGCAGACGTGGGTCCAGAGAGACTAGCCGGTATGTCTCCTATCTCACGGAGGACTCTTCCCGCACCTGATCCTCAGGCAGAGGGTGCAGAGGGGGGGGAGTTAATCCAGAATCTCGAGGGCATCACCCGAGGGATCCCAGACTATGCCTAGCTGGCGGATGTACCGATGGTGTACCAGAGAAACACGATGGGAGTGCCCAGTCGCCTCCACCGAATTCTGAGACGCTTAGTGTGTGCAGTTACCTGTTATCATGAGCACCATGCGGATTAGACTCCTAGGACTTTTATCATGCATATTTTTTGAGAGACATGTCATCTCCAGATGTATTAAGACGAACATATATATTTTTTGATTTACTGTGATGAACACTATGTAAACATTTCGATATGTATATATACATATCTATTTCTGAATGGATCTTTCTCTTTCATGTGATGATGATTTACAAATTGCGCAAATGCCTATCTAAAACCAAATTAGCTACTGCATCAGTTAATGCATTCATGTGCCTGGGAATATGTTGGTATGTAATATAGTCAAAGTTTCTTTCTAGTAAACGAATACGCAGATACAGACGTAAGATGGATGGGTTTTCGACCGAATAATGACCGTTCAGCTATAATACTACAAGTTGCGAGTCTAGATACACAAGTAATTCACGGATACCAAGGTTCACAGCCTCGGTTAATAATTCTAATACAGCACTATATTCCGCGATGTTATTTGTAGTATGTCCCAGACACACACCTTGCAGGTTGACCAACTCACCAGCAAGATCATAGATTACCCAGGCTGCTGAAGACAGATTCCTAGTACTGCGGGAGGCACCATCCGCGAAACCGACAAACGGATGAATGGACATCTGCACAATCAGGAAGACCCGATCAACAGAAAGATGTTTACATTGCAAACAACACCACACATGCACACAAATGAAAAAAACACACTTATGTACACACACCACACCAAAAATCACTTCAGGCATAGTATTTTTTTAGGTACAGCCCATTTCTGGGTTGCGCCAGCGGAATTCCTTCATAATCTATAATCTCATAAGCCCCATTCTTCAAAACACGTTTTAATATGTAGGGCCCATGCCACATAGGTTGGAACTTGCCAGCCCCAAGCTTATCATGTGCTTGATCATACAGGAGGACGAGGTCCCCTTCAACAAAGGAACGAGGAGAAACCGATTGATCGAAGTGAGCTTTGACCCGCTTCTTTTGTGCTTCAATAACTAAAGCAGCTAAGCAGCGGTTTTCATCTAACTGTTCCAGATACAAAAGATGCTCTTCCTCGGCAGAAGTGTCGGGTAGAGGTTCTACAGCTAATTTCAACGAAGGAATCTCGCATTCAACCGGAAGAGTTGCTTCCAGACCATACACCAATTGAAATGGTGTGAATCCAGTTGCACTCTTTGCAGATGTCCGGTATGCCCATAGAGCTGAGAACAGTTGGAGGTGCCAATTGGATTTCTGGATACCAACTGTTCATTGAAGCATAGTGACCAAAACCTTGTTCACTGCTTCAACCTGGCCGTTTGCCTGAGGGTAATACGGCGTTGAGCTATCGTGACGTAAGCCCAACTTTGAAGTCAGCTCAGCCATCATATAATCTCGGAAATGAGTACCGTGGTCAGTAACGATGGCTTGTGGGACCCCGAAACGTGCAATGATATGGTTGAATATGAATTGGGCAGCTGTCTTACCGTCGGCAGCTAGTGTAGGCATCGCTTCGGCCCACTTGGTGAAGTAGTCGACAGCGACAATGATATACGCATGCCCCCCGGCCGAGTGAGGGTTACACGTCATAAAATCCACGCCCCATTTCGCAAAAGGGCCGACGGTAATAACAGGATGCAAAGGGAGAGGCGGTGCGCGCATATTGCACTGAAACACCTGGCACGCGTGACATTTACAGACTGCAACAATACAGTCTTTGAATATTGACGGCCAGAAATAACCTGCTCGCAGAATCTTCTGGGCAGTAGCATATCTAGACATATTCCCACCATAGGCACCACTGTGGCAGTCATTTAGAATCCTTTCAGCCTCTTCCAAGGTTAGGCACTGACGGAGCACCGAATCTACTCCAACACGGTATAAGGTATCTCCTATGATACGATAGGGTTGAGACTGATGCCGAATCCGACGTCGGGCATCTTTAGTCAACTCAGACCGAAATGTGGAGGTCTAAAGATACACGATTATGTTTCCATACCAAGGGTCGTGAGTACTGATGAGGAAAAGAGTTTTGTCCGGGATATGATCCTCGGAAATTGAAGGAGCGGAGTTTGTCGGGAGTGAGCATATAAGATCCGCGAAAACGAGTAATTTCTTGGACTTAGCAGTAGTGAACTCTAAGTCAAACTCCTACAGGATAACGATCCGTTTCGAGTATTTGCCCCCCAGCAATTTTCTAGAGAGAATATATGTCATGGGGTTGCAATCCGAAACCACTGTTATCGTACGCAATAGGATGTAATGGTGAAAATGCTGCACAGCGTGTACTGCTGCTAACGCCAACTTCTCGACGTGAGCATAACGCGTTTCTAGTGTATCGAGAAGGTTTCACAATAGATAATAAACAACATGTTCATTACCATCATCATCATCCTGCACCAGAACCATAGCAATGGTGCTAAACGCGGCGACGAGATATAAAGTGAAATCGTGGCGATAATCAGGTGGACGAAGCAAAGGAGAATTAACCAACAATGTCTTTAGCTTCTCAAAGGACTGCTGAGCAATTTCGTCCCAATGGAAGGGAACATTCTTCTTTAATAAGCGCATGAATCCTTTAGCCACCTCCACGTAGTTCAGGATAAAGCGTCGAAGGAAGTTTGCTTTTCCCTGCAGACTCTGTAACTGAAATAATGAGGAGGGTGATGGGAGGTTGATGATAGCCTCAACTTTTAAAGGGTCAAGGCGAATTCCGTCTTTGGAGACTATGAATCCCAAAAGACAGCCAGAATCCATGCAAAAGACGCACTTATGAGGATTGAGCCTAATATTGTAGCACCTACAGCGGAGGAAAATCTGGCAGAGGTGTTTAGGGTGATCCTCTTGCCTAGCTGAATGAGCTGGCAAGTCGTCCAGATAAGGCTGAACGATATGGTGAATGTCATGGAAATCATAAGACATCGCACGCTGAAAAGTAGCTCCAGCGTTCTTCAAGACGAATGGGAGCTTTTTATATGCGAAAGTACCCCACGGACAGATGAATGTGGTCTTATGTTGATCCTCATGTGCATTATTGATCTGATTATACCCTGAGAAACCGTCCATCAAGGAATAAATCTCACTTCCGGCACATTCGTCGATAATCTGGTCTATGAACGGAGTGGGATAGTTATCTTTTGGACAGGCGCGATTGATGTCACAGTAATCAACACAGACCCTAATAGTACCCTACTTTTTATCAACATGAACAATGTTAGAAACCCATTCTATGAGGGGGATGGGATAAATAAAGCCCGCGTTTAGAATTTTTTCAACTTCTGCCTTAATTGCAGCGGCTTTCCGAGGATGCATGGGGCGTAAGCATTGGTGCACGGGCTTCGCACTTGGATAGGTTGGAATCTCATGCACTACGATACTGGGATCAATCCCCACCATTTCCTAGTAGGACCAGGAGAACACATCTCTGAATTCTTTGAAAACATCAGTATAGACTTGAATCTCATCGGGAGAACAAGTCACTCCCACGTGAATATTCTCAACGATCCCCGGTTTGACGGAGATGTTGATCGGGATGGTTTGAGTGATATTACTCAGGTTTCCCTCCGAAAAAACCTCGTGCATCAAAATGGGCATTTGAAGAGGAGAAGTAGGAACCTGAGATGCATAACGCTCCAGACATTCAGACATTGCCCCCAAGCTAGGCATAAAAGAGGAGCGATGATGTCCATCACCCCAAGGCAGCTCCTCGAGAGACATAGTTTCAATGATGGCTTCATCGGAAGGAAAAGTCTCTTTGAGAGGATCAGGTGAATCGGCCTGACCAAGCCAGGGGGATTGAGAGTAAACATCTAGAGCCATGCTCAAAGGAGCATGCTGAGGAGGTGGAGGATCAGATGCGGCAAAAATTTCACAGTAGCTGATCTCTACTGGAGTCAAGGGCATTGATTCTCCAAACTCAAACACCTGCTCAAGCGTAGGAATAAGCCAGGGGTCATCGGACCTGGAAATCATGTTAACTTGAGCGGTGTGCGGTGGTGGTGCGGGAAAGATACTCATGAGGATGGGGTCCTTGAAGAGACCGGGTCCAACACTATCAGGGGGATTCGGAATCTGATCCATGTATGGTACATTGTTCTCGGAAGTGGAGGTGAAGAAGGACAACTGATCCACCGTGACGATTTTTCCCTCGTGAGGGAACTTAAGAAGTCGAAAGACGGTGGATGGCATGCATAGCATGGCATGGGTCCAGCTGCGGCCAAGAAGTATATTGTAGTTGAGCCTGGCGTCGACTACTTCTACTTCCACGTTGACAGTCTTCCCCTGTAAAGTGATCGCTAAACTCTCAAGAACACCCAGGGGTTTGGATTCCTGACCATCAAATGCCTCGAGGGCATTGGGAGATGACGCAAGGGCTGGAGAGCCAATGGCCTTCCAGTAAGCGGATGACATGACACAGGTAGAAGCACCTTCATTCACAATGGCCCAATGGATGTTAAGACTGTTAATCCTGACTTGAATAACAAGAGCTATCTGATGCGGAAGTCGGGGGGAGAAATTCTCTAAATCGAAGGTGAGAAGACTTGAATCGGCGGGATCAATGCCACCGATTGTAGAAAATAAAGCCTTTCGTTGCAAAGGACAACTTTGAAGAACTTCTAGTGCAGACATAGCAGAAGGTGCTTGTGCCAAATCCTCAACAATGCTGTAATGTTGAGCAGCACGAGCATTTGGATTATAAGAAGATCTTCGAAGAACACCTTTAGAAGGTGGCTTCACAACAGGTTCAGGAGTAGGCCTCTCAATTTCCAACGAACCGGAGACAGGTAGGGGAGGCGGTCCATCCACAACTGCCTTCCCGGGTGCCTGTCGTGATTTGTTGTAATCCTTCGAACACGTAGCGACAGAGATAGGTGCAGCAACCTTCATCATGAAAACTTGGGACCCAAATGGTGCAGATGGTGACGGCTGTTCGACCATCTGGGTCTGCTGAGATGGGAACGGCTCCTTAAGAACTGTTGGAGGCCCTTTTGAGCCCTTGAGAAGTTGACTAACTTCAGATCGTCGTGGAAAATCCTTAGTATAATGGTCTCCTTCACAAATGAGGCAAGGGTACTTCGGTTTACACTGAGAGCCATCCTCAGTACGAGATTTGGATTCTGGCCTCAGGGCATCAGATTTAGATTTACCTTTGCCCTTATTTTTCCCCTTGGAGGCTTTCTCCGCATGATTGGCCTAAACGGCGTTCACCTCCGTGGTTTTGCCAAAATCTGATGGGGTGGGACTAGCAGGAGTATTGTTGGAAGAATTAGACTTCTGCTTCCCATTCGAAGATTTCTTCGAATTCTGAGATACAGAACCAATGACTCCATCCACTGCGAGGGTAGGTGGAGCCTTAGAGGTTCTGGATCGTGGGGCATCAGGCAAGATATCATAAAGCGTGCCGGACTGAGAATATACAAGATCCAGATATTGGGCACGCACAATGGCTTGTTCTTCCGTCACACACACTCCCATCGCAATATCTTGGGCGATTTTGTT
The DNA here is from genome assembly GCA_034641835.2 of Pinus albicaulis. Taxonomy (NCBI): domain Eukaryota; kingdom Viridiplantae; phylum Streptophyta; class Pinopsida; order Pinales; family Pinaceae; genus Pinus; species Pinus albicaulis. Next base: position 962,079,774 of record CM076581.1, on the reverse strand, counting down.
CACGAAGGAGGTGGTGAACCAGTGAGTTAGTATCTGATTAGGTATATGAAACTTGATCAGTCTACGACGGTGCCGCCACTCATGAATGTGATCAGAGATGTGAGTGGCCTTGTCCTGCTTCAAAGAAGTCAGGAGGTGCGTCCCAGCTTCATAACGAACCGGTAACTGAAAGTGCGTCAGAAAAGGCATGGCTAAGGAATTGAAATCTTGGAAGATACCACGGGATAACTCTATGTACCACTTAGCAGAAGCTCCTGTTAAAGTGCGCTAGAAGAGGCGCAGACGAATGGAATCGTTGACCCAAGTGTTAGACGAACACCAAAGATGATACGTCATCACATGCGCTTGGGGGTCCTCTCCAGCTTTTCCCTCAAACTTGGGGCAATCACCTGGTATCTTGGTAGGAACCGGAGGCCAATACGGATTATGTAAAATCGGATCATTGGTCAGTTTTGAAACATCCGGCAGCTCCAAGGTGGCCAGGAATGACAATGGTGGATTAACCGGCATGCCAGGACTGGGATGAGGACCGGTACCTGTACTCCACAATGGTTGTGAATATCCTTGCCCCCATGGGTTCTGTCCCGTAGGATTATGACCGTAGGGGGTGTAGGTCATATAACTAGACTGATTTGGATGCTGGTAACCAGTGTGTGGGGCTTGGTAACCAGGGTGTGGACCCTGGTTAGGATTCGGCCCTGAATAAGCAGCATTTGGATTTGGCTGCTGAGCATAGGTATAACCCGGGGTAGGAGGATAATATTGAGAGCCTCTGGGGTGGTTATAATTCGGTTGAGATTGACCATGAGGATAATAACCGCCCTGAGGATGAGTCGGCTGCTGATAGGTGGAACCTTGCGGAGCCTGATAACTAGGGCGCAACTGTTGATTTGGCTGCGGCATCGAATGAATTAGCTGCTGAGTAGGGTTGATGGAATGAGCGGGCTGCCCTAAGTGAACAGGTTGACCCGACTGAGAGGGCTGCCCCGAATGAACGGGTTGGCCCGGATAAACAGGTGGCGTCGGTTGCGCAGGTTGACCTGGCTGCAAAGGAGCCCCAGGTTGTACCAGATGGACCAGTTGGCCTGGAGGCGGAACACCAGGTTGTATCGGATGGGCCAGTTGGCCTAGTGGAGGAATAGGGCTAGGTGTTTGCTGGTAACCGGCTTGACCTGGAGCAGAACCATAGGATGGTCTCGGCTGATATGCAACATTAGAGACAATAGGATACTACAGTTGCATAGGCTGAGAAGGCTGGATTTGCCCCCCAGGACCATAGACCGGTCCCAATTGGTACCCCGATTGAGGCTGTACAGGTTGACCGAAAGGGCTATAGTACTGTCCTTGCGGACTGTATGACGGCCCTTGCTGGCACGCAGGATAGCCTTGCATGGGTTGTCCCTATGGGTCGGAAGGATAGCGAGGTTGGCCCGAAGGTTGGCCTTGGAAAGGTTGCCCTTGCGGGTTGTAAGCCTGGTTGTAAGGTAAACCTTGAGCATGGAGGTAAGCCTCAGGAGCGGGAAGACGCAAAATGTTCTCGTGCTCATCATACTGACCTGGAAAAGCATACACGGGTGTACCATCCTGTGCATAGTGCGAAAAGTAAGAGCGGTTGGGATCTTGTGAGGATGGTCCAACCTCGGGGTTCGGCTGCAGCAGGGACAACCGATACTCCTCCGGAGATATATTCTCCGGCACAGCAGTAGCTAGATAAATGTCTTCAGGAGACGGCATAGCCCTGGCAGAGGGTGCCGTGACAACGAGTGTAGAGGCAGCCACACAAACAGTGGGCCGAATGGGTACAGAAGTAATGGGCGTCTGAGGAGACACCCCCGGTGAAGGAGCAGCTGGCCTTGGAGAAGGAGCTGACACTCCCATAGAGGCAACAGCAGAAATGATCTGACCCAAAGACCTGTACCCTGGTGGTAATGAGGGACTGGCTGTTGACATAACAGCTAATTCAGAGTTGTCTCCTAGGAACAATATTCGTGGGAAGAGCTGATAGTCTTCACCAAACGTTGGAATTTCCTCACCAGAATCACTCATGGTTGAGCCTGCCACTAGATCTCGCAATAGACGGCGAGGACTAGGAGGAAAAACAGTAGCTATAAAAGGCGAACCCGATGTAAGAGAAAGGAAATCAGCTCCTAATCTCAATTCAGACACAGGGTCTGAAAAGGGCCAATCGAACTCAACTGGTCCCCCAAAGGGTTGCTTAGAAAGAACCGGTCCCCCGTCAGGAAACTCAGAAAAAACGAGCTATTGTGGTTCAGTAGAGGATTGGGACACCTCTGATGAATCGTCCGTGTAAGGACTACCAGTAGACGAAACCAACGGTTCCGCCACTGTGACAAAAACAACAAGAGAAAAGATCAAACACACACACAGGCTAAAAAAGAGTCAAGACACACGATCAAACGGTCAACAAGAAAAATTTAACAGGGCATGTAATCATGGGTGATTAATTTTTTACCACATTGAAACATAAGAAACTTCACCGTTTCATGTTTTAAGAGTTGAGAAACGGTAACAAAGGTGACTCTATCTCTTTCAGATTTGACACAAGCGTGAAAGGACAAGCTCTTGGTGATCCTTTCAAATTTAGGGATTCAGAAAAGATCAAATGACTGCTCAGGGATACTAGGCAAAAGGGTATACCAAATAACCGTGAACTGCAATATACACCTTGGTTTCGATAATGAGAGAGAAATCAACCAAGGACTTTCCGTACGTGCAGGAAATCTCCCCGAATGCTGTGTTCGGTGTATCACGGGTATAGGGCGGTAGACTCGGCTTCCTACGGATAAAGGATTGAAACCTAGTGGGGTCTCCCTTTATATACGCGATGGTACGGGGAGCACAAGTCTGTACTAGCATTGTCTAAAGCCAAACGGCGAACGACAGCTACTAGGTTTAAAGATGCCAGAACACGTCTCTAGCCTAGACCTCTAAATGTGTTTTGTTATATTTCAATGCTGCCTTAGTGTAAATTGAGTAGATTTTAAAGTTGATCTTCAATTACGTTTCAGTTTTCAGGCCTTAACGAATGTGCTGTCTCAAAAATCTCTTAAATGCAAAACTACATGCCACAGTACATCATTTTGTTCGATGAAAACTAGCTACAGAAGAGTTGAGAGTTTTTACACAAACAAAATGATTAGAAGACAATCAATGACATCTCTAATGCAACTAATGAAACTAAAAACTTTTCTCTCAGATTCACTAAATACTAGTAAAATGGAAAAGATTTCAATTTGCACTAATCAACCAATAAGCAAAAGAGATTTTTTTATTTTCAATGTTTGATAGCTAGATGCACTAAACAAACTGAAAAAAAACAAGAAGAAATTCGAGAAATGATATTAAGAGAGCAAAACAACCAAATTTCACTCAATGGCACAAACAATTAGATCTCAAATCGACAAAAAGTCTCTCAAAACCAAGACAAGTCCCAAAGACACCAATGAGCCGTGTGATCTAGGCCCAAAATGAAGCAAAGAGAAATTCGAATGAAAATGAAATCAGTCACTCAAAAAACACAACAATATGATAGACAATTGTTAAACGAATGCAAGGAAGCAATCCCACAGCCGACTGAACGAACAGAAACAAAAAAACTCCCAAGGGAGGCTCAACTCACAAAGGCACCTAGATGCCCTAGGGCTCGTATGCAAAATCGAAATAAATAGGCAAACAACCAAAGGAAGGAGGCTCCAACCAGTCAAACCAGGCTCCAGTGCACTCAAACAGCCGAAAAATCAAGATCAAAATCACAAGTCAGCCTCAGAAAGCTTGAAACACAGCAAACCCTAATAGCTCACAGGATTGGCGCGACTGTGAACTTGAAATTAGCGCCAGAAAGGCAATGGCGCGGGTGATACACAGGCAACCTGCGCCAATGGGCGCGACTGTTACGCTAAAAAGCGCGCCAGCCAAGTTTACTATGGAAAAATAAAAAACAAGCAATCTCAGACACAGACAAGTGAAAGCAAGGCTAAAACAAAGCCAAACAAACAAGAAAATCTAGTCCAAAGAGTTGACCAAGCAAGCAAGACCAAGAAGTTAACTGGAAAGAGAAGACAAAACTCTAAGTTGTCCAGTCTGTAAACCAAACCGGAGATCGACTGAAGCAGCGTTGATCTACTCCGCTAATGCCTAGCAAAAGCGTTTCGAAGGCTATCTGGCTGTGCTTCAGACTCCGTCTATAGTTTACAAATCAAACAACAAGCTGAGTCCCCAGTGGAGTCACCAAATTGTTGAGGAGGTAAATCCCCTCTGCGGACAGAGGCGATCCCTACTAGCCCAGATCGGGTCTAGCAACAATCAAACACGCTACAGTGCAGGTTCCTAATCGTAAATAAACCGACTTGCGAGGAAGGTTTACCTGGAATCCAACGCTGTCGTTTGTAGAAGAGGTGGTGCTCCCGTTCCTTTGCCCTGGCAGATCACAATCCTCACGATCTCCGTGATCGGACACCTGCACATGCAAGAAACAACAAAAACGCAAGCATAAAATCCAGTGCATACAAATATATATCAGTCGAAGAGGATATAACTCATGAACATGATCAAGAACAAGAGTGGAACCATAACCGATAGTCGCTTATCATTAAAGAGTCAAAAGAAGAATACAACCATAGCTTCGACACAGCACTCTCCTTTAGTGGGTTGTTAGCACAACATGTCTCGAAAAATCTTGTCAGGGATGGGACAAGCTTCTCTCTCCAGATACTTGGCAATAGTCTCCTTGCTTGGATTTGGCCTTAAGGAATCAAGAAGGCTTTTGCAGCATGAAAGCTCTTGGGAACTTAGAAATTCTACCACTCTTTGGAACTAGCTTGCAAATGGAAATGGGCAAGCTTTTATAGAAGGAGGAAGGGGAGTTGGGATCCCTATAATTATGGGATTGGCCCTATCATCAAGGAAGCTTCCATGAGAGGTGGCAAACCACTTCCTCTCCATGTAAATTTGTAGCCAAACCTCCCAACTCAAGATAGAAATCAGCCAAGTAATTTGTTAGGATGAAACTTCCGCCTTTTATTTTTTAAAAACACCTCTTAATATGGTTGGTGTGGGTACGGATCTATTCTAGAGCGCCAATTGGCATGCCCTCTTTGGAGGATTTCCCTCTTGGCGTGAGGGCTGAACTATGGAACCGCGCCAATGAAAAAAGAGCTATTTTTAGGGTTTTTTGCAAGGAGGTATCTTTAGGGCAATTAAAGCTCATCTTCAGAGGGATGCAATGAAAGTATTTTCAAGTCTTAACTCTGCTCACAGGTCACGGAATGAGCCCTCCAATGTCCGGGATGGGGATTGTAGGGACGGTGACAAATTGCAGTGTAACACCTTCAATCCTATCCCAAGTTGTTCTTAAGGGGGGATGTTAGGATATTTCGACACATAGGAAATAGTTAAGAATAACTTAGTCTAGTGTAGATTTAGATAAAGTGTGTTTATTTACCATGTAAATTTGTAACTTATAATCCGACGGTTATCTCTCACCTCGGTATTAACGACACTTGATCCATGGCTTACCACCCGATTGGTCCATGATCTCTATTTAAAGAGCATGGAGGGTCATTTGTCAAGTAACCATTTATGAGAGAAACATTTTTAACTTTTCTTTTTATATTAATAAATTTTCTGAAGCGGCCACGTTGACTCAAGCCGTGGAATGTTCCCTCTTTGAGGGTTTCAACCACGTGATTATACTGGTGTATTGATTTGTGATCTGTTTGTGAGTGGTGACCTTTAGTTCTTGATCTGCGAAACTTACCCTGTAAATTCCTACAACAAGGAACTTGGGAACCAGGATAAGGAGGGTTTTGATAACCAGTATAAAAGTGACCCTATTTTCCAACCCTGGGATGATGATAAAGCTGCTGGAATTGTTGGGTTTAGATTTTTTGGCCTTGAAAAGGTGCCTGACGAATACCTTGATATAGTTTATACTGTTTCCTGATGGGGGTTTGCATTTTCCCATGATAAGGTGGTTTTGATTGGGAATGTGTCATACTATGAATAATTTTTCCTATCGAAACTTGAGGAGTACCTTTCCCAAGCAGTTGAGAGTGTGAGGTACCTTGCACCAGATGGGTAAGTGGAACTTGGGAAGTACTAGATACTAATGGAAAAGGTTGTGATGCAACGACATATTGTAAAGTTCATATCACATGAATTTGAGCTTGTTTGGGTGTTGATGGAAGGATAGGAATTTGAAATGAAGATGGTGTAGGTTGAGGATACAACAATCGGTCCCAAAATTAACCCACTTGAGTGGGAAAAGTAGGTTTCCAAACATTGGCATCCATTCCAGTATAAGGAGGACTATAATGAGGTTAATTACCACCTTTAGGTATACCAACAATAGGTTTCTCCCCTGCCAAAGGAGGAGGGGGTGATGGAGGCAACTGCGATCCAGATGGAGGATACCCAACATAAGGAAAGATACATTTTTGAAGGTAACCTTGCCCACTAACATAAGGACCATCCTTCTGCTCAATGGCAGGTGTAAGTGGAGGAGGAGGAGCAAACTATGCCACTCACAAGAGAATTACCATATGTTATTCTCGAATTTGATGACATGGGAGAGGTCCAAGGATTGGGAGTCGCACTAAAAAATGTGCTAGATAAAGACTAATAGTGAGGTGGAATGAATAGGCCACCATATAGATGTGTTTCTGATGATGTTGCAAAGATATACGAGGAAGAAAAATTCGATGTCTTGACCATAGTGGTGGACACGAGCTAAGCGGTTGGATAAGTTCCGATCATGGTTACCAATCCTAATGAATATTGTCACGAGGGATTTGTGGGTAAGTCCAAAGAATTATGAAAAGGATTTTGTGTGGGATTCTAATGAAGAAGAGAATAAATTTGATAAAAATGGATTCCTTCGCAATGAACAAGAGTAGAAGGATAGGACTTTTCTTGTGGGATCTCTTCAATACACAGAAGTCTGTATGGAAGAGGTTCATAGTCAAGTCCAAGATATATAGGTTTTGTCTGAGAGAAAGGAAGAGAAGAGGAAGGTCTTGAAGTAACAGGTAAATATGGTTGAGGCTCCTCAGGTTCGACAACCTTAGGAATCAAAGTGTCTAACTCGGGAAAGTCAGGTTCAACAAACTCAGAAAACAAAGTTTGAGGGACTTCTATTTCGATTGTGTCAGTGTTACCATCAAGACTTGAAGTAATATTGGGCTCGGAACTCAAAGTGATAGATGATTCTGGTGGATCAATATCCAGAGGAGAACCAGAAGTAGTTCGTGATGTTCCCAATTCGACTCTTTGTGTCTTCTTATGCTTTTGAAGATGGCTAGGAGTAGCGTATGGTGGAAGAGGAGGCTTATTTTTCATTCTATGCGAACGACGGGTTAGGGGATTTTTTCTTCCACGTTGGATAGTAAATTGTATTAACACAAAAATATATAAATAAAAAATGTTAATCTAGGTATAAAGAATTACCAAGCAACCTTGAACACCAATATACACATTGGCGAACCAAGGACTTAACATACGACAACCAATATCCCTGAATGTTGTGTTTGGTGTACCACGGTATACAAGGTGGAAAAATTGGTTACCTATGGATGGATAGCATAAAAAATGTAGAAAACAAGATGCAAGATGCAATTTCCCTTTCAATGCAATTGTTTCTGCATTAATGCACATACAAAACCCTAAATGCCAATGCAAAAAAAAAAATTTCAACACACTTAATTTTCTAAATAAGGAAAACTAAGATGCAAAAGTTTAATCATTGATTCAAATGCACTTTTCAAAATGAGGAGTAGAACAACAATTTATCCAAGCAATCAATGACCAAACAAAATCAGTTTGCAAGCGACATAATGATAAGAAGAAAGAAAAATAAAAATAAATTCTTACCAAAGGAAATCAAACACAAATGCACTAAATGGAGGCTTTATAGAGAAGGTTAGATGTAAGTAGGTTGATCAAAGAGACACTAAAAAAAAAGGGAATTTTTTTGCAAAAACAGGGGCCAATTCTAGTGCAGAGAAGGCACCATTGTTTTTCAACGTTGATATAGAGTGGGCCCAGGTGAGGTGCAACACTTTGTACGAGGCACTGGGGGAGCGTTAGTCCAGGGATGGAGGATTCAGACACCAAAATTGCAAATGAGAGTCAATGAAATCAGTTCCTAGGTTTTTTCTTGACTGATCAAAGCAACAAAGGTATTTCAAAGAGGTAATCAAACACAATGGACAAGAAAAACCGCCAATGGAATACATCATTCCCCAGCAGATTTTACAATTTGTTATGCAATATTTACGATTGCGAAGAAAAGTATCTCCCCTAGGCTTGGTGGCCAACTTAGAACAAGAAAGAGACAAAGAACCCAATGCTTTCATTAAATTATATAGATGATGGAATGATTCCTATCTGGAATTTGTCATATGCTTCACTCCTTTAGTTTGAATGCTCCAATTCCAGTTCTGATTTCCAAAATTAGAACCTACACAGTGAGATAACACAAGCCAAGAAACTACAGGATATATGTAGTATCATATAAGTACTATATTCAGTAGATCAACGTGGTATTGAAATACATGAAATAACGACATCACATATAGGAAAACAAATAAATATTTTCATTAATATAAATGGAAGGAGATTACAACCATAAATACGTGTTGATCTTGTAGAATAACTCCTCCAAGTTGCCTTTCCCTATCATAATATGCACCTCCAATCACCCTAAATGCATGGAATGATACCTCTTCCTACAACAACATAAGGGTAGAATCACTCTCAAAACTCCAACCTCTTGCATGTGGAAGGTTGTAAATATATGGAAGAGTGGGGTAAGTTGGGAGTTCTGATCCAATTACCAATCTAAGGTTTTAGATCCACCTTTGATGGGAGGATGGGATAAAAGGATAAGGAACGGAAACTACAAAGTAGGGTAGGATAGGATCTGAATGTTTTATCTAAGGTAAAATGGTTGTAAAAAACTATGGAAGCTTCTATAAGGGTAAGATTTCGAAATTTCTTTCTTTTTCCTGAATTTCTAGAACCAATGTAGGTGCAAAGAGGAGCAATTGGTAGGCGATAAACGGAGGCCACAATGGAGAAACCTGTAGGTGAACGTTGTCCAACAAGATACTAAGGAGTTTTGGTCCTAAATCTGTCTCAAATGATGTAGTTTCAGGAAGATATTATGGGAAATGAAAGATGCATGCTTAGGGATTTGTGAAATGATGATGAAAAAGGGTAATAGGATGTTGATTGATCTTATTAGGAGGCCTATTCACTAGATGTGACAAAATGACCTATAAAAATCCTCATTAGTTATTCATGTCTATGCCTATGAGGATGACTTGTAGTAGTGTGTGAAAACTTCGCTATGTGCTACGGAGATGTTTACAAGTCTGATAGAGGTGTTGTAGCCTGTGTTGAATATTGATGGAGAGTGGAGGACTTGATGGAATACTTGTCATCCTTGTTTGTTGTCCCTTCTAGTTCAACTTGGTAGTGGCACTTGGGAGGCTTGTTTGATCCACTTTTAGAGGTGTTAGAGGCTATTTCATAGTTTTGGAGGCTAGTAGAGATTCAGGGGAAAGTGTTCCAACATATGGCAGAGGTTTTGGACTAAATAACAGATGTTTTACTTTAGTTTTAAAGCCATTTGTTTAGTATGGTGTTTGGATATAAGTGACAGTTTTTATTGGAACAGGGTCTCCTAAAGCTGCGAATTTTATCCATTTTTATATATTTTTGGTATTATTTAGTCTAACGCAAGGGTTCTGAGGTGGGTCAAAGCCCCAAATTCATTGTAATGGGTCAAGGGTAGACCAAGGGTCCACAAAATACCACATTTTGTGGACCATTGGATGCGTAGGCTAAATCGATATAGATAGATGAACCTTTTTGAGTCTTAAGGTAGGAAAGAATTGAGATTGATGTTAAGCATGAATTTTTAGATCTGTTGTCGGGTTGTTAGGGTAAGGACTCCTACTGGTTGTGTGCATGGAGATCCTCAGTCTTGCTGTGTGCGGACCTTGCTGGCTGTGTGCAGAGGCGATATTTTGGGATTGTAAGTGGATTTTGATATTAATATATATGTGAACTATTGTTGGAAAACTGATGCTATCTGGATCTGCTTGGTTATGATTGATGTGAACCCAGGTTATATGATTAAGTTACGAAAGTGTTTGTTTAATTACTACAAACTGTGAAAGTATCTATGTTTCTAGTATATGTATCTGTGATCTATTAATTACTACGATTATAGTGTTTTGTGCTGATAATTGGTATTACGCATGTGGATGCGAAGGTATTTATTCAATATATGCTTGATAATAGCTCTGTAATTCTGTGAATAGATTTGTTTAAGTACGAAATCGATAGGTTGGGAACGCAGACCTTCTTGACTTACATACTCTCTCTCAGGGTGCAGAAACCTGGTTCCAGCATCCTCCCATACTGCTTCAAGTGAGACTTTGGCCTGTGCAAGCAGGTCACTGCCAAAAGGGCCAGTATTATAGGGGTTTGTTGGCAAACCTTAACCTCCAAACCTGGGTTAGGACCCCTTGAGCCAACAAACGGTTCCATAGCCGGAACCGGGAGCATTCTGAGAGAGAGATTGGGTAATGCCAACAACACATTGGAGACCTGAGAAGAAAGAGATCGACGAGTGGTTCGAAAAGAAAATTCAGGAATTTGTAGTGAGGGAGAATCGCAGTGCAGAGTTGATCCAGCAGTTAGAAAATACTGATAACACCATCACTCTCACGGTAGATCATTGGGTGGACAGTGTGATAGGAGGATTTGTGACATAATTTGCAATTGATCAATTTGTGTCCTACTCTGAGGCGAAATGAAGGTTCTTCAAGGGATTCCGAGGTAAGTTTCTGAAAACTCTATCATTACTAACTAAGATCTTATTGTGTGAAAAGAGCATTTTGTGTAGCCATACAGAGTGAATGAGCTCTGATCAAAGTGAGGGTACAACACAGAGTGGTAAGTACTACAGAACTAACCAAGAAGGAGATAGATCTGTCTATAGTCTAGTAAGGGATTCGGCTGCGCAAGAACCTCCAACTACACCATCGTTGAGCCAGCACAGGGGTAAGAAATCATTCATACCTCCTCCCCCATCAAAAGACGAGATGGCCTCACACATGAAGCTACCTACCTTCAAGGGCATAGGGGATGAAGACGTGGAATGGTTCTAGTTTGTTGCAGGATCGGTATGGACTGCACAAAATTTGGCCAGCGATGCTGTGAAAAGGGTGCAGCTATCCCTTTCCTTTGAAGGAAGAGCCTTGGACTGGTATATGGGATACATAGCTCAACATGTGAATGCGACCATTGAAGAGATTAATAATGCCTTGAAATAGCAGTTCAAGAAGCCTAAGTCCTACTCTCAGATAGTGAACGATCTGAAAGATTTCAAGCAGGGATCGTCCGAGTCTGTATGGGAAGTTGACCAATGATTAAAGAAGGTAATTAGAGAAGGAGGATTCATATATGATGATAGGCAACATACGGAGTGGTTAATTTCTATGCTGTTGCCCCACCTGCGCATGCCAATGGGTCATCAAGCCATCGAATCGCAGGAAAAGGCCTTGGAGATTGTGATGAAGCTGGAAGTTGCGCCAAGAGACGATACCTAGTTAGGAGTACAAAAAATACAAGGAAAGTTAGAGGAAATGCATATGGAGATACAGATTCTGTAGAAGGAACAAGGAACAGAGGCTAGACCTGACAGGTGGTTCATACGATGCAGGGTGAATGGCCACACCAAGGATAATTATCCGTTGCTAGTAGACTACATGCAGGTTGGGGGACCCAGCTCGTTGTGTCCTAGGGAAGCTGCGGGGTCAAGTGGGATGGTGTTGTGGTGCAATGATTGTTGCATGGCTGTGCTGCATGATAACAACCACTGCCCCATCCTTGCCACATATGTCCCAAAAGTAAAGCAACAATGGTGGAAGTTTTGCATATCTATAGGACACGATGAGCAGAACTGTCGGACCTATGATCTGATGATAGATAGAGGAAACCTATATAGGGTACAGTCAGACCCTTCTTCACCAAGATCCCCCTCAGGTATGGGTGGCTCCCTAACTAGGGGTAGGGGAGGGGGCCGAGGTGGAAGCATAGGTAGGGGGAGAGGAAAATTGATTTTCTATAACTGTGCAGAAATAAGGCACTTTGCAAGGGACTGCACGAACCTTGCAAGACAATCCTGCAGATAATGTAGATAGTTGGATCATGTGATCAAAGATTTCCCAATTCTGATAGCCAAGATGTAGGAGAAGTAGTAGACACCTACGCAGAATGTATAAAGGTTCAAGGCAGAACCTCGAGATGAAGGACCAAGTTTTATTGTTATAACACGCAGGGGCATGGCTACTGGAGGAGCTACAGAGAAAGCTAAGGTGGAGCCCCTTATCCATAAAGAAGTCATTAAACAAGAGGGTTTGGACTTATAGAAGGAAAAGGAAACCATTTTCACGGCTCGCTAAGACTTTTCTGAGGCTATGGCATCTACTCCTTAAGCCCCTGCGAACCTCAAAGTAGATGATGAGGTCAAACCATTCCTACAAGCCTGTATGAAGCTGTTGTGCAATGAAAGGGCTATAGAAAACCTCCAAGCTTTGATAGATAGTTGCGTATAAAGAACAACCCCAGCCATAAAAATTAAGGATGTGCACAAACTATACAAGTATAAGAGACGCATTGGTAGGGAGATGTGGTTAACCGCCCAGATTGGTAACTATGAGATGGATCAGGTTATTCTATACCTAGGCTCAGATGTGAACGTACTACCCAAGAAAACTTGGCAGTGAATGGGAGAACCTAATTTGGAATGGTCCACTATCCATTTGCGCATGGCTAATCAGCAGAAGATCATACCGTTGGGGATATTATCAAATATCATGGTAGATATCGCGGGAGTTAAGGTTCGGGCTGACTTCAAGGTCATTCAGATTGTAGAAGATGCGGACCCCTATCCTGTGCTCCTAGGATTGTATTGGGCCATAGATATGGGCGGTATTATCAATTTGAAGAAGAGAAGCATGGTGTTTGAAAGTGAAGGAACATGGGTGGTAGTACTGCTAGACCCCGCAAAAGGAGAAAGGTATATAGAACCAGTGCATGAGGAATAGGAGGTGGATCACATCTATAGGTTAACTGGTAGGGACGAAGACTGGATCAATCCTACGGCTGATGGTGTGCTTTGGTGGGAAAAGGATAGCAAATTATTTTCTGACTCCAACGAAGAAATGGAAAATTGGCAAAATCGGTTACATTATGTCTCTGTGATGCGCTACCTATGACTCACAAGGGACTTTCGATGCATATCCTTAGAGGTAAGAGAAATTCCCTACTTTTATGGTTTCGGTAGCATAAAGGAGTTTTTCTGAACATTTGAAGCTGAGGTTCCAAGATAACGAAGGCTATGGGCCCTTAATCTAGCCATGCGTGCAACACCTACAAGGTGGTGGGACACGTATAATTGGGCGTTCCAGGATTGGGAGGAATGTTGGGATATGATGATCATATGATTTGAGCCTCCGACTGACATGTGCGTCAAGATGTTTCTTGGCCCAGGGGATCCCAGCGAACATTTTTTTGCTTAGATGGAGAAATGGTGGGATCGCACTATAGAAGAATAGGTTCACTTTTTTATTCATGCCTTGGGACCAATCCCCACTGCATGGTATTTATATGTGGAGCTACATCAGCGCACCCGCCATTGGGAAACCTTAAAGAATGAATTCATGGGGACATTTGGACTAACAGGAGGAATGGAGGAACTGGACGAAGCTCTACAGGATATAGATACTTTTGTATTTGGTGAATCCAGCCCCTGCGCAACATTGGAGATACCGACATGGGAAACACAGATGCATGATATTGTCAATTGCCGCAATATCATGATAGACGAATGTGATGAAGATTCACACAATGTCTCAATCCTAGAATCAGAAGGGGAGCACGCAGTTGCTGGACCTCCATTACACATTGTGGATGTTACGAAGCCTCTGAAGCTGTGAGAAGTTAACATTGGCACTGAAGAGAAACCCAAGTTGGCTAAAATTGAGGATTACTGGGATGATGAGACAGTAGGAAAGGTTGCAGAATTACTCATAGAATATCAAGACTTATTCCCGACAAGGTTTTGAAGCTTAAGAGGACCGCGAGGGACTTAGGGGTTATGCGCATCACACTGTAACTAGATGCGCACCTGGTAAAATAGTGCCCTTATCAGCTGAACCCTAAGTATAAGCATAAGGTTGGGGAAGAAATCGATAAAATTCTCACCGCAGGTATCATCAAACCAGTCGAATAGTCAGACTGGGTGAGTCCCATGGTGGTTCAGGAAAAGAAGATGAAGGGGGAAATCCACATCTATGTAGACTTGCGCAAGTTGAATGATGCCTGCGTACATGATCCTTTTCCAATGCCATTCTCCAATGAGATCCTGGATAGTGTAGGAGGCCAAGAAGTGTACTCATTCACTGATGGGTTCTAAGGGTACAATCAGATCAGAATCGCAACTAAAGATCGCAACAAAACTACATTTTCTACTGAATGAGGATCCTTTCAGTATACGGTCATGCCATTTGGACTCAAAAATGCCCCTATCATCTTCTCGCGGGTAGTAGTCGTAGTGTTCAAAGAGTTCATCCATAATTTTTTGGAGGTATACTTTGATGGTTGGACTATCTTCGGCTTAGTAAAGATGCATGTTTCGAACATGCGCATGATGTTGGATTCCTGTCGGAAGCACCAAATTTCCCTGAATATCAAGAAGCGTATATTCTGCGTACCCTTTGGAATCTTTCTTGCGCATATAGTTTGTCGACAAGGGTTGATGGTTTACCCTGCGAAAGTTGCAGTTATCATCAATCTGGCAGTAATACGACTGAGAAATAGCTGCGTTCGATTCTCAAACATACGGGCTACTACATAAAGTTCATTCAGGGATATGCACCGATCACAGCGCCTCTGGAAAAGCGACTTAAGAAGGATGTTTCATTTTTTTCGGATGATGAGTGTCAAAAGAGCTTTGAGCTACTCAAGGAAAATATGGTCTCTTAACCTATCCTTATTTTTCCTGATTTGGCAAAGGTATTTCATGTTCATGTTGATGCTTTCGGAATCGCCCTGGGAGCGGTCCTTATGCAGCCTGGAGAAGGAGACATTGATCACCCAATTGCATTTTATAGTCAAAAGCTCTCTGGTGTGGAGTGCAATTATGCCACCACGGAGCGGGAGGTATTGGCCATGGTATATGCATTACAGAAGTATCAGCACTATGTGTTAGGAGGACACTTCAAAATGTTTACAGATCATTTGGCTTTGAAGTACCTGGTGAATAAGCCTGTGTTGGGGGGGGGGGGGGGGGAGACCGTCGATGGCTTCTGCTGTTCTAGGAATACGACTTTGAAATCATTTTAAAACCATGGAAGTTGAATGCTAGGCTAGATCACTTGTCCCGAATTGAGACTAGCGAGGAAACAACCAACCTGGAAGAAGGATTTCTTGATGCACAGCTATTTGCTATTAAGGTAGTTTATGCGCACTTTGCTGACATCATTCAATTCCTGACTACAGACATGGCAGTGGAGTATTAAACAGAAGAAAAGGTTGGTAACCCATGCTGTAGATTTTACCATCATTGCACGTCACCTCTATAAGATGGGAGCTGATGAAGTGCTGCGAAGGTATGTTTTGGAACATGAATGGCTTGTTATATTGAGAGAAGCCCATGATGGGATAGCAGGAGGTCACTACGTAGGGAACGCAACAACATGGAAGATCTTAAGAGATGGATTATGGTGGCCTACCCTACATAGTAACTCTCATGACTTTGTAAGGCTTGCGATGCATGCCAAGACATAAGAAGATTGTCCCGCAGGGATGAAATGCCCCTTCAACCGAAAATGGCCTTGCAAGAATTTGACAAGTGGGCCATCAATTTTGTAGGACCTATCAACCCACCCAGAAAGAAGACAGGTGCGCATTACATTTTAACTACTACTGATTATGTAACTAGGTGGGCCGAGGCACAAGCAGTGAAGGAATTCACTGCAGATACCGCTGCGTACTTCATATTTGACCATATTTTGACCAGATTTGGATTTCTGAAAATCCTGATGAGCGATAGAGGTAAGCACTTTGTCAATGAAACAATACAGGCCTTGATGGAAGAATTTTGGGTCCATCATGCGAAAAGCACTTCATATCTTCCACAGGAAAATAGAGTGGTCAAAGATTTTAATAACGTCCTGGAGCACACACTGACCAAGGTATGCAATGCTGATCACAGTGATTGGGATGTGCGCATTTCATCTGTTCTATGGGCCTACCGAACCAATTGTAAAAAGTTGATATGGAAAACACTGTTTAGGATGGTCTATGGAAAAGAGGTCATCATGCCAATGGAATATATTGTTCCTAGCCTACGCATCATAGCCTTCACAAATATGGCAGAGTCTGATATCATGGAGGAGCGGTTAGAGCAGCTTGTGGCTTTGGAGGAAGATCATTTCACTGCTAACTTCTATCAGCAAGTTCAGAAGGTGAAGGCCTGCGATAAGGCATGGCATGATCGACATATTTGTCAAAATAATTTTGCGGAGGATGACTTAGTCCTGGTATATGATAGCCAGTTTGCAAAACACCCAAGGAAGTTTCGATAGCACTGGCTTGGGCCCTATACAGTTAAGGAAATCACAGAAGGCGGAGCTGTGTGGTTAGCTACACTGTGTGAAGATATGCTACTGGGCTATATCAATGGCAGTCAGCTCAAGCCATATCGAATCAAATGACTATATGGCCAGAGTAGCTATATGAAGTGGGATAGACCCACCAAGGAAGGTAAGCGCAGTCGGTACCATGCTCCACAAAGGAGGCAGCTGCAAGATTAGAAGCCCGGGGGGAGTGTACTGAAGGCATAGGAATAAACTCAAAACACATCAGGTGTTTTGGGAGCACAGGAGGTATGCTAAAAGTTCAGGGGTGCGCTGGGAGCGCAGGGGTGCATAATGGTGTGAAAACTAACCGTTAGAATAGTCAAATTGTGTAAAAAGAAAAAGTTACCATTGGAAGGAGTGGGTGAATGACATTTAATGAGCAAATTTCTAGAGATTTTTTTATCGTTTACTTGATGGTAAGTTCCAAGTGAATTTTACCCTACCGTTGGTCGATTGCAAAGGCTATAAAAAGGGCATGATAGATCAGACAAGGGTTCCATATCACTTGAATAGATTGTACTTGGAATGTTTGTCCTTGATGAATTTGTGTTGTAAGAATTTTTATGTCTATAGCATCCCTTTCATGTCTAAGCAACCTATTCCTTTTGACAGTAGCCACCTGGGGTTGGATTTCATTTTTCATGTTAGAATGACGACCACTAATCCTATTGAATCCTCAGCACCAGCGACCTCGGCAGAGCCAAAAACTGAGGAAGTGGTGGAGAATGAGTCTGAGGCCAAAGAAGTTATCTCCACACCGAGCCGAGTCATGAAGAAGGCAAAGGAAAAAGCACAGGGCTCAGGGAAACCCTCGAAACCCACGCAATGGGTTGGAGGGAAGCCCCATACTTCCCCAAGGAATGTAAAATCCTCGCAAGTGAAGCCTCGGGCATGCTTTACTCAGTAAGAGGCCCAAACAACCAAACTGATCAACTTGTTAACTCCCTTCATTCGGCCACGCAGGCCCTCAATGCGCATGCCGAAGAAACTCGATGGCCTGATCACCTACCTGCAGATGCTGCTGACCCCGAGACAGGTCCCCGTTATTGGTGAACCTTTTGGAAGGCTCCATGACATCAAATTTGATGATCATGACTTAGCCAATTTGGAGGCCTTCCTTGAGTTGGTGCCCAAGTTATATCTTGAACGAATTCAGGAGGATGATGGGATCAAAATTGTCCCCATAAGCTAGGTACATGGAGTGGTAATATATGGGCTCCTCAACCTGCTCAAGATGTCGCATTTTGGCCACTACAATATCACGGACTGTCTGGTGCGTCAATTTCTTGTCCTGGTCCATGATGGATGTTTGTGGATCAAGGATCAAATCCATATCAACATTTTGCTCATCTATAGAATCATTGTTCTTCCTATGGAAGGGTCGGATCCTCTGTTGTGCGTTGGGAAGAAATATGAGGCTGAAACTGCTAAATATGTGCGACAAAAATACCATGTGGCACAGAATACTCATGGCTTCATGATAAAAACC
The DNA here is from genome assembly GCA_034641835.2 of Pinus albicaulis. NCBI lineage: Eukaryota > Viridiplantae > Streptophyta > Pinopsida > Pinales > Pinaceae > Pinus > Pinus albicaulis. The sequence goes on along the minus strand of CM076581.1, from coordinate 962,061,549 downwards.
ATCAGCGATCCCGCTACGCATCTGGGTACCATGTTATTGGCATGTAAGATGATGCGAAAATTCCAGGTAGCCTCCATCCCCGCATACGTAATTCAGTTAGCAGGCCAGTGCGAGAAAGGGGGCTGCTTCAATTGGTCACAATATTTGTGCAATGCGTTTTTGACCAATGTCTACGAGTCCCAGGAGCAGGGACAGGCATTTTGTTATTCCTGGCTACTACTACTCATCGCATTGATAGCCTGGGAAGCACCTGAGGAATCGGTCCTCCCAGAGCTCACCCCCGACATGTGCGAGGGGGCCCGATATACAAACTTATGGAATTATAAGGATACACAATGTCTTGAGGACAACCAAGTCTTCTGAGTCCTCTTTTAGAGTAGCTTGGACGTAGCCATTAATTCCCGACCACGGTTGTCTCCAGCAATATATGAAAGATACAAGGGCATTTTGGCATTCTAGGTCACCATGCACAACGTCCAGATCAGAGCACACAAGGATAAATCCTGGACTTCTCTCCCTTATATGGTGGCAGAAGAAGAAATTGACAATGTAATTGCGCTCTGGCCTCCTAACTGGAAGATCAGCTTCACAACCGGCACAAAGGGCACCGAAGGAACCAACAAAACGAAATTAATCCCACCTATCATCATCAAGGATACCGGAGGACCAAGCAAGAGTATAAGGAAGGACACGGGTGCAGCAGCAAAAAAGGATGCGTAGAAAAAGTAAACCACCGAGAAGGACGCAAAAGCAGAAACTCAGCTAGATTCTCCGCCAGACCTGGGTACAGAAGGACTGGATACGGGATGAACTGCCTCCCCCAAAAGCATGAAGCAAACAAGCGAGCCTGTCCCAGGGCCTCGAAAGAAGCAGCGCTCGCAGCGGATGAAACGATATGAGACAATCACACTAACCGAAGGGGACCTCAAAAAAATTGCTAATATGGTCACTTTGGCAGTGGAAGATAGATGGTTAGCCTTAGAAGAACCGCAGAGAGCTTCAATCAACACAATTCAGGTTGAGATCCATGCTCTATAGTTGAAGACAGACACATTGCAGACTAGTGCGACTCAGGTACAAATGCCCCCGGCAACCAGCAGTGTAGCACTAGCTACAGCATAAAGTTTCCATTGTTCCTTACCTAGCGCAACCCTAGTGATCCGTCCACTCGACCTGGGAATGCAAGTCCAGGCCGGTGCAGAAGTACAGCTGGATTTAGCCAGGCTACCACATGAGGCATTGCAGGTTCTCCACACCTCCTTGTTTTAGGAAATTCACCATCGAGACCAACAAGTGCACCAACAGTGCGGTGCAGATGAACATACAATTTCAAAAAATAACGTTGAAGTGTCCCTTGCCACCGCGCAGCAAATGGAGCTAGAGCACTTAATTCATAAACTCTTCACAGATGTTATAGAAGAAATCCTGGCCATAGCCACTCCCCAGGCTAAGATTTAGGGGTTGGTCGCAGCATTGAAGGCCTCCAGGATGGAAGTTCATGTGGTCAAAACATAGATGGAGCACCAAATCACAAATTTGCATGCTAAGTTTCAACCTGAAACACCTTCGGAGGTACGGGCCCAGCAAGCTGCACTGGTTACCATGGCTACAAACTTCATAAAGGGCAGATCGCTTAGGGCGCCCAATTACTAGAAACAACCATGTAGCTATGGACCAAGGTCCAACACAACCTGATCTTGCAAGAAATAAACCAGGACCTGTGGCAAAAGGAAGAAGCATTTGAGAAGATAGAGGCCACCATGCCCACTCTGATTCCTGCTCAGTGCTTGGCACGACTGTGAACGAGCCATGCCCTCGAAAATGATATTGATGAACTTTGGCATAAGAAGAAAGTTCTTAGTGACCACCTGAAGCCTTAGGTTGCTGAAGCCCTCAAGCTCTCGCAAGATGTTGATGTTGCAGTTAAGCAGCTAAACCAGACTCTGGAGAGTGTCACCACTACGATAGAAGGCCTGATTTCATAGAACTTGGTAGACATTGTGCAAAATGCTACTGCTCAGAGTGAAGGTGTGTTGCCCCCATTGGTCGAAGCAATCAGACTGCTCCAGGCACAGGTGGAGACCCCACCATCATAGTGACTCGTGACGAGTCACAAGACTGTGTTGGGGGACTGTTCGAACACGGTCTCCTAAAGATGCGAATTTTGTCCATTTTTGTATATTTTTGGTATTATTTAGTCAAACGCAGGGGTTTTGGGGTGCGTCAAAGCCCTGAATGCATTGTAATGGGTCAAGGGTAGACCAAGAGTCTGCAAACCATGGTTTGCGGACCATTGGATGTGTAGGCTAAATTGATATAAATAGATGAACCTTTTTAAGTCTTAAGGTAGGAAAGAATTAAGATTGATGTTAAGCACGAATTTTTAGATCTGTTTTCGGGTTGTTAGGGTAAGGACTCCTGTTGGCTGTGTGCACGAAGATCCTTAGTCCTGTTGTGTGTGGACCCTACTGGCTATGTGCGTAGGCAGTATTTTGGGACTATAAGTGGATTTAGATATTAATTTATATGCGAAGTACTGTTGGACATCTGATGCTATCTGGATCTACTTAGTTATGATTGATGCGAACCCAGGTTATATGATTAATTTGCGAAAGTGTTTGTTTAATTACTGCGAACTGTGAAAGTATCTAGGTTTCTGGTATATGTATCTGTGATCTATTAATTACTGCGATTATAGTGTTTTGTGCTGATAATTAGTATTACACAGGTGGATGCGAAGGTATTTATTCAATCTATGCATGATAATATCTCTGTAAGTCTGTGAATAGATCTGTTTAAGTACAAACTCGATAGGCTGGGAACGTAGACCTACTTGACTTACCTACTCTCTCTCAGGGTGTGGAAACCTGGTTCTAGCACCCTCCCATATTGCTTTGGGTGAGACTTTGGCCTGCGCAAGCAGGTCACTGCCGAAAGGGCCAGTAGTATAGGGTTTGTTGGAAAACCTTAACCTTTGAGCCTGGGTCAGGACCCCTCGAGCCAACAATTTTTCATTGGATTTTCTGGGAAAATGAGGGTGGATCTAAAAAATATGAGACACGGATTTTGTGCAGAATGGACATAAATAGATTTCCAATGAGCAGTTTTTAAACATTCAGTCTAGATTGAGAGAAACCAAAGGTTCTTTGCCCAGTCACATGCATAGAGGCCTATGGGAGTGGTTGTGATGCTCCAGTTGCATGGAGAGTAGTGTTAAGGGAGAGGTTATGGCTCCATTCGCTCTAATATAGTGTCATGGATGTGACTTATGGTTTTCATGATATTTCTTTGCATTCCTCATGTTATTTCGAAGGAATCTAAGTTTGAAATTCTGATAGGCTTCCAAAATTGTTTGAAAGGTACTCCAAGGGTGTAAATGCATTTAATTCACTAGTATTGACCTTAGTGGATTGATTTGGTCCAATTTATGCACTCTTGATCCTATCCTCAAGCTCAGTTTCTCCCTACATGTTTTATATTTGTGCATTGTGAGCTTTGTGGTTTTTGATGAAGTTAGAGGTTGAGTATATGTGTGATGAAAAGGTTTCATTGAGTGTTGATGCTTCAAATCTTATGTAGAGCCTACATTCTTCAGTCCATGTGTGTTTATGACAATAATTTCCATATCTGAAGCATGTTGCAGAATAGATCATAATTGGAGTTGTTGGAGTTGAGCTTGGTTTGATGGGTTTTGTATGTTGTTGGGTATAGTTTATGTTGGTGATTCTCACACTTTTTCTTGCGGGAGATTTTGATGCATGTAGCACATAGCCATGTGTATTCCTATGTTATATGTAGTATGAATCATTTTATTATTGTGAGGGTCTTATATTCAGTTTTGTGTCGACACAGTTGTGATATTAGAGAGCATGCATTTTGTGCATTTGTTTTATATTGATATGATGATGAGATATTACTGCTAAGAACACGTACATAAAGCTAATTTATGGTTGACCGTAGTGTCTTGGGATCCAATTTGAAAATAGATGAAAGGAGCTCTGCATGGTGGTGAGGAGCAGTGAATTCATAGAGGTCGAGCAACGATAGAAAAGTTTCAGCAAAAGGAAGAAGTTTTTCAATCCAATTGTGGTTGGATAGTCCCATTGGAGTCGAGCAAGGATCAACTGATCCTGGTGGCCATTAGCAGATGGTAGTCCATAGAGATCCATAGAGAACATAGTATTCTGAGTTAATCCAGTAGTATCGAGTCTCCTAGCCAATGGGTGTTGGTGTTATGTATATGAGGTCGCGTCTCCATGTTGATGGGAGTCAACACACTATGTAAAAGATCAATTTATTTACTAATATAATATCAAAGTAGAGTAGCAGCAAAAAGGGTTTTTTTTTTCCTGGTGAAGGGTTTTCCACCTAACATCTTATGTCTCATGTGTTGATACTTCGTGTGTTCATTTATTAAGGTTTATATTGTTGCTTATGGTTTTTAGGTATGCTTATGTGATGCACATGTTTGATGAGATATGGTTAACTTATGTGTGATTTAGTAATTGAAGCAAAAAAGGAAAAAAATTTATATAGATCACACTTTTGATTCACCCCCCGGCTCAGTAGTTCTCAAAGGTTTCCAACATATCACCTCTCGTAGGCCCATATTGCACGAAAATCCATGCCCACAGTGTCCTTCATTGACCCTAAAAATATTATCTCGGTGGCAGATCTTGAGAGAAATATGAGGTGTCTAGGAGGAGAATGGTAATGTATAATTGGATGTGGATGATTATGCCAACCCCTACAAGTCACTGGAAACCCCTGCATACTAGCAATCAAGAGCATGCATCTAATGATCAATATTGCAGAAAAACTAATCAAAGTGGAAGGGATGAGTTGAATTTTATTTCTTCAAGATCTATTCTATCCTGCAACATGCCTCTAGTCCATTTTCCAAGTCATGATGGTAAATTCTAAGGCGCAGAAACCAAGCATGCAAAATAATCTCAATCAAAATCCTACAAATTTCTAATTAAACATAGAAACATATTTTTGGCTTGTTTTTGTAGACTCTTCAACCACACTTCCCACAAGAGAGGTGGCGATTAGACCTACAACTATCATTTTTGCAATCTATTCCTACTTAAACAAGGAAATAAATACAACAACTTGAACAAGAACAAAGGAAAAATACGTGATAGGGACTAAAGCCTCTAGGTTGGTCCCTAACCCAAGGTTTTCATCCCTCCTAAGCTAACTTAGATGTAGACAAACAAAGACCTTTAATTAATAGAAAATAGAGTGCAAATACATAATATCAAAATGGAGATAATAGTCCCAAGTACTTGGCCTTCAATAACTCTTCTTAACTTCAATAGTTTGAATCCTTGTGAGCCCTTTGTTACACCATTTTTTGGTCATCTAACCTATTATCATTAGATGAACCCAAGTACACCATGTAAGACCAATTTTACCCTAAGTAAAATTGCTTTCACCACGTGAAATAAATTATTCCTTTATATTTCCCGGTCATATTTAACCCAAAACAAGGAAATTAATTAAATAAATTCTTATTTATTTAATTATTTCCTAAGAATAAGTTATTTAAATCATCATTTAAATAATGTTCTTAGTTAAATTTGACTAAATCACATATAAATAATTAAATAAGCCATTATTTATTTAATTATATCCCCATCATTTCCCTAAAATAGTAAATAAATCATTTATTTATTTTTTATTTATAAATAAAGGAATTGACCCAAGTCAAAAATCCTTTCCCCTCCAACAAATATAATAAAATATTCCTAAAGGGTGATTCTAGAATTTGATTAATAATATTTTATTCATGCACCGAGTTCTAGAACACCCCAATATTTTGTTATAAATATAAGGGTTTTCCCCATTCATTAGTCACCTCCATTGCATTAGATCACTCTGGATCTACTCTTGGTCACCATTTTCCATTTTTGCCTTGTGAGCTCCCATTGAGTTCTATGTTTGTCTGGGTTTTTCTACACCAATAAGAGAGAGGAATTGTAGATTTGAAATGTTGAGGACTTTCAAGAACCCATCCCATTGAGGAGAACCGGAAAACACCTTTATTTTTTTCCTCTCAGGTGCCCCCTTTTAATATAATACAAAAATTCTTTCAAATACACTGTTATTGTCTTGTCTATTGGATGCATGGAGCCATATTTTACTTTATCTGCTTAATGTCTTTTATGCTTAGATATGGATTTGTGCAGCATTATTTGGATCATCTAATTGCAGATTTAAAGATGTTTCGCAGCCATAATCGATGTTAGGGATATTTGTTATGCGTAGCTAAAGTGATCTTTTACGACGAAAGAATCATACTAACAATTTGCGACTCCACACGGGTTTTCTTTTGCGACCACTGTCGTTTTATATCTTCCTGCATATCCAGCTGTTTCATACCCTAGGGTTTCTCTTCTGTTTTCTATTTTTCCTATTTTTATGGTGCTTTTCACCTCTAAAACGCTCAAAAATTAAAATTTTTAACTTTCGTGTGTTTCTGGCTTTATTGCACGGGTGACAGACATTAGCCGCAGCTGAAACGAAAAATCTTTTTGAAATCTGCCGCCGAGAGACCCATATCTGCAGGTCGCACTTATCGGCCCAAAAATTGCAACCTGGCCTTGAGGTCGCACTTTTCTACCCAAAATCTGCGACCTGGACTGCAAACAGGTCAGAACCTGCGACCTGCACTTTTTTCTGCAATTTCCCAGCACTTTTTCTGGGTTTGTCTGAAGCTTCTGTCAGGGTGTTCCAGCCTCTGTCTCCGCCTGTTTAGACCTGTTTCTGATTTGTTTCACTCAACTAAGTGGGAATATTTCCCCTTAGGGCTCTAGTACCCTCCACTTTTTGTGGGAGAGTTTTTTCCGTTTTCAGAAGTTTGAATTTCCAGGGTTTCAACCTTTTTGCTTTCAGATCTGATACCTCATTTTCAGATCCCTTTAGATCAGCACTTCTCCCTTTCAAATCACCTCATCTGGTTTTTTTTGGGTTCATTTCTAGGGCCGCCTCCTTGTCCCTTCTATTTTTAGTTGATCTCCTCCTTTTTAGCAGCAACCGTGCCTCTGCCACTTTGTTGTTCTCTGCACCTCTTTTCAATAGATTCCTCCTTTAGATCCCCGTCCCTCCTGACCTTAGATCTATTGGCCTCTTTTTCGCGTGCTTTGCTTAGTTTTTTCCCTCTTATAGACTAGTTTGAGAGACCCACCTTCTTGGGTTAGATTGATGCATTTTTAGCTGTTAATTTTCTGTTCTTTCAGTCTTATTTACTGCATATTTATTTTTAGTTACGCAGCACACTTTTTATTTTAATCTCAAAACATCTGGGTTTAAACAATTAAAATTAACGCACGCCACACACTGACCCTAAGTGAAGAAGAGCCTGGTTAACACCGCCTGGTAAAGCCTTTAAAATCAATTGACACTGCACCTCTCTGCCCTTGTTTCGACATTGACCTCACTTGATTTTACCTCTAACTGCCCCTGTCAGTTTTCTTCTTCCCGTTATCATTGCACCTCCAAGGCGTTTGTCCCGGAGACTTCTTAGCCTTCACCCTCAATTTTCGGTTGGTCGACTTCCTCCTTCCCGTCATCATCAAGTAAGTCCTCCCCAGAGTCCGCACTCCGACTCTTCCTCTGATTGTTTGAGTTCTCCCCCTACTCCTGGTTCTCCTCCTGTTACCTTCACCATGTCTAATTTAGGACCTAGCGCTAACCCCAGTTCTACTGCTAGGTCCATTTCCAGTGGAACCACTATGGGACATACCTCGACTGCCCCATTGCTTCCTTATATGGCCAACCTCAGTCTCCCTGACTTCAATCAGCTGATCAATGATCCTATTCGCCACGATGTCAATTGGCTTGCTATGCCAACCAAGCTCCCCTCCGACATTCCCAAGTTCGAAGGCCTTGCTAGTGAAGATCCCTCCAACCATATCTGATTTTTCCACATGTGGTGTTCCTCCAATTCCATCACCGATGACTCCATCCGTCTTCGATTGTTCCAATGCACGCTTACTGGCGAAGCTTCTAAATGGTATGTTGATCAAGCCACCTCTTCCCATACCACCTTTGTGACCATTGCCCAAGCCTTTTTATCTTATTTCCAGCTCCCTCTCCGATACGACACGGGTACTGAAATCTTGACTTCTTTTCATCAATCCTCTTCGACCCGCCTTTTCACTCATGTTCAGGAATGGTGAAGAAGACAGAGCTTATGTCGCACTCCCCCCTTTGAAGATCGGGTTTATATGGACTGGTTCCTTCGCTCTCTTTTACCTCCCATTGGAAAATATTTCGCATCCCATTTCCCTCAAACCAAAGAAGCCGCCCTCCAAATAGCCCTGAAATATGACCTTATCTATGCTCAATTTGGTTATGTTTATACCATCCTTCCTGACCTCCCCAAGTCTGGTGGCCCTAATGTCTCGAGGGCATCTCACTCTGCTGACGGTATCATTGGAGCTCTATCACATACCTTTGCTCAACCTCTTCTGGGCTATGGTTTCCCTCCAGGAGGGGCCAGGACCTCCAGCACTTGACCCCCTCCAGGTAGCATGTATCCAGGATACGACATACCTCCTCCTTTTGCCCCCATTCCTACCTACCTCAATGTTTCCCATCCTAACCCTTATCCTTACCCACAACCTAGTGTCCCATCTCCTCCAGCATTTGGACCTCCCACTCCCTTGCCTTCTCCACTTCCGTAACCACACTTACTACCCCCTCCAGGGCAAGTATTTGCACAACAGGGGGCAACTAATACTCTTCCTTCTCAAAGAAAGAGGAAAGCCAATCCACCCGCTTCTGGTAATCGTGGATCCAATCCTTCAAGTATTGACTCTACCATTGCCAACCAGTCACAAGGCTCTCAGCCCAAGTCAGACGGGCCGCTTCACACCAATAAGCCCTGTTCGTGTTGCAGTTTTTATGGTCATTACACTCACGATTGTCCCTTATTACCACAAATGTGGCAGATGTGGGAGTCTCATGCCACCGTGTGGGGACAACACACTCCCCCTACTATCCCTCCCAATCTGGCTACTTCTCAACCCGATGTGTTGACCGATCCTTTCCCTCAATAAGGATTCATGGCCACTCAACCACCTCATGCCCCGGTAACCACTCAACCTTCCCCTTCTGGTTCCTCCGATTACTAGATCCTCATGATGGCCTCTGACCAACCTCTCACCATCAACCTCAACCTTCAAACTTGGTCCCGTCAGTATTCCATGCCTCCCGTTTTGTTTATCTCCGAGTACCCATCTTCAGGTCCTACAGAGCCTCTGTCGACACCTAATGGACCCTTGCAAATCCCTCTGCCCAATGCTGAGGTTCATGCCAAGACTCCTAAGGGCCCATTACACCGAAATGTTGCCTCTGTTCGGGCTGCCCATTCATACAACATAGTAGATGATCTGGCACAATCTCCTACTGCCATTTCAACACTGGAACTCCTCAAGTCTTGTCCTTCTTAAAATAAGGCTCTACTATCTGCCGTGGGTGTTGTAGATCCTGCTGATGACCAATTGATTATTTTTGACACCCGTCAGTCAGACCATCCCCCTCTTCCTCCTTCTATTGCTTTCCAAATCCCAGTCAAAATCCGAAATTCCAATGTCGCTCGGTGTATTATTGATGAGGGGGCATCTACCTGTGTGATGTCTGCTTCGGTTTGGAAACAAATTGGATCCACTGAGCTGGCCCCTTCCACAATCACCCCTCGTGCGTGGGATGGCCATGCCTCCCAGCCCATTGGCCTATTCTGTAACTGTCCTATCACCCTTGCAGGCAAGACTATTTGTGTCGACGTTGAAGTTATCGATGCCCCTCTTGACTACAACATTATTTTTTGGCGTAGTTACACCTATGCCATGTCTGTCGTCCCATCCACATTCCACCGTAAGATGTTCTTCCCTCATAATGGCAATATTGTCACCATTGACCAGTTGACGTACCATGAATCAAAATCTTAGACCTCCCCTAAGTCCACCATCTCCACTATCACCAATAAGCAAACTGTTGATTCTTTGACCAGTGTTTCCCCTGGCGTCTATAAAGACTCCCCCTTGCTTGGAACCTTTTTAGACCCTCCTCCCATACCTGATCCTAGCATGGAAAATTTTTGCATGATGCAATCTTCTTGGGCTGACCTTGCACAACCCACTTTGGCTAGCAAGCAATCACACCCTCACCTAACCCCACCAGCTCCTAGACCTTATCCTCCATTAGCCAACCTTCTTCCTCCAGAATCTCCTCCCCCAACCATTCCTCTTGGCCATTTCCCTGCTGGTCAGATTCCTTTCCTTGCTCCCCCTCCTGGAGCTCATTCCGTCCCTATCTTGGCCACCCTATCCCTCCCCAACTTGACCTTGGGTATACCCATCTGGTACCTAGACCTCCCAACCACTACCTTGCCTGGTCAACCCAAACCTTATCTTGCTTTGACCCCAGTTCAACCGATACCCATGGCTTCTCCCGCTGCACCAGTACCTCAGTCCCCTCATCAGAAACCACCTCTTGTTGCCACCATGTCGGGTAACCATAGCAATGCTTGCAGGGGGCATCGAAGGACAAGGTTGCCTCGACAACCTCTACTCCTCCTCGACCTCCAAAGCATCCCATCCAATGTGCCTTGTGCGATTTTGTCAACCACGCTACCCATACCTGTCCTGAATTACCTCATCTCAAAACCATGGTCAATGAAACATTTCTCAAATCTGATATTCCTGAAGTCTATGTCACCATACCTAATTCCGTTCTGAAACTTAAACACTTGCACACCAATCACCCTTGTTCTCTGTGTGATTTCCATTGACATTATACCATCTTTGCCCTCGCCTTGACGAGTATTGTGCTTCTTTAGCCACATACTACCAATTCGAAGTCGCACTTGCTCGTAATAATTCTTCACTAACACCAGACCACCTATCTACCCCAATCACCAATTCTCATCCTGATACTGAAATGACCGAACCTTCAGCCACTATTTCCTACCTTTCCTCATCACCGCGTTTCCTAGCAACCGACCCCTTATTTCCTTCCCTCGATGTTTTTCCCACCCACTCATCTGCTTGCTCTGCTGTCACCCCTCATGTCGACACGCATGTGAGACTTTCCCCTCAAAATCAAGTGTCTCATATTTCTATCTCCTTAGATCCTCCTATTCCACCCACTCTTCCCATATTTCAGTCCGATGAAGACATCATGAAAGCCATGACCGAACCTGATTTTCCATGGGACGATATGCACCATCATGCATACTTCCTCCCACACCAATCCCATGACCAATATGCTCTCGAATCTAAAGACTTCATTCCCGATAAAGTTAATTGGTTTAAAAACCCCATCCCTACACCTGACGCTTTTGAAGAAGGCAATATGGCTAATATCTCTCCTACCATCAAAATAGACATTTCTGTCAAACCAGGTATCGAAGAACATATCACCATGGGTGCCCAATGCACTCCAGAAGAAATTGAAGCCTACACCAAACTCTTCAAATAATTCTGTGATATTTTTTCCTAGTCCTACTCAGAAATGCCCGGACTCGATCCTTCCATTATCGAACACCATATCAACACATGGCCTGATGCCATTCTGGTCTGTCAAAATTTGAGACATATCCATCCCTTTAGATGTGAGGCCATCAAAGCTAAAATCGATAAGCTCTAGTAGGCTGGTTTCATTTACCCCATCGAATACACCACTTGGTTGTCCAACCCAGTTCCCGTCCTCAAAAAACAAGGCACCATTCGTGTTTGCACCGACTTTCATGATCTGAACAAAGCTTGTCCCAAAGACAAATTCCCCACACCATTTATTTACCAAATCATTGATGAGTGTGCGGGGCACGAGATTCTATCCTTTATGCATGGCTTCTCCTGATACAACCAAATCGTTATCCATCATGCTGATCAACTTAAAACCGCGTTCATTAGTCCGTGGGGCACTTTCACATACCGAGTCATGCCATTTGGCCTTAAAAACGCCGGCGCCACTTTTCAATGAGCCATGTCCTATTGTTTCCATGACTTAGCTCATATTATCCTTGCCTATTTAGATGACCTTACTGCGCGTTCTAAACATCGGGCGTAACACTTTCATGATCTGCGTACCATTTTTCTTTGATGTCGCAAGTATAACATTCGCCTTCACCCATTTAAATGTGTCTTCTGTGTTCCCGCCAGTCATCTCCTCGGCTTCATAGTGTCTAAAGATGGGATAACTCTCGACCCTTTGAAGGTTCAAGCCATTCTTGAACTTTCTATGCCTCGTACCTTACGCCATCTACAAAGTCTCCAAGGTAAAGCTAATTTTCTTTGCCGATTCGTTCTTGACTACGCCACTACTGCACATGGATTCCTTAGACTTCTTCGATCTCACATCCCATTTTTCTGGGATACATATGCTTAAGAGTCTTTTGATGCCCTCAAGCAGGCTCTCACATCCGCTCCCTTGATCCATCCTCCTGACTTCGACCGAGATTTTATCCTATACATCTCTGCTTCCACCTATTTGGTTGCTGGTGTCCTTATCTAGGAGGATGATAACAGTATCGAACATGTGATCTATTATGTCAGTAAGAACCTTACCGGTCCACTTGTGTCCTACTTGCATGAAGAAAAATTAGCACTAGCTATCATGTTCTCGGTCCAAAAACTGCGTCATTATATCCTCACGTGTTCCACCAAGGTTGTGACTGATTGTAACCCTATGGATTTCCTATTGAGTCAACGCATCCTCAGTGGGAAGTACGCTCGTTGGGTCGTTATCCTCCAAGAATTTGACCTTGAATTTGTCACCCTAAAAAGTAAGAAAGGTTTATTCCTCACTGAACTCATTTCTGATTTTCCTACCAGGACGCCAAATACCCCATTAATGATGCTCTTCTCGATGAACATTTATTTTCCATCACCATCGACGATCCTTGGTATGGTGACATCCTTACTTACTTGCAAACCTAAAAGTTCGCCCTTCATCTTGATCGTGATGCTCAATGACGTATCCAACAACAAGCCTCTCGCTACCTTCTAATCGGCGATGACCTTTACCGTCGTGGAGTAGATATTGTCCTTCATCGTTGCCTCACACACGCTGAAGCCCAACAAGTCCTCAATGCCTGTCATAGCGGCGCTTGTGGTGGCCACCTCTCCGGCCTCGCCACTGCCCAAAAAATCATGCGTGCTCGGTATTTTTGGCCTTCTCTCTTCAGTGATTGCATTGAAGCAGTCAAACACTATTCCAATTGCCAACATTTTGCCCCCAAGGCGTGACCTCCTCCCACTCCTCTCCATCCTGTCGTCATAGCTAGTCCTTTTTGTAAATGGGCCATTGACTTTATGGAATGTCGACCTCCATCTGCTGGTAACCACAAATATATCATTGTGGCAGTCGAATATTTCACTAAATGGGCCGAAGCTATGCCAACATTCAACAATACGGCAGCCACTGCAGCCCTATTTTTCTTTAACCACGTCATTTCTCGATTCGGAGTTCCAAAACAGTTAGTCTCTGACCATGGCTAACATTTTGAAGATCAGATTTGGCATGAGCTATCCTCCCTATTGGGTTTTGAGCAGCAATATTCATCTTCCTATTACCCCCAAGGTAATGGCCAAGTTGAAGCAGTCAACAAAATTCTTATGACCATGCTTCAACGAAAGGTGAATAAGCACAAAACCAATTGGCATCTCATGCTCTTCCCTGCTTTGTGGGCTCATCATACTTTTGTTAAAATCGCCACCGGTTTCACTCATTTCCACCTTGTCTTTGGCAAGGAGGTAGTCTTACCAATCGAGTGTGAAATCCCTTCCCTTCACTTGGTCATCGAACTTCTCCTTGATACCCAACCTCTAGAACAATGACTTATCATGCTTGAGCGCACCTCTGAAGACCGTCGTGCTGCATTGCAAACTCTTGAAGTGACAAAAAGTGCACCAAAGCTCAGTATGACCGAAAATTCCACCTTCGTACCTTTCAAGAAGGTGACCTTGTTCTATTATATGACCAGGCCCACAATACCCTCGGTCATGGGAAGTTTGACTCATTATGGCTGGGTCCTTACATTATCAGTAAAGACCTTGGTAAGGGGGCATATCTTTTAGAGGACTTTGAAGGCCACATCCTTCCTAATCCTCGCAATGCACTCTATCTTAAGAGATATTACCCTTAGCATTTTCCATTCGAAATGGATGTTTTATTTTCTTTTAGATAGCCAGCATCTGTTTGTTTCGCATTTTCGCTACTTCACCAGGACACCTGTTGTCCACGAAGCCTTATTCCACCTCTCCTCAAAATCAGATTTTCTCACTTACAACACATTTCATTGGGGGCACCACCTTGCCTCTATACTCATTCCTGTGTGTGTCAATTTCCGTCATGAGATACCATTTTGTGCTCATGTTTTTTATGGTCCCCTTTGGATCATCCCCCATTTCATTATCATCATTACTGTCCGTCTTTTCATCGCTCTACTATTTTCTCTCGTGCCTTAGTTGGGGATTCCTTATCGCCTCACCTCTGGTAGACCTCCTTCCGTCGACGCCAAGTCATTTACTCCAGAAGCCAGGTCTAGAGGGCAGTGTACCTTGGTTCGAGCTCCTTTTAGCATGATCGTGATCTGTATACTTGATGGTCCAGTGATGCAGCAGGAGCTATTGGTGATTCCCGGGTGTGTGTGAGATGTCTCAACCCTCATGAGAGGGTGGCCCTACAGGTAGCCCCCCACATGCCCGGATGACTTCTTCATTTCATCCCTTGATGAAGCTCCTCTTATTTGATGATATCCGCCTCAGCCACTTGCAGCGCATATTCGATTTGCATGTATCAGTCAAATTTTGCGAGCCCTTCCCCGTGTGTAGGGGGCATTTGGGTGTATTTGTATCTCATGTACTAAAATATTCTTGTATAAGTCCTGACGATTATTCCAGGCATGGCATGTATGTGGGATTCATCATTCTATTTATCTGGCTCATGTTTAGGCCAGCCCATGTTTCATTATTGCATTCCGTGGTTTTCCGGGCACCTTATTGTTTGTACTATTGTCTTGGCGGGCATAGGTATGCCTCCCCCGCTGCCTTTAGCACAAGTACCGCTTCATAAACTAGAGACTTGTTGCACCTGTAAGTCTTGTCTCCTCAGGGTCTAGTCCTTTAGCACTTTAGTCTACCTTACATTCCTCTCTCTCATTTCCCTCTTATTGTCTAGTGATTGAGCTCTTACAACGTACTTCGGTCATACGATTTTCTCCTAACACTCGTACATTGGGGGGCAATCTGTTACACCATTTTTTGGTCATCTAACCTATTATCATTAGATGAACCCAAGTACACCATTTAAGACCAATTTTACCCTAAGTAAAATTTCTTTCACCACATGAAATAACTTATTCCTTTATATTTCCCGGTCATATTTAACCCAAAACAAGGAAATTAATTAAATAAATTCTTATTTATTTAATTATTTCCTAAGAATAAGTTATTTAAATCATTATTTAAATAATATTCTTAGTTAAATTTGACTAAATCACATATAAATAATTAAATAAACCATTTCTTATTTAATTATATCCCCATCATTTCCCTAAAATAATAAATAAATCATTTATTTATTTGTTATTTATAAATAAACGAATTGACCCAAGTCAAAAATCCTTTCCCCTCCAACAAATATAATAAAATATTCCTAAAGGGTGATTCT
Source organism: Pinus albicaulis (assembly GCA_034641835.2). Classification (NCBI taxonomy): domain Eukaryota; kingdom Viridiplantae; phylum Streptophyta; class Pinopsida; order Pinales; family Pinaceae; genus Pinus; species Pinus albicaulis. Next base: position 962,045,865 of record CM076581.1, on the reverse strand, counting down.
AGAATTTGATTAATAATATTTTATTCATGCACCTAGTTCTAGAACACCCCAATATTTTGTTATAAATAGAAGGGTTTTCCCCATTCATTAGTCACATCCATTTCATTAGATCACTCTAGATCTACTCTTGGTCACCATTTTCCATTTTTTCCTTGTGAGCTCCCATTGAGTTCTATGTTTGTCTGGGTTTTTCTACACCAATAAGAGAGAGGAATTGTAGATCTGAAACGCTGAGGACTTTCAAGAACCCATACCATTGAGGAGAACCGAAAAACACCTTTCTTTTTTTCCTCTCAGGTGCCCCCTTTTAATATAATACAAAAATTCTTTCAAATACACTGTTCTTGTCTTGTCTATTGGATGCATGGAGCCATATTTTACTTTATCTGCTTAATTTCTTTCATGCTTAGATCTGGATTTGTGCAGCATTATTTGGATCATCTAATTGCAGATTTAAAGATGTTTGGCAGCCACAATCGATGTTAGGGCTATTTTTTATGCGTAGCTAAAGTGATCTTTTATGACGAAAGAATCATAATAACACCCTTAGGCCTATTTATTTATACTAAAAGTGATTTAGGGGAAGATCCCTTGAGAGGAGGACTGCATCCCTCCAAAATCTTAAAATTATTGGATCTAGTTCCCTTATACCTCCACATGCAATTGAGTTCCTCAGTTGCCATTGGACTTCGAGCTATTGGTGAAGAATCTTAGGACTCAAATCTAGTTGGAGAGTTAATGTAGTGGAAAAGCCTCGTATATTCTCTCTATATGCCTCCAACATGACCCTGCATAGTAAATGTCTCAAAAAATGCTTCTTTTCCCTGCATATTAACCACATTGGGCCATGAAATATGACAAGCACCCTTTAGTCTTCTTACTAAGTGGATTATGGGCTAGGAAATGAAAATTAATGTGAGAAAAGGAGAAATTAAGGGTTGTACGATAGAACAATGGGCCTCAAAATATACCTATTGATGGGACCCATCATCTATCACAACATAGAGGAGAAGCATGCCTTATTTGTTGCTGACATTTTGATCAAGGCAACTGAATTGATGGAGGCACAAAATGTTATCCAATTTATCATGAACAACACAAAGGTGTTTAGAATTGCAAAACTAGTTTTGAAGGCAAAATATCATCATATTTTTGGACAACTTGTACATTTTCTCAACCTTGTGATCATCAATATAAGGAAAATTGACTAGATTAGGAGGATTTATAATGAGTATATGTCCCTTACCATTCCACTAGACATATCTAAATGTAAAATATTTGTAAATTTTATTTTCCAACTTCCTTAGATATATTTTAGTCATTTTTTATTATTTTTAAATAAGTTTTTGAAGAGTTTAAAAATATTGAAACTTGTGTCTCCCATAATATTTTCTTGAGGAGGCTTCCATAGGTCAAAGAGTTCTTAGACAGTCATTAGCAATGTTTGGACTTCCATGGCAAAGTCAAGTTGCAAGAAACCAATTAATTAAGAGACTCAATCTTGATGATGATGATTGGGCTAGAGTGGACTACCTAGTTTCATTTTATCAGCTCGATTTGCAAATGATCTACTATTTTGAAAAAGATATGCCTAGCTTGGAAAATTCATATGATGGGATAGGGGGATGGCTAGAGCGACCTCTAGAATGATAGGACATTGATCAAGGCTTTAAGGAATTATAAAGGTATTTTCATATGCCTACACTGAACCGCATGCTTATAGAGATGAAATGACAACTAGAAAAGGACCCCACAATTTGTTATACATCTCACCAAAAGGAAATTATATTTTCAATGAAATTAAAGTAGCTGTTGTTAGTGCCCTTAACAGAGGTCCAACAAGACATGCATTCTGAACTCCCAAAACATAATAACACATTTGTGTTGGATCTAAAAATTTGTAGAAAATCGCCTTAATTTTAAACCCTACTCAGTATGCAAAACCATTATATGTCCACAAATGTTTAAATTGTGAAAACAGAATGAATTTAACCAATAAACCATATTAATAAGGTGTTTCATGGGCAGTAAATCCTTGCATATAGATCCTAAAATCCAAAAAAAAACATAATGCACGACACCTTTGGGAAATTTTATTTGGTTGTTGTATGGGTGCTTGTAGGGACGCATAACTCCAATACCTATGAGTTCAACATCAAAACTTCTTCCCTGAATACGAAAAACCTTATCAATGTGAGGACCTTTGTTTTGGAATAACTGTTGGACAGTTGGAATTTTCTAGATGGCTAGTGGCATCATGTGTGTTGGCATTGATGTCAACCAGTTTTTCATTGATGTTGGTGGTATCAAATGTGTCATTATTGATCTTAACCAGGGTAGCAATGGTGTGCATGGTGTGTGAAGCTCAAGGAGATTCATATGGTTGTTGTAGTCTTAAGTAGAGAACCATCATAGCCATAGAAATAAAAAGAAGCTATAAAGTCTTATATCCATTATGGCTAGGGAGTCTTAGGATTTGGAGGAGATTATGCCTCAAGAGATCATCTCAGATGCTCCCAGAAGTGGCACATTTGGATAGTTCTTAGAAAGAGTTTTCCAATGCTATGCTGAAGTCTGAAATGGCCTCCTAGATCAGGAGTTATTTCTAGTAAATTTAGGAGTAAAAGTTGCAGTGTTAAAAAGGTTGGAGGACCCCTTGGAGCACATTAGTTTGGTTTTTTTCCAGAAATAGGCAAATAAATTTGACAGAGCTTTTTAGCAGAGTTGCTAAAGGAGATTCAGGTAGATGAGGGCAGACAGAGCAGAAGTAGGGATATGTTTTATTAGTCGATAGTGGAGCCCATCGCACAACTCATTTCGGCGGCAATACCCTGGAAGAATCAAATTGCACACAGTATAGAAGGTTAGGATGGAAGTGTCGAGTGGGCGTGGACCTAACAACAACAGGGATATTTCTGATTGGTCAATGATGGATACCTATTTACACACAGGCCCAGATAGAGCACTACAGAGGTTTTATTGAGCGCACAAAGATGATGGAAGCGTTGGTATAACGTGGCTCTAAAAGAATTGGAAACAAGAATTTTTATTGGTCAGCAGTGGTCCCAATAGCCACATCATCCCGAAGGAGTTTTCCCCAGAAGTTTTAAAGGCATGCATAAAAGTGCGGAAGGGATGATATAAGTCAGGGATGACATCAGCATGATGTAATAGTACAGGGGACATGTGGAAAGTATTTTTGACATTTTGGGGTGGCCCAATGGGCCCAATATGGGTGACATGTGTCACCACTCTAGAGGCACCATGTGGCACTGATGGTGACAGTCCGATGTCATCCTGCAAGTATGGCCATGGAAGGTTTGAAGCAGTGCTCAGAGGATTCAATGGGCTAACTTGACAGTGGGCTACATGGTAGCAGATGTTTGGCTCGCAGTTTTAATGGGCAGATTCATTGGGACAAATCATCCCTAGAGCTTGACCCTAGAAGGTTGAAAAGGGGCCTAAGAAATAGAATTGTGCTTACTAGGCGCAGGGATGGAGTGGAAGTTGCGTGAGAGCATATGCTAATGAGATACAAGGAAGGGAAGTCACATGGGAAACTTCATCCTCTAGGCTACATCCTGGTAAGTTTAAAAGGATGCACAAGCAGAAGCAGTGGGCTAATGGAGCATCGTGAAATGGAAACAGAAAGAGAGGTGGAATAGGGTCAATGAAAAAAGGTGTTGGGTGGTCCCATTGGACATGTAAGCCCATAATTCTTACCCTAGAAGAAAATAAAGGTGTGTTAGGAGAAGGTTGGGTTGTTGGATCAATGGGACATGGAAGAGTTTGAGTTGGCATTGACAATTCATCCAGATGGGTTTTTTATTGGCCGATGGCTACAATAGGTAGACCCACGGGACATGTCAACCCTTGGGGATGATCCATGAAGGTTTTAATGGGAAAAAAAGAAAAGAATCAGGATAAATGGAGTTGGGGGATAAAGTAAAGCATTAGGGCTCGTTTCTATGAGGGCCTTATGACCATCAGCACTGAAGGATTAATGTGTGATGCTTGATCCCTTAGGGCTATAATGAAAAGGAGTTCCAATGAGCTATTTTAGGATGGTTTCGCATTTCCTTATGAGTGAGGGCCTTCTGGAAAAGGGCTTAGTGTTGAATTTCCAAAAGCTTGTGTCTAGGTTAGATTCTTAAATCACTAACACTACCAAACCAAGTATCTCAACCATGAACTACTTTGCATAGCAAAAAATATAAAGCAATAAATAACATATGCACAATATACACAGTTTCAAACAAAATCTTACAATATTGTACAATCATCAATATTATTTATATTAAATCAAATATGACTAATACAACAATCTATGGTATACAAGATATAATGACAACTTGGTTGCAACTCTTCTCTGTCGTATCCTTTCATGTCGTTCCTTCGCACCCTTATTGCTCACTAGTAGTGCCTTAGTCCATCAAGGCCACTACACATTGAGACTCCAAGAGGGCTACCACCTAACACTATTGCATGTCCATTGTAGAGTGTGCATGGGCTGATTCAATTTTCTCTCTAGGTTGACCAATACTCGAGCTCCAATCTTCTAGGCTAGCAAAAAATTTCGTCCATCAAAGTGTTGCACGTCGGCACCTATCTTCACCCAATATTTAGTTGCTCTTTGTCCTTCAAGATAACTTGTCTAGGGCTACTTTGGGTATCCAACACACTACCCTCCAACAAACCTATGGCACCCAATCTAATCACTGATGGATCGACTCCTAGTATGACACTTCACCACCTTGGAATTTCATACACAAGGCATCAAGAGGTTGCAAGAAACATGATCCAATCTGGTCACAACTTCACCCAATGCACCTCTACAAGTATTTTTGTTCACCACACTCACTTGCTGCACTCTACAATTCTGGTTAGGGCATCACCCTACAGCCCTTACCCTCCACACAAATCATTAAACAAGCCTTCTTAGGCTATGGTCCTCCAAGAGAAGATGCCTCCACTGCTACACTGCCTTTGTCTACCTTGTTTTACCCCAAACACAGCACCTAGGAGGCCTCTAGCTGTTGGAAATGGTTTGCGGCCTATCCCAGCAACTAGTCGTAGATGCGATCCTCCCAAAACACCACCAAACATCCCTAATACATCTACTATTTTATCCTCCACCCTTGCATCCTTCTCTACCTAGAAAAAATACCCTCAAATGCACTTGAAACAACCCTTAACTTTCCCTCAAACAGAGCCGTTGTCACCTGCAGCAATTGTCTCCACCACAAGCCTCAATGTTTCTACTTCATGGTTGCCCTTTAGCTCCCTTTTGATGTGGCTAGGACTCTCTAAATTTTAGAGCTCCTATTAATATGTATTGACACAAATGGATGCTAAAAATACTTGTCTTCACCCTTTATTTATATCCAATAAAGGGGCTCCACCGAATCATGAAGAGACACGTCTATTGAATTTTTTTACAACAAGCCTATATGACTTGGAAAACAATAATTACCTTGTCACTTAAAAAATTCATTTCTCTCTAACGACAACTTGGGTTTATACAATTCTCATTGCGTTGGAATCGTATCACCGAGCACTATCATCCTCATCCATCATAGTTTTGTCCCAAATCACGATCAATGTAAAACCCCACACTTGGGTTCCAAACCCACAAGATGTTATTGAGGTGGTACTTTTTCATCCAAAACCTGAACCTTATGGCTTGGATTACCTCCCAATCTACAAAAATAAACACTCCCTCTTAATGAAGGAGGTACCTCCGCAACTAGGAAGTACTTTGTCATCATCATCACTACTCGCAAAACTTTCCCAACTCCTGGCGCTCACAATCACAGCAATCCATGTATGGTGAACTACACTCTTCTTGGAAGTGTCATTGTCACTGAAATCCTCCTCCTTATTCTTCTCCTCATGTATCACTTTCCAATATTTCCATGATTCATTCTTTCCAAATGTGGAAGCAACCTTGCTCCCTCAGACCACGCACTTCTTCTTGGGCTACAGAGTCTCCCTCTGAATCTGAAAACTCCCTCTAGAACTTAACTCCCTCTAAGCCTATGGAGCCTAGAACTTCTCAGAAAAGTGTACCTTCTTCTCAGGAACTTCTGTTACACAGTATTTTGTCACATTCCTTGGTCCTTATCCTAAGTGTCATATTTTGTGTCCCCCATGCCACAAATTTCACAAAGAGACAAAATATGTGAAAACTTATTCTTTTTGGATAACATGCTTAAAATATCCCTAAAGACCTAGTAGAGGAATGCCTTGATTTAAAAAAACCCTGATTTTAGGAGAAGGTTGGATGGTTGGAGCAGCGGTACATGGAAGAGTTTGAGTTGGCATTGATAGTTCATCCAAATAGGTTTTTGATTGGCTGATGGCTGCAATAGGTGGACCCACGAGATATATCAACCCTTAGGGACGACCCCTGAAGTTTTTAAAGGGAACAAAAGAAAAGAATTGGGATAAATGGATTTGGGGAATAAAGTAAAGCACCAAGGCTCGTTTCTGTGAGGGCCTTATGACCATCAGTGCAGAACGAATAATGTGTGATGCTTGAGCCCTTAGGGTTATAATGAAAAGTAGTGTCGATGAGCTATTTTAGGATGGTTTTGCATGTCCTTATGAGCAAGGGCCTTGTGGACAAAAGAAATGAAAAAAAATTATGGGAAAAGGGCTTAGTGTTGAATTTCCATGATCTTGGGTCTAGGTTAGAGTATTAAATCACTGACTCTACCAAACCAAGAATCTCAACCATGAACTACTTTGCACAGCGGAAAATATAAAGCAGTAAATCACATATGGACAATATACATAGTTTTAAACAAAATTGTATAATATTGTGAAATCACCAATCTTTGTTATATTAAATCAAATTTGAATAATACAACAGTCTATGGTATACAAGATACAATGGAAAAATTTGTTGCATCTATTCTCTATTGTATCTTGTCTTGTCGGTCCTTCGCACTTGTATTTCTCACTAGTAGCGCCTTAGTCCATCAAGGCCACTACACATCGAGGCTCCAGGAGGGCTACCACCTAACACTGTTGCATGTCCATTTGTAAAGTGTACATGGGTTGATTCAATCTACTCTCTAGGTTGGCCAATACCCAAGCTCCAATATGCCAAGCTAGCAAAAACTTTGGTCCATCAAAGTGTTGCACTTCAACACCTATACTCACCCAATCTTAAGTCGTTCTTCATCCTTCAAGATATATTTTCTAGGGCTACTTTGGGTAGCCAACACGTTGCCCTCAAATATACCTATCACACCCTATCCAATCACTACTGAATTGGCTCCTAGTATGACAATTCACCACCTTGAAATGCCATACACATGGCATCAACAGGCTACAAAAAACATGATCTAATCTGGTCACGACTTGACCCAATACACCTTTACAAAAAATGTTGTTCACCATGCTCGCTTGCTGCACTCTCCAATTCTGGGTAGGGCATCTCCATGTTGCTCCTTCACACTTTCCTTTATCTCCCTTTTGTTGCGACTAGGCCTCTCTGAAATTTTACAGCTCCTCTTGATATGTACTAACACAAATGGATACTAAAAAAAATTGTCTTCACGCTTTATTTATAGCCAATAAAGGGGCTCCATAGAATCATGAAGAAACACATGTATTGGAGTGTTTTACACCAGGCCTACATGACTTAGCAACCAATAATTACCTTGTCAACTTCAAAAATTCATTTCTCTCTAATGAAAACTCAGGTTCATATGATTCTCGTTGCGTTAGAATCATATCGCCGAGAACTATCATCCTCATCCATCACATTTCATACCTCCATCAAATTTTTGGCCCAAATCACAATGGCTGCAAAACCCCACACTTGGGTTCGAAGCCCAAAAGTTTTCCTTGTGGTGCTTTTCCCTCCAAACCCTAAAACCTAGGGCTTGGAGTACCTCCCAAGCTACAAAAATCAATTGTTAACACATGTGGATATGAACAGGTCAACAGTTGCTTAAGTGCTGGGGGGTTATCACAAAAAGGGGCATGGAGCACAGTTTTAAAGGCATGGATGAGTCAGCAGCTTCAGTAGAAGTCCTCCATGTTTGGCAGGTGTGCCAAATGTGGAATTGTGCCACACTTAAGGATAATGGAGCATAGAACGAGTTGAAAGTTGGAGTTGCTAATAGAGTCAATGGAAAATGTTGAGAGCTCTAGACTAAGACAGAGAGAACCATGATTTGTAGGATTAATTAATGAAGGTTGAATCAAACAAAATAAAGCCATATATATTCTTACTTTCACACTAAGAATAATTAAATGAGGAAAATAACTCATGTATTTGACCATAGCTCAAAAATCCATGCCTAAGGTGCATGTTGATCTATGTGAAGAAATTAAGAAGAACTTTCACGGGCATAGAACTACAGGATTCGTGCCGGAGTTGTGAGCTGAGCGTGTTAGGGTCGTGGCTAGAGTTCCTAGGCTAGATCAGGTTGAACATGACTAGAGTCGTGGGCACAGTGTGTCTAGGTAGCGACCAGGGAATCTTTAGCCGCAGGCTGAGCGTGTTGAGGTCACAGCTAAGGGTTTTCCTGGGGATATATGAGTTGGGTCACATTCAATTTCTTGTGCAGTGCCTTGACACATTTTTTGCTCAGCCACAATTTCTTACAATCAATCTTTAACAACATCCCAGATTCAAATCTGTTAGAATTTATAGGAGAAATAATAAATAATTACCGAGAGGAATAATAAAACATAACCAGCAACAAAACACATAAACATAAACACATATGTTTATCCCAAAAAACCCCAAATCCTGGGAAAAACCCAACCAATGAATTTTCATTAAGCATTGGCCAAAACCCTGGGCAATTCAGCCAAGTGAGCCTTCACCGCTCACCTCCAGGCCTACCTTACAATGAAGTCTTACCAGCATTTTATAAGCTCCATTACATGCAATACCATGGGCTGAAAATCATCGGTGCATAATACCATGTGCCCCAAAACCACTACTATTTACCCTAGTCAACATTCAATCTATCCCGAGTCAATTTTTCCTAACAATTCCCCCCTTAAACTTGACTTGGGGTTTCTTGACTAAATCCAGCCAAAATTGCTAAGTGAGACAACCCCGCTCACTCTAGCTCTTCCCCCCTCAAATTTTTACCCAGGGTAATTGTTAACTTGACATCCCCCCTATCACTTAAATCTAACCCAAACTTTACCAGTGATTACCTAAGGGTACGCATGCGATACCATGTCTTATAGCAGTATGCCCATTTACATGTAATTATTAACTCCATTATAATAAATTTCCTTTTTTGTTTCATTATTGTTGTGTTTGTACATATGACATCAATGTCCATATAAAAAGAACCCATCTACCGGATTACATGGGTCACCAACTGCTGTAACCGCTAGTACTCTAGGCGTTCTCTTCAGTACATGGTTCATCAATTAATTAATCCACGTGCACATATCCTCTCTCATTTTGACAGACTTTTCTCCTCTCTCATTTTGATGGATTTTTCTCTCCTAGCACAGCAAAATTTGATGGCTTCCCTTTTAAAAATGTGGTGACATCATCTATGTCATGATTACTGTTGGCATATGCTTGCTCAGATCCAGCTATAAAACATAGTAAGACTCGTGACAGAACATCATTGTCATTGTCATTGACGATGATGTCCAACCGTTTTCTGCCACAAAAATTAGATCTCTCTTTCACCAACATCGTTACATCATAGCCATCTAAAGTATCTCAAATTAATAATCCTTTGCCATCAAGGATTCCACGCTAGAACTTGTTTGCACACATCTATTACGCTGGAGAAATAATTGACTTATATCTAAATGATGGATATTGGTGTTTGCTAATCCAACTAATCCATAAATATCAATCATCGACTCAACAACCTCAAATGGCTTCCAGTCTCCACTTTTCTCTCAGGAACAAGATTTCTGCAGTTTTGGAAAAATTTCGGCTACCTTTTCATACCTATAAAGCAACTTCCATAGGTATAACTCATCCACACTTGTGACCTTTTCACTGGGGTCGTTTCTTGACCTATAGGCCATCCTTCGATTTGAATCCTCTTGGATATTGCTACAAAAATGCATCTCCATGTCGCTGCCAACATTCGCGCTGCAAGTCCCTTCACAACTTCCTCAACATGCTAGAACTCCCTTCGATTACTACGTGACCCAACCACCGTGTCATGGATTGGCTTCAATGCAGATCCCAACCATGTGATTCAACCAACCATCAGATGGTGATCAGGGCATCAAATGATATATGAAAACAATAGGCTCCACACAATCTCTAATTTGAGAATGCTTCATTGAAAATTCCATGATCGTGGAACCATTTATGGGATCTCAAATCTATGCATCACAAGCCTGACATTGAGTTATTTGGCACAGATTTTAACGTTAGGAGAAACCCTTCTCAACTTCGTTCCCCACTGATCTGAAGTTTCCAAAATTCACCATGGGAAACACTTACGATGTATGCTTCGGACTCACCTTCACTGAGAAGAATCCAGATCCAGATCTAAATTCGGTTGCTTCTTCTTCTTATTTTTTTGTCAACACCATATTTATTACACCAGAAATTGAAAATACATGTTATGTCCTCTTCCACCATCGGATTCCTCCATGGTATTCCCTATTATTCCTGTGGCTTATGTTATCACCAAATCCATGAACTCACTCATGTTGTCGAGTCCACATACTCGGCTGTCCACCCACCATGCACTCGTATTCCTTGGCGATATAACTTAGTGCTACATTTGAAAATTTAGATTGAGCTTATCGCTTTGTTGATTTGCAGTCAGATCTCCCCATTCACCAGGCCATATAACCCTTAGCAACAAAATAAGCCAAAATGGCTCGGATGCCAGTTGTTAGAATTTACAGGAGAAATAATAAATAATTACCGAGAGGAATAATAAAACATAACTAGAAAAAAAACACATAAACATAAACACATATGTTTATCCAGGAAAACCCCAAATGCAGGGCAAAACCCAACCAATGAAATTTCATTAAGCATTGGCCAAAACCCTAGCCAATCTGGCCAAGTGAGCCTTCACAGCTCACCTTCAGGCCTACCTTACAATGAAGTCTTCCCAGCCTTTTATAGGCTCCATTACATGCAATAACATGGGCTGAAAACCATGGGTGCACAATACCATGCACCCCAAAACCACTACTATTTACCCTAGTCAACATTGACTCTATCCCAAGTCAAGTTTACCTAACAAGATCTAGGACTTGGCAGTTGATATCACTTGGTTTTAGTGATCTATTGGATGCATGTTTCTTGATGTTGTAGATCTACATATATGTAGATCTATTTAGTATATTTCTACTATAGATCAGGCCCTCAAAATCATATATTCAGTTCTCTGAAGGTTTCTCTCAGTGACACTTGTGTTCATTAATATGATATAGCCAGTGTTAGTGCATCTTAGTTCTCAGAATCAAGTTCCTTCAACAAAGATATGTTTAAGGTCACATTATGCATGTGTTAGCTTTTTTACTGCATTATGAAGAATTATATCAATAGATCATTTTACTCTTATTTTTTGAATCATCTAAAGACGATCTAAGAAGAAGAATTTGCAGGGTTTTCCCCTTAGTGGGTTTTTCCCTGGTCTCAAATCAATCCTGGTGTCTCTATGTGCTCATGCTTCTCTTCCTTTGTTCCTTTTCCTTTCGCTGCTAAGATCATGATGATGGTATTGTTATTTCTATATAGTTTCATATGTTGATTTGTATAATGATATAATATTTTTGGGTGAATTAACATGTTATTGAAGAAATGCAACAATCAAAGAAAAGAACAATGTAGCTCTATGGAAAATTAACATGGTATCAGAGTTATGCTGAAGGAAAGCCATGAAGATAACCCCCATGGAGACACTTTTATGGAAGCTATAAGAGGATGGTAAAGACCTAAAATAATTCTAGGGTATGAAGAATACTCTAGGTACTTAGCGGATAAGGATGTGATAGTAAGAGTTTGAGAGAAACCCTGGTTTATGGTAAGAGTCTTGAGATGTGATCTATGTGAAGAACATGGGATAAATTTGACAAATGACCTGGTTGTTGATAAAGTATTTGATTGAAGGCAACATTATTTTATGGTCTATGGATGGCTCTTGAAAGTTGGTTCAAGAGGGAGAGGGTCATCTCTCATTGAAGATAAGTATTCCTTAACTTATGACCATACTCTTGTTTATACATATGGATCTGATTAATGTTTCTATTCATTACTTCCTACATGTATATTTGAGCACCTGGATATTTCTAACCTCCTTGATGAGATGTGATGAGTGGATATCTCTTGAGGATCTTTTTAAATGTAGGAAATATGGCTAGATTTGTTAAAGGTAAAGAGGCACTTGAGCACCACAAGTTGCCTATGTGAAGGTGCACAGGTAATACCACAAGGTATGCATGGTATATTGTATTCTAGTTGTAACATTGATGGCTAGGTCAGCACTATGGTATGTTGAAAATGTCTTGTTCGCTAATGGCTCATGCATGCATATGAAATTGAATGGGATTTATGGTAAACCTGGTATTGATCATGACGATCTTCTTGATTCTGTGAGGCTACTTATTGTTGATCTTGGATGTAGTGCCATAACTTGATGTGTGGCTAACATCTATTGTTTTGAGATCTTGATTCTGACTCTAGTAAATGGTACTCTTGACTCTTGAAATGCATAAGAATTGTTGGATCTCTTATAGAATTTTACCTCATTAATATGATATTGATAATTCTTATGAGAAGCATGATTAAATCTCATCGAAAGAGAGATTGTACTTTTTTGGTTTATTAAATCACCTAACTTGATCATATTGATAACAATACACATGGTATTGGCAACCATGATGATAGAGGCATATCTATGAGATTGATGTTCCAGATCTCTGACTACCTGTGGTTATGACATATGGTGAAATTAACTGTTCTAACTTGATGTATTTTTCATAATGATGTGTTGTCACATCAGCCTATTGCCCTGATCTTTCAAGTCCAGCCCTTGATGAAAGATTGATGACATGATGTTGATTATCATGATAAATATGTGTTTATGATCTAACATATTTTTTGTTGCATAACTTCAATAAAGACAGGTTGATGACATGAATGAAAATTAAATTACATGTTCTTCTATTATTTACGAGTATCTGACATTGTTGATCTATAGCAGAGGTCTGAGCCTCTCTCACACAAAGGAAGTCCTATAGATGTGAATATTCCTGATAGACACATAATTGAAGTTTTGTAAAATGAATTTGGTCTATACTCTGAATCAAGGGAACTCTAACATGTCCTACCATTGTAAACTTATTTTTGAAGCTACTGGGTTAAATTGTTGATCAAAGTAAATAAAGTATTGAGCACGAAATCAGATGGTCACCTGGAATATGTCAGTTCTGCAGATGTGTTGCAGATAGCAGTAAGATCTCTCAACAAGAAAAATTTGTATATCTGAATCGAACTTGTGTTTGCAGGTGACCGAGAAATTCATATGGATATGTCATTATTTTTTAGGATTGTGCTACATGTTTTTGGGTGATTGATATAGATATGATGTTTTTGGAACTTTGACGTGATGTTTTAGAACTTTGAATTGATGATTGAGACATGTCTTTAGATTATAGAACTCTCTATTTGGACTTGATCTGTTGATTGTTGATTTCCTCTGATGACAATCCAATATGGGCATAGTGACCTTGAGTGTCATATGTGTGTTCAGAATTATGGTGCTTTATTGGCCTCCTTGATTCCTAGCACAATGGTTGTTGTGATTAAGTATGAAGATGGAACCTGCAAGACTTAACCTTGATGTATGAACTTGAATCTAGTGACGAAAATTCCTTGTAATGACATGTTAAATGACAGACTTGATGGCTTGACAGTAAATGAAGTCAAGACTTGACATGAGCACTAACTGTCACCTAGTTCAAAGAATTGATACTATGAAATCAATGTTTTTTATAATAGTTTTTGTCTAGCTTCTAAACTCTGATGAGATGAATTTATTGACACAACATTGATTTATGAGTATATTATTTTGGTAAGACATTATGCTTACCAAGAGTGTTGCATGATGCAAGCTCCTCGATTCATATTTTTCCATACTTGATAGTTATCTGATGAAATCAGGATAATGTGTACCAAGGTATGGCCTTGATTTTGATTATGGATTTGGTTTTACATAGTAATAGTCTACCCTTGACAAGTGATGAACCTCTGAAAATCTAAGAAAGAGGGAGATGGCTTCTGAATCTCGCAATGATGTACCATGGCATGATGAATCAATTTCTAGAATTTGGGAAAGAAATCCCATGTTGCAAGACTATTGAAATTTCCTTGTGTTGTTAGCGTTCTGTAATTTTCCAAAGATTGTGAGAACTAATCACATAGGCCAACATCAAACCAACTTTGGAAATTGGGATCTAGCCATGCCAGTTTCAGAGAGGGCTCTCTCTATAATATTTAACTTTGTTTGAATAATTTTTTAGGCTAGTTATGATAGTACTTGGGTTTTTGCGTTTTGTTTGGAGTTTTGGAAAATTGATTGTATTCAATGGATTAATGTATATTGGGCAATGGAGTCAAAATATAACTGGATAGTTGCATCAAATTTTCACAGAGTAAACACAGGGCAAGCTAGGAGTATTTACTAGATCTTCGGATTTATAAATGGATTATGACAGAAATATGAAAAGATTCAGCAGAACTAAAGAGCAATTAAGAATTCTTTAGTTTGGCTTTCAGTGGAAAACATTATGATTGCAAAGGCATCCATAATAAGGTACCTAGAAGTAAATCCTATTAATCATGCTTTCTTCTTTACAGTTGGAATTCAGATGATTATAATGAAACAAAAGAACAGAAGAAACACATTACCAGTATTTAAGCCACAAGAATCCTATGAATGGTCCAATTATTATTGATGCTCCATTGCTTTGAAAAAATCTTACAATACTCCAAAAGATAGTAATGATTCTGATCTCAATCAATTGACCCTTGATACTTCCAAAACTGAAGTATTTATACAAAAAAATTACAACAATATTGTCTCTAACAGACATGATATTTTAGAATTAAACTTGAACTAAAAACTATAACTTATTACAAAATTATAGTCTCTGTGGAATGCGTTGTGTAGAGCAGGTGTTGATGTAGTGGGACAATTTAGGACGTGGACCACCTTTCACTGATATGCTGGAAGAATGAATGTTGCGTTGGCTGATGAACTATTGTATGAAAAGAGTGTTGAATTCCTTTTATTGCCCTACTTGAGCTTTCTGTCTTTTTGTCACCTGAAATCCTTTTGGCATGTTAAAACCTTTTTTGTAAAAAAAAAAGGGTGAAAAACCAATATACCAGACTTGAAAACATTTAGATTTCAATTTTGAAGCCTCATCACATCCGCGCACTTCGCAATATTTAGATTTTAAGTTTATGAAAAATTTAATAGGAGATGTGATGCAAATTGGGAAGTGACGTGGAGGGATTGGTGGGACCGGACTGTAGCACAAATCACAAATTTTAATTTTTAGTTATAAGTGTGGAGGAGGTAAACAATAAAAAATGTGAAGTGTGAAGCGCGGGGAGGGAAGAGCTGATGTGGTGGGCCAACCGCCGCATCACAAGTTAAACCAAATAGATTGTGGGTATTTCAAAGGTAAGTTAAAACAAATGCAATGCGATATATCGCAAACCGGCAATCGCAGATTTTAAGTTTTGTTGTGATGGGAAAAGGTTTATAATATGTGATCTATGATGGATGGTGGGGAAAGAAAGGTGACGTGGAGGGATTTCCCACTTTAATCACAATCGGGGAATAAGAAGCAGGAGTAAACAATGATATAGCGGTGAAAAGTAAAGTAAAATGATATAGTGGAAAAATGTAAGGTTTAATGATTTTCAAAGGAAAATGAAATGGAAGGGAAGTGTGGCGGGTAAAATGGGTCCCACTTCATCGTATATTTTTCTTGGAAAGGTTTGTAGGAGATGGCAATCAAAGGTTTTTTGGGATTTGGCCTATGGGAAAAGTGATTTTGAATGTGCGGGATTATAATGAAATGTATGGAAATATATGAACAAGGAAGGAAATTTAAATAAAGGGAAATGAATGAAATGAAAGTATGGGGGGATATATGCTATGGTTTAAAACTTTAGGATATAAGTTAATAATCATAATTTAAACCATACAAATAAATTTTCCATAGGTGCATTTAGACTAGCAGCCTATCAAAAACCTTTAAAATGGAATGAAGCTTTTCTTTTTCTTTCTTGCTTCCCTAACATTTTACTTTGCCTTCTTTATTTAGAGCATCTACCACCTAACATTTTATTTTGCCTTCTTTATTTAGGGGCATCTAACGTCTAAAATTTTATTAACATGGATGCCTATGAAAATAATAATCTTCCTAACATGTTTAACTTTTTTATTCTTTTGCATCCATATATTACCTTATCATTTTGAAAATTATTCAACTACTTATGCTAACTTATCAAAAACAATGATGTTACAACATATCCCTTGGTTCAGATTATATTATTGAAGCAATGTTTATTTTCTATCTAACTAATTAACATTTCAAGTTTAAAAAGTTTGACAAATTATTTTTCGCTACCTATTAACAAGAAATTTAAACCTAATTCAATCATGCTTAAACTATATGATTGAATTCTATTGAATTTTTGTGGCATTTTAAACAAGCTGCGCACAATTTATTTTCAGAGATACTACAAACTAATAGTAGTGGCATTTGGATTGCAACACTTTCAGAATTTATTGTTTTTCTTCTTTTTTATGGGGTTCACATCTTATATTTTTTATTTATAAGATATACCCTCTTTTATTTTTTATGTTATTTCCTTTTTTCTTTTGAAAATTATTTGCAGATTGGAAATCATTTTATGAAATAAATTTGAAAAATAGAATAAAATCAGTCACCTTAAGATCCTATGAAATATAGGACCCTAACAGTGGCTCCAATTGGGGATGGCACTTCCATGCATTGAAGTGTCAAGAATCGGTGATCAATAGCCTTATCCTTCTGTGCATCTGAGTAATCTGTAATCTGATTCCTTTTCTGCTTCAAAAAATATTATGATGGTATGTTGATCATGCCCTAGGGCCTTCTCTTTGGGCTTCAACCTTAATCAGCGAAACATTAAATCCAATCTATGTTGACTATGATATTTACAATGATGTAAAAGAATCTTTAGACTAGGAAAAATAATGCTTCAACATCCTTCCATTTACAAGACCACCAAGTAACTCTGTTCCATCTATATCTGTGAGAAAAAATGCATTGTCACCCCTGAAAATTAATTTATAATATATGGTCCTTTCCATATATTATCAAAATTGTTATGCTTCCCTTTGTCTTCTCTCCTTCCATCCCATATTAAAACTTTGTCACCAATAGAAAAATCAGCTACCTTGGTACTTTTGTCAAATATTTTCTTGATATTTTCCTAGATGAGTTGTGTTCTATTATACACCTCTTCTCTTGTTTGCTGCAACTGAATGGTTTGATGGATCCTTCTGAGTACATCATTTGGTTCCACTTGTAACTCTTGCATTATCTTCATCATTGGCAATGCTAGCGAGGATGGAAAAACAACATCCATTCCATAGACAAGTTGGTATGGTGACATACCAATGGACTTATTTGTAGTAAGCCTATCAGCCCAAAGTGCATTGACTAACTTATTATGCCAAGACCTTTTATTCTGTTCTAATAACTTCTTGATGATGTTTATGTTAGGATATTTTGACACATAGGAAATAGTTAAGAATAACTTAGTCTAGTGTAGAGTTAGGTAAAGTGTGTTTCTTTACCATGTACATTTGTAACTTATAATCCAACGGTTATCTCTCACCTCAGTATTAATTACACTTGATCCGTGGCTTAGCAGCCAATTGGTCCATGATCTCTATTTAAAGGGAATGGAGGGTCATTTTTCCGGTAACCATTTATGAGAGAAATATATGTAACTTTTCTTTTATATTAATAAATTCCCTGAAGTGGCCACGTTGGCTCAGGGCATGGACTATTTCACTCTTTGAGGGTTTTAACCACGTGATTATACTGGTGCACTGATTTGTGATCTATTTGTGAGCAGTGACCTTTGGTTCTTGATCCACGAAACTTACCCTATAAATTCCTACATGGTATCAGAGCTATTCTGAGGGGCCACATCCATTGTTGATCAAAATCCGAAGCTGGTTTGACTGCATGCGAATGCCGTTTTGTAGATATACTATTTCTGAACATTTTTGGGCTTGGAGAACTACTCGGTTGTGTCTAGAGCATCTGTTACAGTGAGGAACGCCTTTCGTTTCATGCGAAAAGGCTTCTGGCTGCCCAAGTTATGTCAGTTTAGATCTTGAGGTATAAAGCATCTATTTTGCAGTTATATTTGTTAATAGTTCTGCTTATTTCGATTTTTTTCATGTATTAAGGTTTTATTTATTTGTCGGATTTGTACCCTCTTCTCTGTGTATGCTCTTTGTTGTGTGCCCCGTGCAATCTCGGGAAATTAGAAACAGGAAAAATAGATTTTTTTTGCTACGTATGCTCTTTCCCCATGTCTTTGTGCGATCTCGGGAAATCAGAAATAGTGAAAAAATTTGATAGTTGCCGATAAGGCTAACCGAGAATCTAACATTCTATCATAAGAATTTTCATTTCATTTTTTTTCTTGTTTTTGTGCAGGAAAATGCACGCACACCTCCAACAACAACAACAACAACAACAATCCCCCCTTCCTCCTTTCTAAAATAACATAATCATTTTACTATCTCACTTGGTGAGGGGTTAGTTTATGAGAATAGAGGTCTTGGGTTCAAGTCTCCTTCTCAAGCTTCTTTTGTAAAAAAATTTTGTTGAAAGGGGTGAAATTATTTTTTTAAAGAGCCGCACTTCATCCCATTCCCGTAACTATTCAGCATCTACAACTCAGTTTTTTTCAAAAGGCATACCTTCTTCATCCGGAAGTTGTTTTTCGAGCTGGTTTTTTTTGAAACGGCCTAATTTTTCGAGATATTTTCATTGGAGATTTAGTTTCAGCTTTTCTCAGCTTCAGTTTAAAAAAAAAAAAATGGAAAGTGCATGCCCAGTTATTCTTAACAACACCAATTATTTCCAATGGCTACCTCACATGGTAGATATACTTAGAAGTAAAGGGATTTATAGAATAGCCACAGGGCTAGAAACTAAACCTTCTGAAGATGATAAAGTTTCTAAATGGGAAAATAAACAAGATCAAGCTCGAGGGTTGATAGGAATTTCCATTGCTCAAGACCTTCGATTTCATATCCTTAACATTGACACCCCTCATGAAGCCCTGGACAAGCTAAATACTGTCTTTGGCATTCAAAATCAAATCAGGGCCCATCAACTTGAAAATGAGTTGCTTACTTTGGACCCCAATAATTTCTCTTGTATTGAAGATTTTTTTTCCAATTTCAAGACTCTCGGAGTTTTTTTATAAGGTTGTAAGGTAAAAAAGGAAGATGGTAGCCTCATCTATTGCATTATTACTAAGCTTGGCCCTGCATACTCTGTATTTTTTTCCACCTTCCATTCCACTAGAGAAGCCATCATTTCTTCAGGAACCACCTACAAGAATCCCTCTTTTGATGCCTTTTGTGATTCTTCGATAAGAGAACAAGAAAAGCTTTTACACCTTGGTCTTATCACTCCTGGAAACACTTCTAAGAAAGCCTTAGCAGCCCAACATTAATCATATCAAAAGAATCCCAAGAAGCAGTATCCTAAAAAGTATGGTCCGAAACCAAACAAGGGTCCTAACCAATTTCAGCCACAAACTGAAAAAGCAACTCACAAAAATGATAAGGCATATAAAAAAAAAGGAAAGAACACAGATAGACATTGCAAATTTTGCAATCGTGATGGTCATTTAGAGTCTAAATGATTTAAGAATATGGAAGCCTTAGAAGCAGCAATGAAGAAGCACAACATCAATTTGGAGCACTCTTCACCTTCATCTTCAGGAATGGCACTTTCTGCTTGTGGTTGTCAAGCATCAAGATCTGATTATGCATTAAATGTATCTTCTTCTTCCCCTTCTCATGAGTGGCTCATTGATCCTAGAGCTTCTTACCACATGGCTAAAAATAAATCCATGTTTTCTTCTTTAAATGATTGTAACACAAAACATATTTATGTTGGTGATGATAGATCTCTTAGTGTTGTAGGATCTAGAACCATTCATCTAGATAATGGTCATTTTAATGATGTACTATGTGTTCCTACCTTGTCATGCAACCTTCTATCTGTTTATTAGATAACTCATTCAGGTGAAGGGAAAATAGTAGAATTCTCACCTCATGATGTTATAGTCAAGGACCACAAAGATCCTAAACATATTTTAGCTACTGGCATTGTTGATGATTCCACAAGGTTGTATAAGTTTGACAACTTTGGGTCATCATCTCTTCCCTCTGTTTTTGTTGGTCATAATGATGATGTGAGAAAATTTTGGCATGAGCGATTTGGTCACTTAAACTATCGCTCCCTTCAAACTCTATGTAAGGAAAATATGGTGATGGGCTTTCCTATGGTATCTTGCCGGGATGGTGTTTGCTCCAGATGTGTACTCGGAAAACATCATCGTGATAGTTTTGACAAGCGTGCCTCTTGGCACACTTCATCCCCTTTGCAGCTTGTGCACAGTGATTTAAGTGGTCCACTTCCTGTTGTTTCTTTCTCTAGTTGCAAGTACTTCTTAACCTTCATTGATGATTTTTCCAAACGCACTTGGGTATATTTCTTAAAACTCAAGAGTGAAGTTTTTAGCATGTTCTTGGCCTTTAAGGCCTTTGTTGAGAAACAATTTGGACATCAAATTCTTAAGTTAAGATCAAACAATGGTGGACAATATGTTAACAACAAATTTATCAACTTCTACACTGAGCATGGCATTCAATTGCAACATACTGTTCCATATAATTCACAACAAAATGTTGTATTTGAAAGGAAGAATTGCACCTTAAATGAAATGGCTAATTGTATGCTTCAATCTAAAGGATTTGGTCTCAATTTTTGGGCAAAATCCATTAACTGTAAAAATTACATAGTAAATCACACTCCTACTAAGTTTTTATAGAATATAACTCGAGAAGAAGCTTGGAGCTCAATCAAAATAGATGTAAGTCACTTTCATGTTTTTGGAAGTGATGCTTGGGCCCATATTCCAGATGCGAAACATAAAGCCTTAGAACCTATGAGTGAAAAATGTATTTTTGTTGGATATTCTGAAGATGTCAAAGGATATAGACTTCTTCAACCAAAATCCAAAAATATAATCATTATAAGAGATGTAAAGTTTGATGAAAATATATTGGCCTACGAGCCTAGTTCGGCGGGTGTGCCACCTTTGCCCTGTGAGCCTGATTCGGCATATGTGCCACCTCTCTCTCTCTCTTCTATTTTTAATAGCATTCCTTCTAGTTCATATGATGAGAGTGAGGATGAAAATCCTCCTCGAGCTCATGAAATTGTTCCTTATACTCCACTGCTTCCAAGATGGGTCTGCTCTACTCGGGATGCAGCAAGTTCTCTTGCAGGTGACCCTGCCGATCGACGACGTACACATTCTTAGTTCGAAAGAGCCTCTTCCTTATTGGCTCAAGTTACAGAAAAAATTGATCCAGAAACCTTTGAAGAAGCCTCCAGTCATCCAGATTGGGATGAAGCTATGTATGAAGAGTATCGTTCCTTATTGGGAAACAATACTTGGGATCTTGTTCCTCTTCCAAAAGGAAGAAAACTTGTCAGATGTAGATGGTTTTACAAAAAAAAAATTGGACCAGATGGAAAAGTGGATAGACATAAAGCTCATCTTGTCGCTAAAGGTTTTTCACAAGTTGAAGGCATTGACTATACTGAAACCTTCTCCCCTTTTTCCAAAATGAATTCTATCTGCCTTGTTATTTCCCTTGTTGCCTCCTTTAAATGGGAAGTCCATCAGATGGATGTTAAATTCGCCTTCTTACATGGAGATTTGCATGAAGAAATATACATGGAACAACCCCCTGGCTTTATCCAAAAAGACTTCAACTTTTTTTGTCGCCTTAGGAAGTCTCTCTATGGTCTCAAACAAGCTCCTCAGGCTTGGTATGCCAAAATGGATATATTTCTCTTAGATAATGGATTTTATAGGTGTCATTTTGACAACATTGTCTACACCAAGAAGGTGGGTAATTCCTTCACCATCCTTGTTCTTTATGTTGATGATCTTATCCTTACTGGTAGTGATCCAAACCATATAAACCATGGGAAGTCTAGCCTCAAAAAGAAGTTTGAAATGACAGACTTAGGACACTTGCATTATTTCCTTGGTCTTCAAGTCTTGCAATCCAAGGAAGGCATTACCCTCTCTCAGTCCAAGTATGTTTGTGATCTTCTACACCACTTTCACATGGAAGACTGTAACCCTACCCCTTCTCCCTTTTAGTCTGGAGTCAAGCTTTCAGTCAACTGTACTACCCATGAAGTTGATGCTACCTTATACTGTCAACTTGTTGGTAAACTTTTGTATCTAACCCATACTCGTCCTGAACTTTCCTTTTTCGTTGGTCTTGTCGCTTGGTTTATGCACCAACCTCATGAAAGTCACTGGAAAGCAGCTAAAAGAATATTTTGATATATTCTAGGTATAATTCAGTTTGGGATTCATTACAGTGTAAGAGAATCTCCCTTGTTGATTGGTTTCACTGATTCTGATTTGGTTGGTGACCCTAATGATCGGAATTCCACTACAGGATATGTATTCACTCTTGGTTCAGGACCTATTACTTGTTCTTGTAAGAAAAAAAGTGCCATCTCCCTTTCTTTAGTAGACACAGAGTATCGTGGTGCAGTTGAAGCCAGCAAGGAAGCCATGTGGCTTCATCAGATCCTGTCTGAATTTGGTCTTCATCAGCAGCATCCAACTACACTTTGGTGTGATAATCAAAGTGCCATTTAGCTACGTAAAGATCCAGTTCATCATTAGCGTATGAAACACATTGAACTCCACATACACTTCATCAGAAAGCTCATTCATGATCGTCTTCTTGAAGTGTAGTATTTTCCGACCAATGATTAAGTAGCCGATATCTTTACGAAGGCTCTCACAGAAGCGAATTTTACCAAACTTCGATCCATGCTTGGAGTTTAGGAAAGTTGTCATTAAGGGGGGATATGATCTAATGCCTCCTTCCTTCTCCTATTGTGTCACTTTTGTAAATCCTTCAATCCTATTCCAATTTGTTCTTAAGGGGGGGATGTTAGGATATTTCGACGCATAGGAAATAGGCTCCTTTTGTGTCACCTTTGTAAATCCTTCAACCCTATAATTTATTCTTAAGGGGTGTTGTTAGGATATTCCGAGACATAGGAAATAGTTAAGAATAACTTAGTCTAGTGTAGAGTTAGGTAAAGTGTGTTTATTTACCATGTACATTTGTAACTTATAATCCGACGGTCATGATTTGTAGTAATCCAATGGTTATCTCTCACCTTGGTATTAATGGCACTTGATCTGTGGCTTAGCACCTGATTGGTCCATGATCTCTATTTAAAGAGCATGGAGGGTCATTTGTCCTGTAATTGTTTATGAGAGAAACATATGTAACTTTTCTTTTATATTAATAAATTCCCTGAAGTGGTCGTGTTGGCTCAGGGCATGGACTATTTCCCTCTTTTAGGGTTTTAACCACATGATTATACTGGTGTACTGATTTGTGATCTGTTTTTGAGCGGTGACCTTTGGTTCTTGATCTATCGAACTTACCCTGTAAATTCCTACAGTTTACTAGACTCTTATTGGATTATTCAGCTAGTGCATTACCTTGTGGGTAATAGGTTGTTGAATGTGCTAAATAAATGTGATATTTATTACAGAATTCAATTATCTTTTTGGATTTAAAAGCTGCTGCATTGTCAGTGATGATTTTCCTAAGGCAGCCAAATCTGGACAGGATATTGGTCTCAAGGAACTTGGTAATAACAACACCTATGGAATTTCTGGAAGGGATGGCTTCTATCCACTTAGTGAAGAATCTGTGGCTTTTAAAATCCACTTGTGTTGGGTAGAGGAAGGAGGATGGATTTCACCTATGAAATCCAAACCCTATTGTTGGAATGGGCTTTCAAAAGAAATGGGTTTTAGTGGCAAGGGCAGAAGTTTCTTTTGCCTTCAAAAATTTGACACTTGTGGCAGGTTGTGATTTTCTTATGAACATCAGAAAAATGGTTAGGCCAGTAAAAACTAGCCCTAAGAATTTTATTAGTAGTAGTCCTCCAATACAGGTGGCCACCACAGTCTCCTTCATGAAAATCATGCATAATCTTGTCTGCATCATTCCTCAACAAACATTTGAGTAATAGGCCACCAGAATCTTTCCAATAAAGCACATTATCAGTGATGCAAAATTTTACTGCCTCTAATTTCAGAAATCTAGCTTTATTTTTTGTAATACCAGGAGGAGAATTTAAATTAAACAATACGTAAAGTAGGTCTGCATACCAAGGAGAATTTGAAAATTCTTCATTGATCTGTGGAGTCGCATGTTCCTCTTGATCATCCAAAGTTTCCACCAAGTTTATGTTCAGAGCTTGAAAATTGGCCTTAGCCATAAGCTAGGCAAGTCCTTGCCCTTTAATTAGTTTGGTAGGTTTTATTTCCACATCATACTCTAAAATAACTACAATCCATTTTCCTGTTTTTCTATCTGGTCCATTCTACGTTAGAATATCCTTTACCAGAACATTAGGTACATAAGAAATTATATGTGAATGCAGAATATGAACTCTAAAATGTTTAATTGCTTTGACTAGTGAAAAATCTTGTTTTTCCATGATGTTGTACTTGAGAGAAGCATCTCTTAAAGATATGTTGAAGATGGCTATTGGCTGTTGAAATCCTTCGCTATTTTTCTGCAGTAAAATAGCTGCAACAGTGTGCTCAGAAGCAAAAGAAAATATTATAAAATCTTGAATAAAATCTAGAATGAATAACAGTGGTGCTTTAGTTAATGTCTGTTTTACCATGTCAAAATATTTCCTAGCCTCTATGCTCTATTTGATCTCAGAATCTTTCTTGAGCATATTGGTTATGTTTCTAAGGAGTTCAGCAAAATTAAAGATAAATTTTCTCAGAATAATTGTTTTTCTTGTGAAGCATTGAATTTCTTTAATGTTTCTTGGGGGACTAGTCCTTAGGATTGCTTCAATTCTCTTAGGTGTTGAAATTTGGTTACCGGAGGACAGGTGGTTCCCTAAGGCTTTGATCTTTGGCCTAGGGAAAAGTGTCCAAAAGAATTTAATTTTTCTCCTAAAGTGACTTTATAAAGTTATAAAGCCAAATCTAATTTAAAAGTGACTTTAAGTGATAAAGTTACTAAAGTCTAATTTTAAAGTGACTTTAATAAAGTCAATGTGAAATTAGAAAGGGAAAAGTGACTTTGGAAATAAATGACTAAGTGGGTCTTTATAAAGTGGGGTGAATTAAAAAATAGAAAGTGAGATTTAAATGAGCATTTAATCTCAGCCCTAGATCTAAAGCTATCTCAACCATTGGATTTAGGAGTTCCCCAAAAGTCACTTAGGGTTAGGTTAAAGGAGGAAAAGGAGGGAAAATGTCATTCATTCTTTCATGAGTAGATTTAGAAAAGGAGAAGGAGAGAGAAAAGGAGATTTTTGGGCAGTGAGGAGGAGGAAGACAAAACTTTGCACACAAACCGAGGTAGCACTTCATCGAATCTATACAGCAAGGAGAGGCACAAATTTCGAGGCAAATTTGGGCATGAGTTTCAAGGCATACCGTACAACAGATTTGGCACGTATTCCAAGGAGGCCGTACAGTAAGGTTTGGCACAAATTTCGAGGAGCAGGTTGCTGATTTTATGGCACATTTTTCAAGGCAGTCCATACAGTAAGTTTTTGTACTTATGCATGAAAATCGAGGTAGAAAATCGTATAGTAGCTTTGCTGTTTTCTCTGCACGAAAATCGAGAAATCCGTACAACAACATTTATTGTTGTTTGCATAGTTTTCGAGATAGTTTGTACATCAGCATTTAATGCTATAAATTTTGGGCATAGAATTCTAGGAGGCCATACAACATTTATTGTTGTTCTTGTTTTTGCTGTGTACATGTTTTTCGAGGCGGTGGTTAAGCACGAAAACGAGATAAGTTGTATTTATTACTTGCTGAAATTTTTCTGAGTATTTATCTCTCACTGTAAAAGCATTTTCCAGAAATAAAAAGGAGCTTTCGAATTGGTTTTCCCCAAGAGTTGTAGGGGGTTTTTCCAGGGTCACATTGGCCAAAAATCAGCGTGTCAAAATTTTTGTGTGTGGCTGATTTATTTTCCAAGTTTTTATTTCTGCATTTCAGCATTGTGAAATTTCCAGAATTTGTGTTTTCAGAAAATATTTATTTTTCCAGCTTGTTGAATGTATGGCTATGGGAATGGGCATTTAACTTTATGGGGAAAATAAATGGAAATTGAAAACCAGAGTGGGTATTAAAATTTCTACATTAGGGTCAATTCTAACTTTATATTTTGATATGATATGTCCTAACAATTTGCCTTCTTCCAAGCCAAATAGTGTTTTCTTAGGATTTAAAGATATGCCAAATTTCCTCCATTTCTCAAAGACTCATCTCAAATGTCTCAAGTGTTCTTCATCAGATTTTGAATACACAGTTATATCATCCAGATAGATCACAATAAAGAGGCCAATCTCTCCTGAAAATGCAATTTCCATTGCTCTTTCGAACGTGTCCCCTACATTCATCAGTCTAAAAGGCATTTTCACATACATGAAAGTGCCCCATGGAGTGGTAAAAGTTGTTTTATCCTGATCTTCTAGATAAACCAAGACTTGGTTATAGCTAGAGAAACCATCTAGTAATGATATCCTACTTGATCCTATCACCTTTTGTAATATATGGTCCATTTTGGGTAAGGGATAGTTATCTTTTAGGGAAATCTTATTCAGGTTTCTGAAGTCAATGCACAACCTGATTTCTCAGTTTTCATTCTGATTGGTACTATGTTTGACACCCATTTTGAATATCTGAGAGGGACAATTATTTTAGCATCATACATTCGTTTAACTTATTTCTCAACTAAAGGTAACAAAATTGGATTTATCCTTTGAAGTTTTTGTTTGAAAGGCTTTTGTTCTTCCTTAATTGGAATTTTGTGCTGAATGATGCTGGAATCATAAAATTTTAGGGTCTCATAACTCCAAGCGAACACATCAATGTATTCTTTGAATAGGGATATATATCTCTATTTGGTGACAAAAGGTAATGTTTTTGATAGTTTAATCATCTTTGGGTTTTGTTCAGTACCTATGTTACATTCCTCAACTTTTTCTCCTATGGGCTCAATTTTAGGATTCTTTACTACATTATTGAAGTCAAATAGGTCTTATAATGGAGCTAATCCTTGGGCCAAAACATTATCTTTTAGTTGAATCATTTCAAAATCTTCTTTTTCATGATCTATTTCAAGAATTTCTAATTTACGCACACTTTCATCTAAATGATTATTGACATCTAGTCTATCACACTGTTTTACCAAAGGATTATATAAAACTATTTGTTTTTCTACATGATCTTCCAGTTTCATTTTATTTTGTTCCTGATTATCCAAATCTAACAGTGTTTCCTCAAACTCATCTTTTGATAATATGAAATTTTTGATATGTTTCTCATTTCCGAAAACTTGCCAGTATCGCATGTTATCTGGTACTACAGGGGGGTGTTTTATTTCAATTGTGTGTGGTTTGTTTGGGTGAGGTATTTTACAAGTACTTGTGGAAATAGCAAGAATATTAGCTATGGCATTTTGAGTTCTTGAAATTACTACTAGATCATATTCCACTAAAGTATCTAGGAAATGGTGCACCGCATTTCTGTAGGCTCTCAGTCTAGGGTGTTTAGCAGCATATTCTCCTTTTACTTGTTTGATGATTAATTCTAAATCTTCCTTCACATCAATCCTTTTGGCACCTAATTTCTTAAGTAATTTCAAACCTAACATCGCAGCTTCATATTGAGAAATATTGTTGGTGTACTGAAAATTAAGTTTACAGGAATGCCCTTCACAATGATTATTGGATGGATTAGATAACCAGATTCCTGCTCCAGAGCCTTCTTTACTACAAGCTCCATCAAAGCTCATATTCCAGAATAGTTCAGGAGGAGGATCTAATTGGTTGAGTTGAACTAGGTTTTCATCAATGATATTTCCAAATTGTGCTTCAATTTCAGCAACATTGAATAATATGAATGAATCCAAATCAGTGTGAATAGAATATAGAGGGTAATTATGAGGTTTTTCTTGACTGCTTATCATATATTTCATGAGAGTTTCTCTATATAACCTTCTCTGCCGACCAAAAAGTGGTATTGTAGCATAGTTCATATCTAGTTGAAGGGTTCCTTGTAACTTTTCTCCCCAAGAACGTGATAAAAGCATGCCATATTTAGGAGGAATAGCTGCTACGACAATGTCCATAACTAGGCTTTTGGTTGGTATTTGAGACAAAGTTACACACAGGTCCTTGATGAGGCCTAAACACTTCACTTTACTTGAATCAAATGAATATATATCTTTGTAAGGCCTAGTGATGACAAGACCTAACTTTTCCATTACAACTTTGGGAAATAACTTGTGTGAAGCACATGAATCCAACATAGAATTATGTAGGATTTTATCATGTATGTTCAAGCTGACATAGAAATGAGGGATTTCTCCTTCTTGTAACTTACCATCTACTTCTAGACCAAAAAATAATGCTGGTTGATCATCATTAAGGTTGAGAGTGTCTGTAGTTTGTCCTATCTTGAGTACTTCCATTACCTGA
Organism: Pinus albicaulis; assembly: GCA_034641835.2. NCBI lineage: Eukaryota > Viridiplantae > Streptophyta > Pinopsida > Pinales > Pinaceae > Pinus > Pinus albicaulis. Next base: position 962,016,969 of record CM076581.1, on the reverse strand, counting down.
GTTCTGTATGTTTGTTTTTTCATTAGCTATGTCAAAGGGATGGGAATTTTGAGTTTGGCTAGTTCGTTTTCAAGATTAAATAATGATTGAATCTTCACAATATTGGGAATGTCAAGTAGATCGACAGTTTCTTTAGATTTGAGTAGGGTTTATTGACTGGTAGTTGAAACATCAGTTTGATTTGGTTTAGACACAAAATCAATTGTCTTTTTAGTAGAAACCTCTAAAGGTTTCTTTCCAGGAGTTTCACCAAATTTCTTAGAAGAATTTTCTACTGTTTTCTCAGGATATGAATCAGAGGTAATTTTGGCAAGTTGATCAGTGTTTTTCTTTGCAGTATTGTCAGAAGTTTTTCTACTTCTAAGATTATATTGTTTTTGAACCTCCATAATGGCGTTCTCAAATCCCTGTTTGTATTCTTCAAATTATTCTGACTCACGCTCTGTTTGGGCTAATGAAAATAGTTGTTGGTCTTCTTCTATGAGAAAAATAGTATCATTATTTTGTAAACCAAACAAATTTATTTGGTTTTCTTCTTCCTCTTGAGGGATACCTTCATTTTCATCAGCATAATTGTCCTAAAAAGGGGGTCTAAATTTTTGGTCAAGTCCCCTTTGTTTAATCTGTGGTTGATTTCTTCTATTGAATTGATTTTGATTTTGGGGAGGGTTTTGATTTTCCCTAGGGATGTTTCTATCAATCACCATTCTTTCCATTTCCCTCACTAAAGAATCTATCTTGGCATCAGTGTTAGAGTTTGATGCTTCTTCTTTTATGGTAACTCTCTTCTCAGCCCTCATTCTAGCTCTTTTGGCCAACAAATTGGCCTCTACACTAACTTATATGGTCTGTGTTTCATCTAAGGTGTTAGGATTTCTCTCTCTTAACTGATAAGCTATGTTTGTTTCAAAACCATCTGGAAACTTAATCAGCACTAGTCCTTCGAGTGGTTTTATGCAAGTAGGAATAGCATTATAAATAGAGTTGAATCTAGCACAATAATCTTGCACACTCTCTCCAGTATCTCTTTTGATATTTTCGTATTTTGAGAGAATTTGGAGGGGTTTCTTTTTGACTTGCCATCTATCTAGAAATTGACACTGTAGGACTACTAGATTATTGATGGAAGCAGCTGGTACAACTATAAACCATTTCCTAACTTCACCTCCAAGGGTTTGAACAAATAACCTCATCATAACATCATCAGCATCAATCTCATAGCGATCAAAGAAATCATTCATTATGTCTACATGATGCTGAGCAATAATGGGTTGGGTGTTATCAAATTGGGGTATTTTGGATTGATCATCTTGGGGCATAGCCCCTAGATTTTGAGGGAGAACCAAGGGAGAATAACGTGCAACCATGATTGGAGGTGGAGGGTTGATAGGTGGTGGAGGAGGTGGAAAAGGATGAACTACGTGGAGGAAAGGATGGATGAAGTGATGGAGATGAAGGCTTTAGAGTTTTTATGAGAGGTTAAGTAGTATAATTTTTAGAAGAGGTTGGATTCACTGATATTTGTTGAACTATTTGGGATGCAATGGATGAAACAGAAATATTTAACGTAGACAATTCTACAGATTGTTGGAGATAATCACCTGTAACTGCTGAAGTGAAGTCTAATACCAAATCTTTGCAAATCTTAAAATCCTGAACAATTTTTTGATCAGATTTTGTTAAATAAGGTAGACTTTTAGGTGAATCTGGATGCAGAATAGATTGGTTAATGACTAATTTATCTTTCCAATTTTGGGATTTTCTTCTAAATAGGCTTTGTTCAAACTTTAAATCAAATTCGATATCTTGTAAGGTATCAAGCTTAATAGGAATGGATTGTACTCTTGGGAGAGGATTATTACTTCCATAGATTTCTGATGAACTACTCTGTTTGACTGATTTCTGTGAAGTATCCTTAGCTCTTTTTCCAATCCTTTGAGGATCATCCACTATTTCAGGAGGTTTGGAATTAGGATGGAACCTTGTATAAGGTCTCTTGGAAGCCAATTTTGAAAATCAAAACACACACTACAAAATGTAACTCACACCAATATTTTGAACTTGAAATTGCACACTATATTTACAGAAAATAAAAAAGATAGCAATCACTATGAAATATTAATACATTTATTATTTAACCAGAGATTGAATTTCAAAAGAAATTATGATTGATTTCAATTATTCCCTAGTATGGTCGCCATTATGTTAGCATTTTGTAATTTGCTAGAGATTGTGAGAACTAATCATATAGGCCAACATCAAACCAACTTTGGAAACTAGGATCTAGTCGTGCCAGTTTCAAAGAGGGCTCTCTCTATAAGATTTAACTTTGTTTGAATAGGTTTTTAGGCTAGTTATGATAGTACTTGGGGTTTTTCGTTTTGTTTGGGGTTTTGGAAAATTGATTGTATTCAATGGATTAATGCCTATTGGGAAATGGAGTCAAAATATAACTGGATAGTTGCACCAACTTTTCACAGAGTAAACACAGGGCAAGCTAGGAGTATTTACTGGATCTTTGGATTTATAAATGGATTATGATAGAAATATAAAAAGACTCGGTAGAACTAATGAGAAATTAAGAATTCTTTAGTTTGGCCTTCAGTGGAAAACATTATGATTGCAAAGGCAGCCAAAATAAGGTACTCAAAAGTAAATCCTATTCATCACGCTTTCTGCTTTACAATTGGAATTCAAGTGATTACAATGAAAGATGAAAATTAAACAAAATAAAAGAAGAAACACATCACCAGTATTTAAGCCACAAGAATCCTATGAATGGTCTGATTATTATTGATGCTCCAGTGCTTTGAAAAATATTACAGTACTCCAAAAGACAGTAATGATTATGATCTCAATCAATCGACCCTTGATACTTCCAAAACTGAAATATTTATACAAAAAATTACAACAATACCGTCTCTAATAGACATGGTATTTTTATGCTTAAACTTGAACTAAAAACTCTAACTTATTACAAAATTATAGTCTCGGTGGAATGCGTTGTGCAGAGCAAGTGCTGATGAAGTGGGACAGTTTAGGACGTGGACCACCTTTCACTAATATGCTGGCAGAATGAATGTTGTGATGGTGGATGAATTTTTGTATGAAAAGAGTGTTGAATGCCTTTTGCTACCCGACTTGACCTTTCTGTCTTTTTGTCACCCGAAATCCTTTTTCCATGTTAAAACCTTTTTTTTCAACAAAACAACATGAAAAACTAATATACCGGACTTGAAAACTTTTAGATTTCAATTCTGAAGCCCCATTGCATCCACGCATTTCGAAATATTTAAATTTTAGAGTTTAAGTTTGTGAAGAATGTAATCAGAGATGTGATGCGAAGTGGGAAGTGACGTGGAGGGATTGGTGGGACCGAACCGCAACGCAAATCGCAACTTTTAAGTGCGAAGTGCGAAGCGTAAGGAGGGAAAAGCTACTGTGGTGGGCCAACCGCCACATCGCAATTTAAACCAAATAGATTGCAAGTATTTCAAAGGTAAGTTAAAACAAATGCAATGTGATATATCGCAAACCAGCAATCACAGATATTAAGTTTTGTTCTGATGGGAAAAGGTTTATAATATGCGATCTGCAATGGATGGCGGGGAAGAAAAGGTGATGTGGATGGATGGCCCACTTTAATTGAAATTAGGGAATAATAAGCGAGAGTAAACAATGATATAACGGTGAAAAGTAAAGTAAACTGATATACCAGAAAAAGGTAAGGTTAATGCTTTTCAAAGGAAAATGAAATGGAAGGAATTGTGGCGAGTATAATGGGTCCCACTTCATCGTATATTGTTCTTCAAAAAGTTTGTAGGAGATGGCAATAAAAGATTTTTTAGGATTTGGCCTATAGGAAAAGTGATTTTGAATGTGCGGGATTATAATGAAATGTATGGAAATATATGAACGGGGAAGTAAATGTAACATCAAACCAAGCTTTGGAGCCCAAGGACCTAGCCTTCCTGGACTCAGAGAGGGCTCTCTCTATATGTGTAAAAGATGTCGGTGTGTTTGCTTATGTTGTTCTGATATTAGGCTAGTTATGAAGTGAGTTTTTGATTTTTTGGTTTTTTAAGTTTGTGAGGGATAAAACTGATCAAAGATATAAAAATGGATAACAAGAAGTTAGATCAACTGGGCTATGGGGTCAAACAGGTCGAGGAAGCTATCCGATGATGATGTAAGGTTGCCGTAGGGCCGATTTGATTCAAGGTAGAAAGGACCTTTGGGAAAAATGGAGTAAATGGACATCAAGTTTGTGAAAGACGAGGGATTTCAAGTGTAACTAGTTGATAGCAGACATAAACATGTTATAGCAAGCCATTAATCATGTTAAATGTAACTATGAGCTAATTAATACATAGAAATCAAACATTCCAGCCATGCATAGAAGTATAAGACCTTCTAACTTCGGGAAATGGCTATCAGACTTTGGGGAAAACACAAAAGACAGATTAACAACTCATAAAACTATGCCGGAATGCCTAAACACAGTATTTAAGTTATTGGGCACTTGGAAAAACAAACTTTCATAGTTTTAGGCAAAGGGCTAGATCGGGACTAGGCCTCCTTGGTTCAACAAGATGATAAGCTAATCAGTCAAAGAGATAGTTTCATGGACAGAACTATGGATAGTCATAGGTAAGCAGGGCACACCATACATCCTACTCAACATGCATAGAACTTATGAACAAAACTAGCAACAATACCTTAAGTTACTAAAGAGCAGTTAAGAATTCTTTAGTATAACTAAGGAAGAAGAAAACATAAAGCTATGAAGATTCAGGAATTTTGAGGTGCCTCCATGGGCATATCTCAAACTTAATCTCTACTGATCTATAGCAGCAAGAAGCATGTATCATGAATGAAAACTAGAATACAACAACAAAGCAAGAAACACTATACCATTCTACCATGTCATGGAATCCATCAACAATCCTTCATCATTCATCAAAAAGCATCCAAGAGGCAGTCCAAAATCATAACACAAGTATGTTCTTCAAAGCTCATATGACCAATATATTGATTCTTCTCTCAAGTTCAGCCTCTTTTTTACAATGAAACCCATGGAATAAATAGGCTTGAGGAAGGAAAACCTCATGAAGCAACTAGCTATCCCATTGGCCAAGTCAAAATATCTAAACTTGTCCTTGAGGCTTTGCAAAGCCCAAGGCACAAAATATCCCATAAAATATCTAAAAAATGCTAAAAACGGAAATTATATTGACTTTACATCACTTCCCAAGTGTAAAAATAGCTAAACGCACATTTGGAAAAGGCAGATTTTTGAGGTTCAAAAATTACAAAAATACTTCAAATTTATATCAGGAAAAGGTCCCCTGACTTGCCGGAAACATTTGGCAGCCTTCCCAGTGTCGAAACGGGGCTCATGATGGCCCGTTGGAAATCTCTCTGTGTCTACTTTCCAGCGCAACTGAAATCACTACAATCTGATGCCTAGAAGCCTTTCAAATCTGTACCTGTGTGTAAAAATCCAGGAAATTGTAGAGTGCTGATATGCCGGGCAGAATGTGCAAAAAGTGAGCATTTTTCGCCAATTTGAGGGGGTGAATGATCTCCAAATGCTCTGAAAATTGCTGAGGACCTGCTCATAGAATTATGGCATCAACTGGTATCATCCTTCTCCCTTGACAAATCCTCAAACTGAAATGGCGAAATAATGAGTTTTCGACCAAAAACCCAAAAAATGCCAAAAAACAAAAAGTTGTCGAAAAGGGCTCAAAATTGGCATGCATGATCCTTAGGGGTCCTTAGCAATGTGTTCCAAAGCTAAAGCCAAAATTTCAAGTGCTGATGTGCCTTTCTTCTCTTTCCGTGCCGAACGCTTCTTGAAACTGCTGTTTATCACTACTGAGTTACTGTTGTTCAGCACTCTTCTCCACTTTTTCCTGCTGTTGCTCATCTTTACCACTATCATGCTGCTCTTGTTGTCTTGCCTAGAGGGGCATCTTGATCTAGATGTGCTCCTGAAAAACCAAAATGCTTCCAAGTCTTGGGAATGGCCTTCTTTAAACCAAACTCTATCCTAGCATGTAACTTTGCTATTAAGCAACAAGTGATTTCAAAGATAGTGTGAAAATGCTATTTTTGGTGTAAGACCTTTGTTCCTTGAGAATGATGCCTTTCTAGCCTTTGTATATCAATCAGTCAACATTCATAATGAATACACAGTCAAAGGAGAAAACATACAGTCAAGGTGACTGTTTATAGAACAAAGGTGGCGGGGCTTTGAAATGCTTTTGAGGTTTTAACAAAAGGCCTGTAGGAGTTTTGTCCTTTAAATAGTCGAGGCTCTCTTTCAACATAAAACCCTGCTTCTTTAGAATACTGCCTTTCCAACCTCTGAGTATCAACCTTTAACAAATAGACTTTGAAGAACAAAAAGACAATCAATCAATACACACAGCCAACAATGATCTCTTTTGTGTGTGTGGTGACGGTACCCTGCTCTTTGATGCTTTGAAGATATAAGATACCCTGTCTTTTAAAAAGGCAAGGTGAAAACACAGTTTTGAGTCCAAGACCCCTTTCTTTGTAGGCATTTCATCAGCATATCCAGCACTATACCACAATTTTTTAAACAAAAGATATCCTCACAGTAAAAGCATTGGTTTATGGATATGGTGACAGAGTTTGAAAAGTTTTTTATGCTGTGATACCAAAACTTGTAGCAGTCTAATGCCAATAAAATCCTCTTCAAATCAAAACACTGCCCTTCTCATATGTAGCTCACCAAATATATTTAATAACATAAACACAGTCGATCAATAAGTATCTTCACAATCACAGTTTTCTGTGTTATGGGATTAGGTGACAGAGCTCTGTAGTGTTTGATGTGTCAATGCAGGTCTTGTAGTCAGTCAAATATCAACAAAATTCCTTTTGAAACAACACACTGTCCTCCTTTTACTGTCCTTTGCACTAGCTTGATAAAACACTCCTAAATGCAATGAGCTTTACTTACTGATTCTGCCTTATGGAGCTCAAAGTTAAAACACTGTTTTTTCTCCCTTTAATAGAAGGAAACTCCTTTAAAAGATAAAAAATGTTCATATGATGGCTATGTCAAAAACTTACCTACTATCTTCACCCTTAAAACACTCTATCTCTTCTTTCTTCATCACGGTTCGAGGGTAGTTTCATTGGTTATTCATACTAATGCAAATTCCACCTTTTTATGTTTTACTTCTAGTCAATCACAACCATTCCAAACCTGGAACTTTAAACAAGAAGAATAACTCTTTTTGATGCTGTATTCAATCATGCACATAGCTGACAGAGTTGCAACTTTGTCTCATCACAGTAGGGTTAGCTCCAATGGATATTCATACAAATGCAAATTCAACCCTCTGTAAAGTTTCACCACTAGCCAACATAAAACACCACAAGTCTTGATTTTTTCTTTAGACCAAATTATCCATCCTCTCTTGGTGATCTTAACAAAGCAAAAAGGCACATTGAATACCTTGAAACCGATGATGATGTTTCTTGCAGAGCTTCAGCAGCGTTTCTGGGCTTCTTCTTCAAATACTGTGTTTTTGCCTTCAAATAGTGCCTTTTATCCTTTAACATTGTTTGGGGGACAGTTGGCTTGGTCCTTTGTCATTCATCAAATACACTACCCTACTATCACTGCTTGGGAGGCATCTTGACTAGGATGCGCTTCTGAAAAAGCCAAAACTGCCTCAAGAGTTCCTGAAATGTGTTCTTTAATCAAAACTATATCTCAACTGTCAATCACTGTTTGACAGGGCAGAAATGGTTTGAAATGTTATGTGAGGAGCTCTCTTTGGTGTTAGGTCTCTGCTCCTTCAAAAACCTTGTCTTTTCCTCCCTTTGTAAGCCAAACAACCAATAATTATAATGAACACACAGTCAAACAAAGTGTATACACAGTGAAAGGTCACTGTGTAATAGGATAAGGTGGCAGCTCTTGCAATGTTTTTATGTGGTCACAAAATTCTGTAGCCTTCAAATACCAATAAACTCCTTTTCAATCAAAACATTGTTGTCTTTACACCCAACTGCTCTTTATATCAGTTTGACAATACCTTGAGATGTGAATGGTAACTTGACTTACTGCCTATGCTTTATGGAATGGAAAGTTAAAACACTGTTTTATCCCTTTAACAGAATAGAAGAAGCTTCCTTGAAAAAATGCTCATATGATGACTGTGTTGAAAATGACCTACTGTTTTCATTTCTCAAACCCTGTGTTTTCACTTTTGAAACAGTGCCTTCCTCCTCTCAAGACTGTTTGAGGGCTGTCTATAAAGTCTTTTGACATCAACAAAAATGGACCACCATTTAGTTGTGCTCACTGCTGGACAAATGTAGCTTATTGCAAACCATGAATTTCAACTCCTTTCCACCACTTAACAACTTTGAAAATATCAAGGGAGGCGTATAGAGTACCTTTGAAACACGATGGCAGGCTTTTCCCGAGAGTTTGAGCAGTTATGGAAAGAGTTTTTTAAGGTTTTTGAGTGAATTTTGACCATTTCTATAGGAGTGCCGCGGGCTGCTACAGGCGTGGTGCGCAGCAGTGCATTCCTTTGTAAATTTTGTGCACAGGCGCATCGCGCACTTTTCCAAGAGTGTCGCGCAAGTTTTCAGTCCATTTTGAAGGCCTTCCCGGTGTTGGAATTGGGCGCGAGATGGCTCGTTGGAAAGCTGTGGAAGTCTAATTTCCAGAACAACTTGAATTTTTCCATTTGGAGTCAATTTGATTGTTCAAAAATTTATTTTCCCAACACTGGTCAAAACTGGTGAATCCTGTTGCAGAAATGCATCGAGCTGTTTGTAGGCCATTTTTGAATGCTTTCCTTTTGTCGGAATTTTGCGCAAGATGGCTTGTTGGAAAGCTGTGGAAGTATAATTTCCAGAAAAACTTGAATTTTTTCATTTTGTGTCCATTTGATCCTTCAAAAACTGACTGTCCCATCACTGGTCAAAAATGGTGAATGCTGGTGCAGAAAAACATAGCGTTGATTGCAGGCTACTTTTGGATGCCTTCCTTTTGTCAGAATTTGGCGCAAGATGGCTCATCGGAAAGCTATGGAAGTATACTTTCCATAAAATTTTAATTTTTTCATTTGGAATCAATTTTGTTGTTCAAAATATGACTGTCCCATCACTGGTCAAAATGATGAATCCTGGTGCAGAAATTTTCCCGTGACATCTGAATTTTTCACGTTTCTCACAAACCATGATACCTGTGTAGAAACTGAAGTAGGTTTTTATTATTGAACCTATGAGGGACAAAAAACTCTCTCAATTTTGTAAATTTCATCTCCATTTTTTCAGAAACACATTTTGAACCGAACTTCCCAAGCGCTCTTTAACCTCTGTCTTTGTATGGCTTTGTCTCCCTGGTGACCTTTTAACATAGCAACCCAAATTTTGAATAATACCTTGATGAATATCAAACCATCCTTTGCCACTTTTTTTTTAACACTGTTGATGGCATTTTTCATGTAAACCCCACTTCAAAACTGTTTAAAAAATCTTGAAGATTGCTTTATTATTTGAAGGGAATAGGGTTTGTCTTTTCACCTTGCTTTGACAACATTCTGTCTTTACTTGCTTTTTCAACCTGTTTCCCACTATAGATGCCAAGTTTGCTGACCCTATTTGGACTCGATCATGGCCCTCTGATTTGAGAAAGGCGCCTCTTTTTCAAAATACTTCCCTGCCTGTAGGTGTATCATCTATGATATCTCTGTCTTTTGGAATAATGAAAAATTGTGTTTGTTTCAAATCATCTAAACAATGACAGTCTATTAAAACAAACTCCTTTTCCTATTCATAAAATTATATACCTATTCACAATGTCCTTTTGGGAACTAATCTTGAACTGCCTCCCATCATTTGTGATGTATATCTGAAAGGAGAAATCTTATGAACCAGGAAGAACAGGTCTCTTGGAAACATAGTTATCATTTCCTTTGACCAGTGCATTGATCTTCTTGTAACAGACTCATTCCAAGGTTCAAATCTGTCCACTGCTTGACCTTTTGGTTTGATTAGCTTTGCATGCTGCCCTAGGGTTTTTAAACTTCAGATCCTAAACATTTCATGTCTTTGTATTGAAGATGCAAGTATATAAGATGTGGACAAATTTTTGGCCTATTTCACAGATATCAAAGCTTTCATAGACATCTTCTTCCTAATGAAAAACTGGAAATACCAACGTACTGTATCTGAAGAAAAACTCTGTCTTTGTGGTGAGGTGCAGCTTGCAACAGCTGGGTTTGCACCAGCGCTTTGATTAATAGTAAAAAGTCTCCTATCTGAGACTGTATGCCATTTTCTTATGATTAAGAAAACCAATATCTTTTGAAACATAAACATCATCTGTTGCTTGTGTAAAGACTTTTGTTTTCCTTCTTTGTCTCTTTCCACTGCATCTTTTACCAATCAGTCTTTAAAAACATTCAATGCCTTGGCCATCTGCTCATGAAAGAAGGAGGCCTTTCACTTGGTAGAGTATCTGAAGATTGTTTGATAAGCCTGCCTGACAAAGGTTTTTCTTGGATATGATGGTAAGCAAACAAACTTGAAAACATTAATACTTTTACCTCTGCCTGTGATCACTATTGTGCTTCAGAAAAACCCTAGTCAAGGTGTCACTGTCTCACCGTACTGCCCTTTGCTGAGGGGAACTGAAAAGTCACTATTTGCCTTGGTCAACTTGTGACAAACTATTTGAAAGATAATCTCTGTGAGTAGGGAGGTTAGCACCTTTTGAAAAACCAAACACCTTTTCTTCTGCCTGTGATAATGACATGATTTGTCAGCATCTCTTCAATTTGGTCTTTGTGGAACAGCAGGCTGCTTATGATTGGAAATGTTTTTTGCTAATGATGTGTCTCCCTAATTCATATGATTTGAAAACTTCAAATGATTTCCTTTACAAGATCAGAACTCTGTTTCCCTTTTAATTTTCATACTTCAGATTCTAGGCCTGCTATGATTATCACTTACACTCAGAAAACCTAGAGTCTGTGTTTCACTGTTTAGTAACAAGAAAACCTGGGCTTTTTCAATCCTTAAATTCAATATTGGCCAGCGCCCTCTGCTTGTAGATGAAGGAGGCGCCCTAACCCTCTGCTTGTAAATGAAGGAGGTTCTTGGCGATGACCCTTTACCAGTCTGCTGTGACAGTGGTGTCTTTTTCTTACTGTGATTTTCATGTTGGAAGGAAGCTGCAAAGTCTTGATGAGTGACTCTCTGTTTTGCAGATATATCTCAGGCTCATGTTACATTTAGAAGCAGCTGTTCTTCTAAATGTAGATTCAAGCAATTTCTTCTGAGATGAGGTTATATTTCCTGCCTTTGTAGAATCCATAAAACACTGTGAAACACCTAATAATCAGCGTGAGACTGTGGTTTATGCAGTGCTGAGACCTAGGGGTGTGTGAGTGGCGCAACTTAGAGCTGTGATCAACTTGATTTGCAGAGTGGGAGGTCAGTCATGGTTGGTCTGTAGCAGATGGAGGCTTTTTGGCTTTTTGATGATTGCCAAGGGTAAAATGTCTTAAAGCGCCACTTCCTAACATAGGGGAGGCTTTTGAAACAGACTTGGATTTTCCTTTTGGAGCTGATGGACAGACCAGTAGGGCTGAAGCTAGAAAAAATAGTGATAATGGATTTTAACTTTGACAATGGAGGACTGAAAAGTAAGAGGGCGAAAAAAGTTTTATGAGGGTTTTCTAGATGACAGATTGACATATGGAATTCAGCTTCTAGAAAACTCAGCTATGGATCTAGTCATCACCAACAAGTGAAAAATACTGATGACTAACAGACATAAGCACTATGAGTGTCCAGAGAATGTGGGTGCTAGTCCAAGGAATGCTGTTGTTGCCCAGGCCAAGGAAGAGGTAGAGATTGTTAGGGTCCCGTGATTTGGCCGATTGGCGAGCCAAATGATGATGTAACATCAAACCAAGCTTTGGAGCCCAAGGACCTAGCCTTCCTGGACTCAGAGAGGGCTCTCTCTATTATATGCAAAAGATATCGGTGTGTTTGCTTATGGTGTTCTGATATTAGGCTAGTTATGAAGTATGTTTTTAGTTTTTTGGTTTTTTAAGTTTGTGAGGGATAAAATTGATCAAATACATAAACTGGATAACAAGATGTAGATAAATTGGGCTATGGGGTCAAACAAGTCAAGGAAGCTATGAGGTGATGATGTAAGGCTGCTGTAGGGCCGATTTGATTCATGGTAGAAGGGATCTTTGGGAAAAATGGGTTAAATGGACAACAAGTTGGTGAAAGACAAAGGGATTTCAAGTGTAACTAGTTGATAGCAGACATAAACATTTTATAGCAAGCCATTAATCATGTTAAATGTAACTATGAGCTAATTAATACATAGAAATCAAACATTCCAACCATACATAGAGGTATAAGACCCTCTAACTTCGGGAAATGGCTATCAGACTTTGGAGAAAACACACAAGACAAACTAACAACTCATAAACTACGCCGGAACGCCTAAACATAGTCTCTAAGTCATTGGGCACTTTGACAAACAAGCTTTCATAGTTTTAGGCAAAGGGCTAGATCGGGACTAGGCCTCCTTGGTTCAACAAGATGATCAACAAATCAGTCAAAGAGAAAGTTTTATGGACAGAACTATGGACAACTTTATAGGTAGGCAGGGCACACCATACATCCTACTCAACATGCATAGAACTTGTAAATAAAACTAGCAAACATTATCCTTAGGTTACTAAAGAGCAGTTAAGAATTCTTTAGCATAACAAAGGAAGAAGAAAACATCAAGCTATGAAGATTCAGGAATTTTGAGGTGCCTCCATGGGCATATATCAAAACTAATCTCTACTGATCTATAGCAGCAAGAAGCATGTATTATGGATGAAAACTAGAAGACAAAAACATAGCAAGAAACACTATACCATTCTACCATGTCATGGAATCCATCAACAATCCTTCATCACTCCTCAAAAGCATCCAAGAGGCAGTCCAAAAATCATAACACAAGTGTATTCTTCAAAGCTCATATGACCAATGTATTAATTCTTCTCTCAAGTTCAACCTCTGATTTACAATGAAACCCATGGAATAAATAGGCTTGAGGGAGGAAAACCTCATGGAGCAACTAGCTATCCCATTGGCTAAGTCAAAATATCTAAACTTGTCCTTGAGGCTTTGCAAAGCCCAAGGCACAAAATATCCCATAAAATATCTAAAAACTTCTAAAAACGGAAATTATATTGACTTTACATCATTTCCCAAGTATAAAAATAGCTTAACGCACATTTGGGAAAAGCAAATTTTTGAGTTTCAAAAATTACAAAAATACTTCATATTTATGCCTGAAAAAGGTCCCCTGACTTGCTGGAGGCAATAGGCAGCCTTCCCGATTTCAAAATGAGGCTCATGATGGCTCGTTGGAAAGCTCTCTGTGTCTACTTTCCGGTGCAACTAAAACCATCTCAATCTGAGGCCTGGAAGTCATCCAAAACTGTACCTGTGTGTAAAAAACCAGGAAATAGCAGACTGCTGATATGGCGGGCAGAATGTGCAAAAAGAGGGCATTTTTCGCCAATTTGAGGGGGCGAATGATCTCTAAATGTTATGAAAATCGCTAGAGACCTGCTCATGGAATTATGGCATCCATCGGTATCATCCTCCTCCCTTGACAACTCATCAAACTGAAATGGCGAATTTATGAGTTTTCGGCCAAAAACCCAAAAAATGCCAAAAAACAAAAAGTTGCCGAAAAAGGCACAAAATTGGCATGCATGACCCTCAAGGGTCCATAGAAACATGCTCCGAATCTGAGGCCAAAATATCAAGGGCTGATATGCTTTTCCCTCCTTTCCGTGTTGCGCGCTTCTTGAAACTGTTGTTTATCACTACTGAGTTACTACTGTTCAGCACTCTTCCCCTCCTTTTCCCTCTGATGCTCATATTTATCACTGTCATGCTGCTCCTGTTGTCTTGCCTTGGAGGAATTTTGACCTGAATATGCTTTGGAAGAGGTAAACTGCCTTTACTGTGTGTAAAATGTCCTGTTGGAGTCAAACTGTGTCACTTTACTGCTTGGACAGATAAACAATGTGATTTGGATGGTTTGCAATCAAGTTTCTTATAATACACAACCTCTGCTATCTTAAAACTTATCCTTCTACCTTTGAATGTACCTCAGCCAGGCAGATTTCTCAATAGGGTACCATATAGCAAAGAGGAGATAGACTGTTGGGTAATTTTACTGTGCACAGTGTTAAAAAAAAATCACTCTTCTGGTAAATTTGTTAGAGGCCAATCAACACACCTGTATTTGTGTCTCTAAGACAAATCTCAATCATTAAAATCCTTCTCTTCAAAAAAGTGACCTCTTACCTTGAAAATATCTCAGTCAACAACTTCTTAGTAGGAAATCACACAGTGAAAAAGAAAGGTAGACTGCTTAGGAAGAGTTTGCTGTGAGAAGTGCTTTGATCACCCTGTTCTTGTGAGTTTTAAGATGTTACTCAATACCTCTTACTCCTTTCCCATAGTAGATTTTGTAATCATTAACAACTCCGCCCTGTATAAGTGTGCCAATATTGAACTAACTTGCATATGTGAAAACAACCCTTAGTGCTATTTAAGCAGTCACTGTAAGAGTCCTGAGCAAAGATGACAGAGTTTGAAAGACTCCAAAGTTTTTAGGCAGTTTATGTGATTTTTCTCCTTTCAAAACAATCAATGGCCCCTTACGAATGTAACCCTCTGGTTATGTTAGAAAAACCTCTGCTTGGATGGATAACAGCTTGTTAACAACTTTTGAAAAACACAAAGCAGTGAACCAACAACACAGTGAATACTGTTTCTTTGTGAGGAGCATGAGCAGCCTTCCCTATAGTTTCAAACTGTAAATTTCTGCTTGATCAAGAACCCTTTCTCCTACTAAACCTTACTGTTCTCTATAGGTGTGTCACTCCACCAAACAAGATTATACACATACAAATTTAACCTTCAGTGTGTGCATACATCCAAACTTACTGTTATGGAACAAAGGTGACAGTATTTGAAAAAGTTTCTTTATGGTGGCAGTCAAGGCCTTGCAACAGTCATATTAAGTCAAGGGTTCGTTTTATGATCATTTTGTTTCAGATAGGGGCAGATTGCTTTCACCTTCAGAAATTCTTCATTTTCCTCTCCGCTTTAAACAGTACACACATCTTCACAGATTCTGACCATTTTCTAACTCAAGTTTGATGGTAAATTGCAATGGTCACTTGTGATAGTGCTCAATTTATCTCTTTAGTGTTTATCTCTAACCTCTTTATCACATTCAAACCTTGCTTTTATAAACTCGAACAATGGCTTTTTCAACCCTTATAGCGCTTTGCAGTTTTGAAACCGGGTGAAAAGTATATAAGAATACCTTTAAATTTGATGAACAACCATTGTGAAGAGCGGGAGCAGCACTGGAAAACCTCCAACTATGTGCGGCACTCTTTAAGGTCAGAGTAGCGCGCAAAAACATCACCCAGGTGGCCTGTTGGGTTGGGTTGTCGGGCGGTCGGGCGCCGTGTACAGGCGCGTCGCGCAACTGTACAGGCGCGTCACGCCAACACTGACCGCCCGTGTAAAAATGCTCCCAGGCACGTCGCGCGAAATGGCAGGCGCGTCGCTCGGCTTATAGATAGGGAAAATTACTGCAATTTGACCCAAAAACCTTGTTTTGATGCCAAGTGAGGTATAGAGCTCCATTTGACAAATGAAAATGAAAAATCACGCTCGACCTTCACTCCTTAATATATCATTTCAATTTCTTAACGGTCACTTTGTCTTTTAAAGGTAAAGTGGAATTCTTGTTTGGCTTGTGCAAGGTTTCCACGATCTTTTGGACACTTTAACATCGAACTTGAAACTTTGAAAAATAACTCCATAGCCTTTATACCATCTCTGTCACTGTGCTCAATGATGCTGGTGATATTTATTATATAACCATTTTAACATTGTCAGGAAAATAACTGGAAACTACCTTTTTTCCGAAAGGGCAGGTCTTGCATTGTCAACTTGTTTTGACAGCCTCGGTGTTTGCTTGCTCCTTCAACCCTTTCTCTTTTGCAGGTGTCCACATTGCTGACATAATTTGGATTTGGTTATGGTTTTTTGATTTCATGAAGGCGCCCCTTTTTTCCAAAATAATTTCCTGCCTGTAGGTACATTGTCTATGATATATCTGTCCCTTTTTGAATGATGGAAGACTGTGTTTGTTTCAAATCATTTAAATAGTGACAGTTTATCAAAACAAACTCTTTTTGCCTATTCATAAAATTGTATACCTATTCACCATGTCCATCCTGGGAACTAAAACTGAACTGCCTCCCATTATTTGTGATGTATATTCTGAAAGGAGAAAATCATGAAGCAAGAGAACAGGTCTCTTGGAAACAGTCATCATTTTTCTTTGACCAGTGCATTGACCTTTTTGTAATAGAACCATTCCATAGCCCAAATTTGTCCACTGTTTGACATTTCAGGTGATATTTTTAACAAGGGGAAAAAAACATTCAAAATATGTTTGAAAATCCTTGAGAACTGTTTTGTCATTTAACAGGAGATGGCCTGTGTTCCTCCAATTTGTTTGATAATTGCTGCTTCTAGGTGATTTATAAGCTTTCTCCCTGGGCTGTAAGCGCCATCTTTTGGTTGCATGCTTTCACACTATATTTCTCTATTTACTCAAAAGGAGCTCCCTTAGACTCTTGGCATGTGACAGTGGGGTATTGCTTGACCCTTTCCCTTAAAGAAACTGCCCTTTTTTAGTATCAATGTATGTATATATTCAATATTGTCTCCTGTCCACTATAGGTACAATTTGACAGACATTTTCATTTGAATAGGAAAACCAATACTTTTGAATCATAAACCCTAACTTTTACCTGTGCAATGACTTCTATTTACTTTCTTTATATCCTTCCACTGCACCTTAGATCAATCAGTTTTCAACAACCTGCAATGCCTTGGCCATCTGCTCATGAACGAAGGAGGCCCTTCACTTGGCAAAGTATCTGAAGATTGTTTGATAAGCCTGCCTGACAAGGGTTTTTCTTGGATGTGATGGTAAGCAAACAAAATTTGAAAAACATTAATACTGTCACCTCTGCTTGCAATCATTACTGTGCTTCAGAAAAACCCTAGTCAAGGTGTCACTGTCTCACTGCACTGCTCTGAGGGGAACTGAAATGTCATCATTTTCTTTGGTCAACTTATGACAAATTATTTGAAAGATAGTCTCTGTGACTATGGAGGTCAGCACCCTTTGAAAAACAAACACCTTTTCTTCTGCCTGTGTAATGACATGATTTGTCAGCATCTCTTCAATTTGGTCTTGTGGAAAAGCAGGCTGCTTATGATTAGAATTGTTTTTACTAATGATGTGTCTCTCCAAGGTTTCATCAATTCACATGATTTGAAAACTTCTCATGACTTCCTTTACAAGACCAAAATCTGTTTTCCCTTGAACTTGCATACTTCAGACTCTAGCCCTGTTATGATCATCACTTACACTCAGAAAACCTAGATTCACTGTTTCACTGTTCAGTAAAGAGCAAAACTGGGCTTTTGCAATCCTTAAAGTCAATATTGGCCAGCGCCCTCTGCTTGTAGATGAAGGAGGCGCCCTAACCCTCTGCTTGTAATTGAAGGAGGTTTTTGGCCATGACAAATTACCAGTTTGCTGTGACAGTGGTGTCTTTCTCTTACTGTGATTTTCCTGCTGAAAGGAAGCTGCAAGGTCTTGATGAGTCACTCTTTGTTTGCAGATATATCTCAGGCTCATGTTTATATTGAGAAGCAGCTGTTCTTCTGAATGTAGATTCAAGAATTTTCTCCTGAGATGAAATTATATTTCCTGCCTTTGTAGAAACCATAAAACACTGTGAAACACCTAATAATCAGCTTGAGATTGTGGTTTATGCAGTGCTGAGACCTAGGGGTATAAGTGGCGCGACTTAGAGCTGTGATCAACTTGATTTGTAGAGTGGGAGGTCGGTCATGATTGGTCTGTAGCAGATGAAGGTTTTTTTGGCCTTTTGATGGTTGCCAAGGGTAAAATGCCTTAAAGCGCCACTTCCTAACATAGGGGAGACTTTTGAAACAGACTTGGATCTTTCATTTTGGAGCTGATGGGCAGACCGGTAGGGCTGAAACTAGAAAAAATAGTGATAATGGATTTTAACTTTGACAAGGGCAGACTGAAAAGTAAGAGGGCGAAAAAAGTTTTATGAGGGTTTTCTAGATGATAGATTGACATATGGAATTCAGCTTCTAGAAAACTTAGCTATGGATATAGTCATCACTAACATGTAAAAAATACTGATGGCTAACAGTGGCTCCATTTGGGGAGGGCAGCTCCTCGTCAGGAGGTGTCCAGAATTCAGATCTTTGGCTTATGAAGACCAGTGCTTTATCCATTGGTGAAAAATTCACCTTTCTTTGATGCCCTTTCTGAAAAATGACAGCATGATTAACATCAATGATACTTCTACCTACCCCACTATCTTTCCTTACATTTTTTCTTCTCTTTGGCGCATTTGAACTAGCAGCCTTTTGACAATGCATATTTTTCTTTTTGCGAAAAGAACCTATCTATTTCTACTCTTATATATGCCGGGAGTTCAGATTAAACTGATGAACTCTTTCATTACTCTACCTAAAGCTAGATCGACTGTCAAGATTAAGCAGTTTGACAGGATTTTGTTCTCTAATCTAAAACATGAAATTCAAAAATGATCAAATCAGGATTAGACAGTCTGATTTGTCATGCATTTGTGGCATAAAAGACAAGCTGCACACAAATGTTATTTTGCGATAAAGGGAAACTAGACAAGCGGGGTTAAGATGTACAGTGTATTTTTTCATCCCTCGCTTCTCTCTTTGGTTCTGTTTTAGGCATGTGGAACCAAAATCTCTCCCTAATCTAAGCTCTGTGATAAGTCAATCTTACACAATGTTGACTATCTTTGCACTCACTAACTTATCAGCAAATAAATTTAAACATGCTCAGCTATGATTAGGCTAGATAGCGCTGAACAAGACATTGAAGTGCTAGTAGCGGCATTTAGACTTGCGCGCTTTCCGAAGGACTATTTTTTGGAACATGGGGCTTTACCATTGCTTTTTAGAAACTGCCCTCTTTTTCTAATGTTTACTGTTTTGGTATTTTCTGCTTTTTCACTTCTTCTTCAAACAAACTACAAATGAAAAGGTGCTCACAAGGCTGAGCTTATTTTCTACTGCTGTCTTTCTATCCTAATCTAACATGTACACAACATACACATTTGGTGAACTCTTCTTTCCAATGTAACCAGTCAAGTAGATGATTATATGGGTGACTCTGGTTTAGTTCTTTCATGATGCAGAAATAATGACAAGGCCACTCCCATTTGGCAGGTTTTTGGATAGTAGTACTTAAGCTTTTTCTCATTCTTGGTAGCAACTTGTTTATGACAGAAACCACTGCTCTTTCAGACTTTTCAAGGAAAAAGGCAACTGGATCTTGGAATAATACCTGATCTAGAGGATTTGAGATATAGGTTTCATTCAGGATTATTCTTTCAGACTTCTCAAGGAAAACAGCAAATGGATCTTGGAATAATACCTGATCTAGGGGTTTTGAGATATGGGCTTCATTCAGAACTACTCTTTCTTCCACTTGACTATATTTGGGATTCTCTCGGTAAAGCAACTCTTCCTTTTGCTCCTGATCACTTGAAATGTCAGACTCATCACATATTTCCGTGTAGTTTTCTTGCCAAGCTGATGTGTTTTGATAGGGCGAGCTAAAAACTGTGTGAAGGTCATCAGGATGATGGGCAAGGATACACTTTGACAGTAAATTATCTTGAAAGGATAGTGTGACAACTCTCATTTGTTTATCAACCTCTATTTCTTCATCTGCAATTTGTAACTCAATGGAACTGGGTAACTGCAAATCTGGAGTTAAGGAAGATTCTATGTCCAAAATGATTTCCTCAACCATTTCAGGAAAAGGCTTCTCATTTACAACATGCTCAAGAATTTCACCATCTTACTCAACCTCATCATCAAAGCTGAAAAACTGTTGATTTCCAATTATGTGAATGTTATCTCTGATGGACTGAAGTGAAGTAGAGCAAAGAGTGTGAGACTCTTCACTTACTTCTGAACTCTCAAGGTTCTCCTTATCAGTGTTATAGATGACCTGTAATGGCTGCTCACTTTTCTCAAGTTTATGAAACTGAGCTTCCTCCCGAAAATCAAAAACTGAATCTTCTGCAAAGTTAGCTTCTGTTTGGAAATCATATAAGTCAACATATTGATCAAACATTTGAGAATCATTAACATAATCAATGTCACCAGCCATGTACATTGGATTGCCAGATTTCTTTTCTTCAACTTGATTTACAAATCTATTTTCTGACTTATGATATGCAGGATTAACAGGAGAAAGATCAGAGAAGTTTTGGTTATTAGTTTCTGCATCTAGTAACGGAAAATGCATTTTTGATGGTTTGAGAGCTTCTTCCTTTTCCATTATCTGCTTGTTTATATCACTTTCATTGTATAAGATAAAAGAATCTAAATTAGAATGAGTGGAATAAATGGGAGTATTGTTTTCCATGACTGCTTGAGTTACCAAAGGTTGAGTTACTTCGAGTCCCAGGTTTTCCATGACTGCTTTAGGCATGAGGTTATGGGAGGTACCAGAATCTAACATGGCATTATGTAATATCTTGTCCCGTATGTTCCGGCTCTCATAGGAAGGAGAAACAGATCCTTCTCGGTATTGACCTTCTATTTTCGGGCCGAATAAGAGCTCGAGCTTATTTTCAGTTAGATTTAAAGTATCTACCTCGCTCCCTATGTCAAAAACTTTGAAAATTTGAGATCTATACCTATCTACAGTTATTAGCTCAGTAAGGGGTATGGTAATTTTTATTTCGGAAACTTCCCCTTCGAAACTAAAAGGAGTTTGTAGTTTGGGCAGATTTGTTTCAACTTTTTCGGACATGACCTTTTCTATGCTCTTAATTTGTTGATTCTGGTTTGAGACCTTGTTTGACACAGTCGCCTCGGGAGTCTTTGTGGAGGTACTAGGAGTATCCGAGCTAAGACTTGTTTGAATAGCTTTATCTTTGTTTTGGTCAATTTTCTTGGCCACAATTTTGTTGCTATCCATGGCTTTTTTAAGGATGGTGTCAGAGGTTTTAGCAGTGTCAAGGCTACTCTTCTTGGAGTGATCTTGGTTTTTTCTGCTTCTAAGGTTATACTGTCTATGAGCTTCTATAATGGCATTCTGAAAATCTATGGCGGGATCTTCGAGATCTTCATAGTCGATTTCGTCCTGACTTGGGGAGCATAACTATTGCTCTTCTGCTGTGAGGTAAACCTTACTCTCGTTATCAGAACCTATGAGTTTCCAATGATTTTCATCAATGGGTGCGGTATCCTTATTCTCTTCATCAACATAATTCTCATTGAAGGATGGTCTGATTTGCTGATCATTTCCTCTTGGTTTATTTTGAGACTGATCTTTTCTAAAGCCTTGTTTCCGGTTTTGAGGGTTTGGTTGGTTGTCCCTAGGAGGCACTTTTTCACTCATTTTTTCCCACATCTTTGTCATGGATTTTATCAGGCCATCTATTCTAGGATCTAGGGAAGGAGATGAAGTGGAGACCTTATCTCTATATGGGACTTTTCCTTCTAATCTAGTCCTGGCTCTTTTTTCTACTAAGTTGGCTTCTGTTTTTATGGCTATTTGTTGCATTTCCTCTAGGGTAGGGGGATCCTTGTCTCTCAGATGATATGTCATGTCTGGATCAAAACCCTCGGGGAATTTTGCCAAGATTAAACCGAGTGGGGGTTTGAAGTGAGGTGGGAGGGCGTTATACACATTGTTGAACCTAGTGCAGTATGCCTGGACACTTTCCCCGTTTTCCCGTTTTAGGTTGTTATATTCTGACATGATTTGAATAGGGTTCCTTCGGACTTCCCACTTGTTCATGAAGACTTGGCAGAGTTCTAGGATGTTGTGGATGCTGTTTGGAGGCAAGATTTTAAACCATGTTTTGGGTTCTCCACCCAGGCTTTGGGCGAATATTCTCATTCTGACGGTTTCGTCGTGTACTTCCATGTATTCAAAAGCATCGCTAATCCTACTTACATGATGTTGAGCTGTGGTGGTGTCTTCTCCGATAAAGTGTGGGATTTTGTCTGGATATTTATTTGGGAGAGGAGCCAAAAGCAGTGGCAACATCAAAGGTGCGTACCAGGCTGCCATGACGGGAGCTAATGGATGATGTACAAGATGAGGACTAGTGGGATGAGCGGAGGTGGTTTGAACAGGTGTGGCGGATGAACTTGGACTAGTGATCTGGTTTCGAGAAGATCTGGGATGGTAGGAGCCAAACTGATAGAGAAGCTGGAAGTCAGGAGGAGTGGTAGGTGAAGCTTCTCTACTAGGACTCTGTGGTGGGTCTAGGGGTTCAAGATCGTCAAAGTTTATCTTACTATATGATTTGCTTCTGGGAAGAGTTTTTGATGACTCTAATTCAAAAGGTGAATCTGGTAGGATAGTGAGATGTTTAGGTACTGATCTTGTTTTACGGATGGATCTACCAGTAGCTAGATGATCAGTTTCGGAAGCTTGCCACAGAATCTTCTCTGGGTCATCTACTATGATAGGGGGATTTGGGTCTGGATGAGCTCTGGTATTGATTCTTCGTGAAGCCAGATTTTAGATCCAGAGTTTAGAGAGAATGGTATTGGTGAATGTTTTGGATGAGTGATTTCTCTAAAGTTCTACTAAGGTGAAGGATGGTCAAAAATAAAAGGGATGGATTAGTGGAGTCGCCAGGTGGAACTGGGTTGTTGTTGTGAAGATAGCTATGGTCCACCACCAGTAACTAATCTGGGAATGTTTTTGGATTTTCTGAGTTTTAAGTGCAGCCTATGGTTCAAAGTATCCTAGACTTGTTTCAACACTTCGCTAGGGTGATGAGAACAACAAGAGTTTACTTCAAATGGATCTATGGACTGCTTGCTTGTTTATGGTACCTGAAGGACCAAAGAGTCTATAAGAGTTTGCTAGACTATCATGTACTCAGTGTTCCACCATCCCCCGCTATGTTAGTGAGCGATGGGATAGGTCTATCGGATAGTAGCCTGGAGCTTGGTAAAATAGTAAGGCTTACTAGAGTTTAGTGGAGTCGCCAGGTGGATTATCAGTTTGTTTTGAGATATACTTGTATGGTCCACCACCAATACTGTCAAAAGCCAATCTAAGGGAGTGTTTTGGGGTTTTTTGAGTTTTATGTAGTCCTGAGGTTTGGAAGAGTGTCCTACAGCTGAGTCATCATTTTGCTAGGATGGTGAGACAACCAGATTCTACTCTTCTAAGTTTGATTGAGATTTTGAGAGTTCCTAAGGGATACCTAGGATGTTTTGACTCAAAGTCCCACCGTGATCGCCATTATGTTAGGGTCCCATGATTTGGCCGATTGGTGAGCCAAATGACGATGTAACATCAAACCAAGCTTTGGAGCCCAAGGACCTAGCCTTCCTGGACTCAGAGAGGGCTCTCTCTATTATATGTAAAAGATATCGATGTGTTTGCTTATGGTGTTCTGATATTAGGCTAGTTATGAAGTGAGTTTTTTGATTTTTGGTTTTTTAAGTTTGTGAGGGACAAAACTAATCAAAGATATAAAAATGGATAACAAGATGTTAGATCAACTGGGCTATGGGGTCAAAAGGTCAAGGGAGCTATCAGATGATGATGTAGGGCTGTTGAAGGGCCGATTTGATTCAAGGTAGAAAGGATCTTAAAGAAAAATGGAGTAAATGGACATCAAGTTTGTGAACGACAAAGAGTTTCGAGCATCACTGGTTCGATAGATAACATAAACATGGTAAAGAAAACCCTTAATCATGCAAAATGTAACTATAAACTAATCAACACATTGAAACAAACATTCCAGCCATGCATAGAAGTATAAGACCCTCTAACTTTGGGAAATGGCTATCAGACTTTGGGGAAAACACATAAGATGGACTAACAACTCAAAATACTATGCCGGAATGCCTAAACACAGTCTTTAAGTTATTGGGCACTTTGACAAACAAGCTTTCATAGTTTTAGGCAAAGGGCTAGATCGGGACTAGGCCTCCTTGGTTCAACAAGATGATAGGCTAATCAGTCAAAGAGATAGTTTTACGGACATAACTATGGACAGTCATAGGTAAGTAGGGCACACCATACATCCTACTCAATATGCATAGAACTTATAAATAAAACTAGCAACAATATCCTTAAGTTACTAAAGAGCAGTTAAGAATTCTTTAGTACAACTAAGGAAGAAGAAAACACAAAGCTATGAAGATTCAGGAATTTTGAGGTGCCTCCATGGGCATATCTCAAACTTAATCTCTACTAATCTATAGCAGCAAGAAGCATGTATCATGAATGAAAACTAGAAGACAACAACAAAGCAAGAAACACTATACCATTCTACCATGTCATGGAATCCATCCAACAATCCTTCATCATTCATCAAAAGCATCAAGAGCGAGTCCAAATCATAACACAAGTATGTTCTTCAAAGCTCATATGACCAATATATTGATTCTTCTCTCAAGTTGACCTTGTATTACAATGAAGCCTTGTGGAATAAATAGGCTCAAGTGAGGAAAACCTCATGGAGCAACTAGCTATCCCATTGGCCTAATCAAAATATCTAAACTTGTCCTTGAGGCTTTGCAAAGCCCAAGGCACAAAATATCCCATAAAATATCTAAAAAATGCTAAAATCGGAAATTATATTGACTTTGCACCATTTTCCAAGTGTAAAAATAGCTTAACGCACATTTGGAAAAATCAGATTTTTGAGGTTCAAAAATTGCAAAAATACTTCAAATTTACATCAGAAAAAGGTCCCCTGACTTGCTGGAGACAAATGGCAGCCTTCCCGGTGTCGAAACGAGGCTCATGATAGCTCGCTGGAAATATTTCTGTGTCTACTTTCCGGCGCAACTAAAATCACCTCAAGCTGATGCAAGGAAGTCCTCCAAAACTATACCTGTGTGTAAAAATAGGAATCCTCCGAGGCTAGCTGGCCCTTCTCATACTCTGCCTATGTATATGCAATATTCCACCTCGGGAATTTCTGCTATAGGGACCTTAAGGACGCTGTATAAGGAAGCTGCTGCAAAAATAAGACATACCAGCAGGATGCCCTAGATATCACGTTTCTCAACTCCTATACGAGAATATTTTCTCATAAATAAATACATCTATATGGGTTATTCATATCTCCCCAATCTAGGTCTCTAAAACAATGCTCAGTAGGAGAGCTACAACAATACAAGAACATAACCAAAAAATATGTGTATTTGAAATACACCATAAGAAATGTATGCATACATCATTGACATGGATTATATCGCGAGAAATATACTACAAGAGATAGTTAAGATAGTTGAGGGAAAAGCCACTCAAACTTTAGAGAAAACCTCCAATGAATAAACAATGAAATACATAAATAGCTACAACTCCACAAAATGCCGAAGTAGTTGCAACTACGCGATGTATATGAAGTCATAGAGCTATGAATATGAATGAAATACATAAATGGATTAAGAGAATACAGAAATAAGATAAACCACAAGTAGGCACAAATGCATAGTTTCTAGCCAATCTATGAAGGTTGCTAGAAATGCCGAAATATACAAAATGTGACAACCAAGTTGTCATTGCAACTAAATCAAAATATGGATGAAGTTGTGGCTGATCTAAAATCTGATTTCCCTCCTCTGATAATGTCTCCAATACAAAGGGCTGATCCCTTTGTCTTAAAAACACCTCCTGATGAGCTCCAAGAACCCTCCTCTCATTGCCTCCATAAAATAATGTAGTTTCTCTCATGAACTGTTCAGTGGGAGACGATAGAAGTGTTGTTCCATGCCAAATGATCTAAAATAATTCTCAAGAATCCTCCTTGCAGCTCCTCCAATGAATAGAACACTCCTCCACTGAAGAAAACCAGACAAGAGAGACTCCATGAGTTCCTCTCTTGCTACACCTAACAACACAATGTCCTCTCTGCTGCAGAAATAACACTGTAGAAGATGAATGTAGATGTGGCCAGTGCCAGATTGAGGAAATGTAGCTCAATCCTCATCCTTCCTTGAGGAAGAGGTAGGGATTCCTGACCGGGAACACCCTAGTGCTCGAGGGCACCATCACCCTGCTAAACAACCCGGGGATGCAAGCTTCGCAGATCCAAGTCTGAAACTCTAAAACATAACATAATGAAAATGGGCGGCCATATCCTCCATATAAAGTGAGAGAACTATTCTTCACCATGGTCCCACCAATTAGGGTTTCCACCCTTGCATGAATGTCTTCCCTCCAAAACTGCGCAGCTTCTCTAGGAAGCATCTTCCTCCTTGGGCAGTGTTGTTGAATTTAGTCAATGTTAACTAAAAAAATGAGATGGGTTCCATTCACACCATTGTTGTTTATTTCAACTACTTTATTCACTCCCATTTCACATTAGGAGTGTTATTTCTTCATCTAAGAGGGGCTAAGGTGTCTACTTGCCCATTTTATTAAACAAAAATAAAATGTGCAACTATAATATTCCATTTTAGCTTGAGGCTAAAATTGGGAATATTACACATTTAGCAAATAACATACATCAAACTGAAACTCATAATTGTATCAAATCATTCACTAAATCATTAATCAACAAACCAATCACCGATCTTTAATCACAATCAACTAGCAGCATAAGCAATACTCAAACAACCTAGATCTGTATGAATACATCATTGACAAAAAACAAAAGCACAGTAAAACTGATCAGACATTTCCTTTAGCATTCTTCAGAAAAACACTAGATTCCATATGCGCTTTTACTGAAGCGAACCTGTGTATATACATGATTTTACTGAGACAAACCTGTGTATAGATCTGTTAACATTTCAGGATTGTGTAAATCTTTAGAACAAATAATCAGGTCAAATCCTACCCTTCACTTCAAAAATCATTCGCCAGATTACAGATTTAAACATCTCACAAACAGATCAAGAAAATACATTGTCATTTTAGGTCTAGAGATCTTGATCCATCATTATATCAATATTTGCATCATTATTTTAGATCTATCAATAAATTGTAACCCATTCCATGCAGATATACTTCAGAGTGGAGTATTCATTCAATACCCATACACATGCACATTGTTCACTATGATATTCTTATCCTTTTATAGTTTGAGCGTTTCCTAATACCATGAGCCAAAACCACACAAGTGTCGATGGTATTTTTTAGACGAGAATCTGTTAGGGTCCCGTGATTTGGCCAGTTGGCGAGCCAAATGACGATGTAACATCAAACCAAGCTTTGGAGCCCAGGACTGTGCTTCACGGACTTAGAGAGGGCTCTCTCTATATGTGTAAAAGATATCGATTGTGTTTTGCTTATGGTTTTACGATAGTAGGCTAGTGATGGAAGTATGTTTTCAGTTTTTTGTTTTAAGTTTGTGAGGGATAAGCCCAGTCGAAAAGATATAAAATGGGTAACAAGAAGTTAGATCAACTGGGCTATGGGGTCAAAAAGGTCAAGGAAGCTATGAGATGATGATGCAAGGCTGCTGTAGGGCCGATTTGATTCAAGGTAGAAAGGATCTTTGGGCAAAATGGAGTAAATGGACATCAAGTTTGTGAATAACAAAGAGTTTCAAGCATCATTGGTTTAATAGATAACATAAACATGGTAAAGAAAACCCTTAATCATGCAACATGTAACTATAAACTAATCAACACATCGAAACAAACATTCCAGCCATGCATAGAAGTATAAGACCCTCTAACTTTGGGAAATGGCTATCAGACTTTGGGGAAAACACTTAAGATGGAATAACAACTCAAAATACTATGCCGGAATGCCTAAACATAGTCTTTAAGTTTTTGGGCACTTTGACAAACAAGCTTTCATAGTTTTAGGCAAAGGGCTAGATCGGGACTAGGCCTCCTTGGTTCAACAAGATGATAGGCTAATCAGTCAAAGAGATAGTTTTATGGATAGAACTATGGATAGTCATAGGTAAGCAGGGCACACCATACATCCTACTCAATATGCATATAACTTATAAATAAAACTAGCAACAATATCCTTAAGTTACTAAAGAGCAGTTAAGAATTCTTTAGTACAACTAAGGAAGAAGAAAACACAAATCTATGAAGATTCAGGAATTTTGAGGTGCCTCCATGGGCATATCTCAAAATTAATCTCTACTGATCTATAGCAGCAAGAAGCATGTATCATGAATGAAAACTAGAAGACAACAACAAAGCAAGAAACACTATACCATTCTACCATGTCATAGAATCCATCACCAATCCTTCATCATTCATCAAAAGCATCCAAGAGGCAGTCCAAAAATCATAACACAAGTATGTTCTTCAAAGCTCATATGACCAATATATTGATTCTTCTCTCAAGTTCAGCCTTCTTTTACAATGAAGCCTTGTGGAATAAATAGGCTCAAGTGAGGAAAACCTCATGGTGCAACTAGCTATCCCATTGGCCTAATCAAAATATCTAAACTTGTCCTTGAGGCTTTGCAAAGTCCAAGGCACAAAATATCCCATAAAATATCTAAAAAAATGCTAAAAACGGAAATTATATTGACTTTGCATCATTTTCCAAGTGCAAAAATAGCTAAACGCACATTTGGAAAAAGCAGATTTTTGAGGTTCAAAAATTACAAAAATACTTCAAATTTATATCAGAAAAAGGTCCCCTGACTTGCTGGAGACAATTGGCAGCCTTCCCGGTGTCGAAACGAGGCTCATGATAGCTCGTTGGAAAGCTTTCTGTGTCTACTTTCCGGCGCAACTGAAATCACCTCAATCTGATGCCTGGAAGTCCTCCAAATCTGTACCTGTGTGTAAAAAGCCAGGAAATAGCAGACTGCTGATATGACGGGCAGAATGTGCAAAAAGTGAGCATTTTTCGCCATTTTGAGGGGGCGAATGATCTCCAAATGCTCTGAAAATCGCTGAGGACCTGCTCATAGAATTATGGCATCAACTGGTATCATCCTTCTCCTTTGACAAATCCTCAAACTGAAATGGCGAAATTATGAGTTTTCGACCAAAAACCCAAAAAATGCCAAAAAACAAAAAGTTGTCGAAATCGGCCCAAAATTGGCACGCATGACCCTCAAGGGTCCCTAGCAACATGCTCCGAAGATGAGGCCAAAATATCAAGTGCTGATGTGCTTTTCTCCTCTTTCCGTGCCGGGCACTTCCCCTTTGCCTTCTTCAATTTCTCTTGGGCTGCCTTTAGTTTGCGCCGGGCAAACTGATTCAACTTTTGAAAGTGATGTGTCCTCTTCCTTTGCAGCTCTAGATCTCTGTTTGCTCTTTCAAGTTTCATCTCCAAGTGTTTGTTGGCTCTTTCAAGCCATGCCTCTTTGTTTTCTTCAATTTCCTGCTCAAGGAGTGCAGTGAGAGGAAAGGCTTGGAGATGGGCTTGTTCTTCTTCTTTCTGCTTTTCCAAGGCTCTTTTAAGCCCTATGGTCCTAGGCCTCTTCCGCCTAGGCTGGTCTCCCTCTTCTTCCTCATCAAACTCACCAATGAGCTCTTCTATCCTTGCTTGCGCCTTAGCTGCCTCATTCTTATATTTGATAGCTCGTGCTTCATGAACAGCTGTGTGAACACTCATCTGTTTGTTTTGGGTTTCCAAGAAATAGTTGAAGTTCCTTGCCCTTTGAAGATCATTCTCCAATGTCTCAATTTACCCCTCTTTATGGATTAGGAGGTTTTCAAGAAGGCGGGCCTCATTATCATTGTCATCACTTTGGATTGGGATGACAACCAATGCACCCCCATGTTTTGTACTTTCTCCAACTTTGCTTTTCCCTTTGAAGGCCAATCTTGCACTTTTCCTCCTTGGCATGCTAGTAGGTGTCCTTTTGGGCGATTTCCTTTTGCTAGGAACAACCTTTGTCACTGTTAGAGTGGCAGCCTTAGACCCTCTCTTCCTTGCTGTGCTGAGCTTTGTTCTTTTGGGAGGAGGAGACACAACTGATTTACCCTTGACATCTTCTTGAAACTGCTGCTCTCCTTGAGGCTCTTGGATGTATTCTTCTTGCTGTTCACTTTTCTGTCCCTGTTTGCCGACATTAACTTGCTGTTCTTCTTCAATGCCTTGTTCAATTTGTGTTCCAACTTGCTGCTCTTTTTCACCAAAATCAAGCTGCTGCTGTGCTTGGATTTCCTGCTCATTTAGTGGCTCAATTTCCTACCCAAGCTGTTGTTCCTGTCCTTCCATATCAAGCTGTTGTTCTTCATCTTGTACCTGCTGACCTTCACCTTCTGTTTGCTGCTGTTCCTCATCTCCTGTCTGCTGTTGCTCATCCCTTTCCTCTTGCTGCTGTTCATCCCTTTTCTCTTGCTCATGACCTTTCTTTTCCTGCTGTCTACTTCCCTCTCCTTCTTCCTGCTGTTCTGGCTGTTCTGTAGTCATTTTGAGCTTCCTAGGAGTGGGCCTGCTGGACAAAGGCACAGGGTGATGAACAAGCTGAGTGGGAGACACATGGACAGGAGGGACAGTAGAGAAATCCGGGTGACTGATGAATACATCCCATGGAACTTCCTTCTTCTCTAGCTGGTGTAGGATGATAGTTTTGATTAGAGAATGATGGAAAAGGGAAGGTATTTGCAGAGGTGGGGCCTTCTTCTGGACTATAGATGCCATCTTCTCGATGCTTTTGAATAAAAAATAAGGGAGATTTAGTTGCCTGTTTCTAGTGAAATGCATCAATAGGCGGACATGGTAGGCATAAACTCGATCAAACCTCCCTTCACAAGTAAAATATTTCATTATGACTTTCATAAGAGGAGCATAGTTGTCAAGAAGATATGAAAAAGGGAAAATAGCAGTGAAAGCATCTCTATGCTCAGGCTTGATGAAAGGCTTGTAATCTTCTAAGTCAAGATGGGCCTGTTTGAACCATTTTTCGCCATGATATGGAATCTTGGTGGCTTTGGACACTGATCTTGGAGAGATCTTGAAATCAAGACCTGCCACTTGGAAATATTTTTCTTTGAATCTCAGGGCGCATAAGTGTGTTAATGGCGAAAAACTTTTGACCTCCTGTATCTTCTGGAAGAAATCTAGGCAACCTACTTCATGGAAGTTGAAAAGGATGGATGGATGAGCATTAACCTCTTCTGTAGAGATTGGCTCATATCTTTTATGCGGACCGCTCCTGCTGTCTTGCCTTGGAGGCATTTTGACCTAAATATGCTTTGGAAGAAACAAACTGCCTCACTGTGTGTAAACTTCCCTTTTGGAGTCAAACTGTGTCAATGTACTGCTTTGACAGAGAAACAATGTGATTTGGATGGTTGCAACAAGTTTCCTTACAATACACAACCTCTACTCTCTTAAAAAGTAGCCTTCCACCTTGAATGTATCTCTGCTAACAGAATTTTCAATAGGATACCATACAGTAAAAAGGAGACAGACTGCTAGGTAAATTCCCTGTGCAAAGTGTCAAGAAATCACCTTGTTCTTGTGAAGTTTAGAGGTCACTCAATACATCTTAATCTTTGCCCATGGTAGACTTTGCAATCATTAAAAACCTGCCCTGTCTAAGGTGTCAAACATTCAACAAAATTGCATATGGTGCAATCAACCATTAGTATGATTAGACAGTCAATATCACAGTTCTGAACAAGGTGACAGAGTAAAAATGCTCCAAAAGTTCAACCAAGCCTGCAATAGTCTTCTCTTTTCAAAATAACTAGGACCTCTTATCAATGTAACACCCCTGGCTATGTAGGAAACATCCTTTGCTTCTACCTGAACATCCACTTATCAAACCAGCTCAAAGACCAAAAGTCAGTCAAGCAACTGCACAGTGAAAACTGTCTTTTTATGAGGAGCAGGAGCAACTTTACCCTGTAGTCTTTCAACTTATAAACTTCTATTTTGACAAATCCCTTTTTCTTATTATATTTCACTATTATTTATTTGTATGTCACTTCATCAAACAGAGTCATACATATACAAAGTTAACCCCCAGTGTGAGCATACAACCAGACTCACTGATATGGAACAAGGTGACATAATTTTGAAGAATGTTTTACAAGTTTCAAACAAGCCTGTAGGGGGAATATCCTTTCACATAATCAGAGTTCCTTTTTCTCAATATAGAGTTCCTATCTGTCTTAGCAAATCACTTTGCAATCATCTGAAAATCAACTGAACAGAGAGTTTGAAGAAAAAGAGGTAACTAGAAATGTACATAGTGCAACTGTCTTTCCCTGTAGAGACTTTTAATAGTGATTAACACTTCAGCACAGTTTTCTGAATCAAGGATATTCTCGGCCAGCGCATTTTGTTATATATGGTGATGTGAGTCTTTATATTGGAGCATCTCCTTCTCAATATAGAAACCCTGTCTTTTTAACAAGTATCTTTGTATCCTCTAGAAATCAATTTGTCAAACGAGTTTGGAGAATTAAAAAGGCAGCCAAGGTCTTACAACCAACAGACTTTCTTTAAACAAAACACTGTCCTCTCAAGACCACACCCTTCCTTACTTTGATCTTAATAACACTCCAAATAAGCACAGCAACCCCCTCCTTCCACTATATTCTTTGCACAGTCTTGGATAAATCCCTTTTATAGGTTAGAGGCTATGTTTTATAGCTTGAAAGTTGACAGCACTGTTTTATCTTTCAAACATACAGAGGAGACTTTGTTTGAAAGGGTCAAAGTACTCAAATCATGACCATTTCTTTTGAAGAAACATAACCCACTGTTTTAGCCTTTTCACAACTATGTTTTCTCTTTTTGGGCTCTGTTTGTATAGTTTAACAACTGTTCGGAGGGAAATTTATAAGTTTTGAAATACTTGAGAGGGAAACTACCATTTGGGTTATTTCATCATTCAACCAGCACGACCATAGCAGAGACTCATGTTTCAAACAAACTCACAAGACTTAAGACTGCAATTCATATAGTGATTTTCTACTCTTTTCACCACTTGACATTTTGCAAATAGCAAGGGGGCTCATAAAATACCTTCAAACTTGATGACAGATCTCCTTGAGTACTTTGGACCAGCCTTTGGAGGTGTTTAGGAGGCGTTGATCATCGGAAATGTGCGCGGCACGTTTACATGAAAGAACGTCGTGCAATTGGCCAACTGGGTGGCCTGTCGGGTCGGTCGAGCACCGTGTACAGCGCGTCGTGCACGCGTACAGGCACGTCGTGCGACGGTTGAACGACAGTTCAAAATTTCTCCCAGGCGCGTCGCGCAACTTTCCAGGCACGTCGCGCGGTGAAAAAGAATATCAAACTCCTGCAAATCGACCCGAAAACCTCTGCGTTTGATCTTTGATGGCAGGAAAGGGGCTCTGTTCAGGTTTGGGGGATTTTCAACATAGAATGCAGTGGATTTGACTTGGTTTAATAAAAGAAAGCAACGGCTCTTTGGTATTCAATTTGGAGAGGGTTCTTTTTCAAAGTTTTGAAAAGGCTTGTTTTTTCTAAACAACAATTGAAACTTCATTTTTTCTCAACAAAGCTCTTAAACCCTTGTTTTGAATATGTGTCATAGTGGAAATGAGCGGCTTTTTATAAATGTGACTTTCTTTCAAAATGAAAAACAACTCCTTTGAAATCTTGAAACTTTGAATGTTTCTTCTTTAAGGAATAAAAGGGTCTTCTTTTTCTGATAACTGCGCCAGGGGGAAAACTGTTCTGAGCTATTTTGGAGGATCTTTGCAGATGTGTCTTTGAGGGCAACCACCTTTTCTAGAGAAACTTAACTTTGGCTTCATCATTTTCTGTCACTTTGATAAGCTCCTAGTCACCATTTCCTACCTCTGATACTTATGGGCATGGACCTGTTCACTGTGGAAACCGAACGAGGTGGCAAGTGAGCTTAAGCTGTTCTCATGACTGTGAGTGCGCAACCTTAGTGGCATTCATGTTAGATTTTGCCAATCTTCTATTTATTAAGAAAAGTGCTTTTTTCCCAATCCATTTTCTCTGCTCAGTCTTTATTATATAATATCTCTGTCCATTAAATAATGAAAACCTATTTTTGCCTTGAACTTTCTAAAACACTGACAGTCTATCAAAATACCTCCTTCGCCTATGATGAACACAAGTTCCAAAGGTGATGTCTCTTGGTAGTAAAACTCAAATTGCCCTTACCAGCTGAGTTTCTTTCCATGCTTTTCAAAGTCTTCAAAACCCAGATGATAACTTGTGGATAAAATGTCTTTTGAAACTTTGACTGTTCTTTGCTTAGAGGAGGAAATGTCTCTTTTGGAGCAGTGGCATTTAGATTTTTCTTTTGATGGTTTCCAGAACCTGAAACACTGTGCCAAAACCATTTATGTACTTGATGAGCTTGTATACCTGTTTGTAAGAGACAAACTAGATCAAACACATTTTTGCTCTGGGTATTATGCCAGAATCCTGCCTGCAATGTAAATCTATATAGGTGACAGGTTTTGCTTGATTGTAGATGCAAGTGCTAGGTCTCTTTGAGCTTTCTCCTTTGACTGTGGGTAGAAGACAAAACAGGGGATGATGCATGAGAGTTAGAAAGTGAAATAAGGAGAGCTGCTCTTTATGTTTCCTGTGAGGGAGCTCTTCACTGTCTCATTGCCCTGCTCTTTGCTGCTGAGAACTGAAATGTCACCATTTGCCTTGGTCAACTTATGACAAATTTTTTGAAATATAATCTCTGTGAGTAGGGAGGTTAGCACCCTTTCAAAAAACAACCACCTTTTCTTTTGCCTGTGTAATGACATGATTTGTCAACATTTCTTCAATTTGGTCTTGTTGAAACAGCAGGCTGCTTATGATTAGAATTGTTTTCACTAATGATATGTCTCTCTAAGGTTTTAACAATTCATATGATTTGAAAACTTCAAATGACTTCCTTTACAAGACCAAAACTCTGTTTTCCCTTTAACTTGCATACTTCAGACCCTAGCCCTGTTATGATCATCACTTATACTCAAAAAACCTAGAGTCACTGCTTCACTGTTCAGTAAAAAGCAAACCTGGGCTTTTGTAATCCTTAAAGTCAATATTGGCCAGCGCCCTCTGCTTGTAGATGAAGGAGGCGCCCTAACCCTCTGCTTGTAAATGAAGGAGGTTCTTGGCCATGAAAAATTACCAGTTTGCTGTGACAGTGGTGTCTTTCTCTTACTGTGATTTTCATGCTGAAAGGAAGTTGCAAGGTCTTGATGAGTAACTCTCTGTCTTGTAGATATATCTCAGGCTCATTTTCACATTTGAGAAGCAACTGTTCTTCTAAATGTGCATTCAAGAATTTTCTCCTGAGATGAAGTTATATTTCCTATCTTTGTAGAATCCATAAAACACTGTAAAACACCTAATAATCAGCTTGAGACTGTGGTCTATGCAGTGCTGAGACTTAGGGGTGTGTAAGTGGCGCGACTTAGAGCTGTTATCAATTTCATTTGCAGAGTAGGAGGTTTGTCATGAATGGTCTGTGTCAGATGGAGGTTTTTGGCTTTTTGATGTTTGCCAAAGGTAAAATGCCTTAAAGCGCCACTTCCTAACTTAAGGGAGGCTTTTGAAACAGAATTGGATTTGCTTTTTAGAGCTGATGGGCAGACCAGTAGGGCTGAATCTAGATAGGATAGTGATAATGAGTTTTGACTTTGACATGGGCGGACTGAGAAGTAGGAGGGCGAAAAAAAAGTTTTATGAGGGTTTTCTAGATGACAAATTGACATATGAAAATCAGCTTCTAGAAAACTCAGCTATGGATATAGTCATCACTAACATGTGAAAAATATTGATGACTAACAGTGATAATCAAATATACGACACAACACTCAATATTGTGGGCTAATACCATAGAAAGGAACCTTGGTATCATAGACTGAGTGCGTAAGTACATACACGACTTGGCTTCTTCATACCCACATGTATACATGACTTTTCTTCATCAGAACTGTGTATATACTAATTATGGATGTATACGAGGGTTTCCTTCATCAAAGCTACATGTATACTCAAATTGCCTTCATCAAACCTGTGTATACATTGTGAAACACTACCTTTATCATTTCTCTGTCACTGACTGGAATTCCTTTTCCTGTCACACCTAAACTGACCTATAGATACATCATTTTTACATATTTAACAAATAGGTTGCTATCAAAAGGAAACTCTTGAAGTAGGTTTCCATCAAGGACAACATAACAAAATGTTACATACTAATGCCAATAGAGAGCACATAATGTCTAGCTCAGGTGGTGGAGATAGTGGCACGTCGTTCTATTTGTTGGCTACCGACTGAAAACAATATAGGAGAAAAAATTCTCCTATGGGTATAACCCACTGGTGGTGGGTAACATATGGCTCCAATAGATACATGATATCTAAGTAGAGTGCATGAATGTACTCAAATGGGGAGGTCATGAGAACACCAACAATCTCTTGGGACTATAGAACATTTACTTGCACATCATAGACTAAGCACATGGGGCAACATGTTTTTGTGGCGTCTTGTGATAACCCATGCTTTTGTTAGGCCATAAAATCAACAAGAAACAAAATTTAATTTTAAATTCAATTTTAGTATAAATGAATATAATCTAACATGAGAATAGAATATGTTGTTAGTTCTAATGCAAAAAATATATGTAATGCATCCTGCTCTAACATGCATGGCTACAACATGGGAATGTTAAGTGTAATCATAAATCCAATGCAACCAGCATATCACCCAGACAATATGCGAACAACCGACCCTGCAAACACTCATGTGACAACAAATATAAGAAAAATCATAGATAGATTCATGAGGGTGGGAGGCAGGCGAATGAAATGACCATGCACTAAGGATCATAGATGAGGAGGGAAGACAAGAATGGAATGCGCACCTCTCATTCGACCAAATGACAGATATATCAATGATCCAGCTCATGAATCTTCGATGGAGTGCCAACTTAGTCATATCATTAACATCACCACACTTTTGAAGTTCTTCATGGGAAATTCAACACGAAGAGTCAGGGTTTACGAGGCATTCTTCCAAATTATCAAGATTCGAAGGGTGATATGGGTTGTTATCACTAATTTTTCTCTGACTATGAGTGAGAGAAGGGTTAATTGATGACTCATACATCCCCCTGGGATCATAAGGAAAAATAGGAGCCCTAGTGGTGTCATCGGTATCATAGATGAACCTCCTAATACAAGAATTATCCCTCATCTCCCATATTCCCTTTTCACTAGAATAGTGGTCAGAGATATCCAAAGGGGTAATGGGAGGGTCCCCCTTCATGGATTTATCATATGTAATGAGACACCCTTAGTTTCTCCTTTCAAGAGGGGACCTTCATGGACATTATTATCAAGGTCTCCTTCAATATTACCCATTCCATCACTTAATTCATGTTGATCATATAGAAAGGGTTCTTATTTGTTGAAATTCAACAAGAAAATGCACCACATACTAGTGTGGGATTCCAGGTCACACATGAATGAGGAATTCAGTGACACATTAGTGCTAATGTAGGCGACCAATTTTTAAGTAAATTGGAAAATATATTGTAATCTTATTTCATAACAACTTGTCATAGTTAACTAAGTGTGATAGAATTAGTTAGCTCAAGAATTTCGATTTGAGGGTCAAAGGATAAGCATGTAGAGTGATTCTATTATTTACAGGGTCCAGTTGCAGTTGTAGCACTAGTGTGGTGTGAGTGCAATTAGTTAACTCAAATTAATTGATTTAAAATAATTTTAACTAGTTCTAACTAAATGATGAGCTAGTGGAAGATCAAGTGAATTAAAATAGATTTAATTCACAAGTAGTGATCTACCAAGTAACTGATGATTCACTATTAATAGTTGCATGCATGTCAATTCTGATGACGACCCAGTTGAGACAAAGGTTAAAGGCAAGTAAAATATCAATTGTATTATTAACGAATTGCTCGAGTGCAATTATAAAGCCACATGAAGCCCATGATGGATTGCACAGTCAAGGAAGGTTGGAATTATTATGTAATAGGAATTATTTTTCCTAGGGATTGTGTGAGCAAGGCAGGATAAAGGTGGGCAGGAAATTGGCTATGTATTGGTCTAATTTGCCTAGATCAGTGTGAGACAATTGGTAGAGTGTATGAGGTTCTTGTGAGCACACATGCATTGTATTGTTTCATGATTCCTTGGTTGATTATACAATAAAGATGGAGGTGTTTTGAGCAGTTTCTTTCCCCAGGAAAATGTTGTGTTGTGCGATTGATTTACTCCTTTCTCTTACTTGCATGTGATTCAGAGATCATGATTTATATTTCGGAAATATTGTAGAAGGATTCAGTATATTTTTTTAGTGCATTGCATGATCAGATTGAACCCATTGGTGTAATTTATACATGGTATCAGAGTTGTGTTAGATATTTTCTAAATGGTATCGGAGTGCTAGGAGTCACAATAGTGGAGAATAAATTGAGTTTGTGTTGAACAATATTCAAATTTGCAAATACTTTCTTTAGAGCTAGAAGCAGATCAAGATGTCTTTCAATGGCTTGAGACTCGAATATGCACTCAAGGGAAGTTCAAATTATATTGCATGGAAGGACAGGGTGGAGGCAGTGTTGGAGGATAATGTGTTGAAGGAATTCATAAATAATGATATTCCCAAGCCTGCAACAACATATGCCCAACTTATTGATGCATGGAAGAAGAAGGTAGAAAAGGCGAGGAGAATCTTGTTAGACGGAGTTCGAGATCATATTTTCTGGAGTCTCCATGGAAAGGCAACTCCATATGCTATGTGGAAGGATTTATCACTCTAATAATTCTCAAAGTTGTGACATTTTGATTTATATTTTAAATAATATTAGAGGTAACCGCAGACCTATTTTCAAGCTCTAGGATCTAGCCTTCTTAAGGCTCAGAGAGGGCTCTCTCTATAAGATTTAACTTTGTTTTTTATGTTTTATTTTAGGCTAGTTATATGGGGCAATTTGGTTTCGATATTGGGTTTGGTTTGGTGGGAAAAACCACTTAATGAGATGGATAGAGATAGATCTGTTTTTCCATTGGAAAAATGGAGTCAATGTGTCAAGCAGACAGGTCAGGATCAAGGTATAAAGTCAAATATTTTCAGGGAAAGATAACAGAGTCACTTAAGATATTTGAGGCTGATTGGTGAAGTGGTTTAATTGGGATAAAGAGAAATCAAGGATTCTTTGACCCAGATAAGGAGTGAATAAGACATAGGTCATTCGAAAGAGGGAGAAATTAAGGGTTCCTTACTCTAGAAATCAGCAGAAAACATCAAAATGAAAACCATTCAATAACAGAGTGATTTTAACAAATTCTGATATATCACTTCCTGATTTCACATTTAAATTTAGAACAAATTTATATATGAATGGAAAACATAAGAAGATTTAACAAATAACAGTATAAATTACTTCACTTAAGTTGGCCCAACACATGAATCCTGAAATATGATGCTTTATTGATTTGATCTAGCCTATTGACTTGAAACTTGGTACAAAAGCCCTTCAGGTACATAAATATTGACTATAGAAATCTTCAACAATTTATTCCACAATAATACTTCAAAGAGTGAAGTATTTATACAAAAAGTGATACAAAATATCCTATAAAAATCATAGGAATTTTTTAAGGAAAATAAAACATCTATTACAAAAATATAGTGATAGCTTCTTAACAACTTGCAAGTTGTCCTACTTATTCAAATTAAATAGAAATGTTGTTTGGATTTGGGTGCAGCTGGCTGTTGTGTTTTCTTGAACGCTGAAAAAAAAATCTTCAATCTGTTTTGAAACTCTATCTTCTCATCTGATACTCTTTATCTGATACACTTTAACCATTGATACACTTTCATCTGCTGTTTTGACTGCATTACTGCTGTAAAATTCTGTTTTTACTATGTAAAAACAACATTCTATTTTTCCTCCTCTTTCACTGTAAATTATTTTTTATAGTAAATTAGTAAGATTTTTCCAAAATTCTTCATCAGGTAACTTGATCTTGGTAAGTTTTATGTAATTTTCATCAGCCTCTGTGTATCTAACAAAAGTTGGTTTGACCACAAAGAGATGTTTTATTTCATGTTGTAAATAAAACAAAGCTTCAATTATTTTGTGCAACACTTTGCCTGTAGGGACTCCTTGCCAATATGCCTTGTTTACTTGTTCTTTGGAAAAATATCTGATCTTCTTGTTGTAATCCTCTTGCTTCATTAGTTTATCATTTACAACAAGAATTTTTGGCAAGCCTTTTTACCTTAATATCTCAAAATTTACCATAAATCTAGTTATGGCCAAATCCATGTTTTGACACTTCTCTTCTAGCTGCTTCATCAAGTTTTTCTTTGTAATTACCTTTCTCACTTCAAGAATTGTTTCAATTCTATCAGTTATCCCTATCTCATCCAGTTCTTGTTTGTTTTTGGTGTTTAAAAACTTGATTATTTCTTGGGCCTCTTCAGGTTTGGCACCAAGCTCTTCCTTTGTCTTCACAATTTCTTCTTTTGCTACTTTAAGAAAATCCTTTTTTTCATTGATTACTTGAATGGAAGGCCAAGTGTCATTGATTGACTCAATGATCTTGGACCACGATTGATTTTTTATGTAATCCATTGGTTCTTTCAAGGTTAATTCTACTTCAACCTTATTCAACTGCTCACTTAACCTTTTGGCTTTCTGTTCCTCTGTCTTAGCATTTATTTGAGCTATTTTCTTGGCATCTTCCAAGTTCTTGATTTGTTCTTTCAACCTATTGATCTCATTATTCTGAATTGACATGTCTTCCAGGGATTTTATGATCTTGCTTGCCTCATTTGTTTGTTGCAATGCTGAATTTGATGATTCAGTAGCAGAAGTAGTGGAAGAAGTCATTAGCACAGCTGTGGCCAATGGGACTTTTGGTGCTAACTCCTCTGATAAAGTTTAGGGAACTGCTATAGTTACCATGGGGATGATTGTGGGAGGATAACTTTGAGTTTTTGTAGCTTCTTTTTCTTGGACAAGCTTGTCCATTTCTATATCCATTTCCTTAATCTGTGCTGTCATTTGGAGTATGAGACTCATCATATCATATTTTTGATTTGCCTCTTGCACAATTTATTTTGCCTGAGGATGTTTTGTTGGAGGTAATTTCAGTTGCTTTCTAAGTGCTGCAATGTCAGCATTTTTCTTTTTCTCTAATTATTTTATAGCCTTTACATTTGAAGGGTCATACCCTATTTCAATCACCATTTCTTCTAAGGACTTGATTCTAGTGTCCTTAGCATAAGAGGAAGATTTCTCAATCCTAATTTTATCTCTCAAATTTTTTATAGTGTTCTGAAGTTTCTGGGTACTCATTGCCTTTATAGTCATAGTAGAATAAATCATTTCAGAGCTTTGCTTATGAAACTCAATTTGATCTAAGGGATGAATGCTTTCTACTGGTACTTCAAAGTCAACTTTCTTGTAGTCTGATGCTGTTGTAGGTTTAGAAACTTTGTCATTTTATATTAACTCATTTTATTTTATTTTATGTAAGCTTAAATTGTTTATAGAAGGTGTTTTTGGTTTGTGAGAGGGGTTCTTGAACAACAATAGGTAAAAAACTAGGCTTTCTTGGTTTTGCAGAGCACCCTTTAATTTGGTTCCAAATTGATCTTCGACTCTTTACGAGACTCAGGAAAAGGTATAACAAGGGTTTTAAGCTCATTTCTTGGGTAAGACAAGACTAAAACAGTTTAATCCAAGCATAGAAGAGTTCTGAGTATTTGAAAAAGATTTGAATTAATCAGTGGTTTCTCTAAGGTCTCCGAAAGGCTTAAATATCTTCAATTTTGTTTTAAAACCAGTTACAGTATCAAAACTGTGATTTTATCAGGGTTTCTACAACAAATACATTCTTTGAAGGAAAATTAATGTATTTCTATGGGCAGACAAGCTTTACAAGGCTCAATTTCTTAGATTTTTTTTTTTTCAAGTGACAGGAGGGTTGCTTTCTTTGAAGAATACTTGTTTTTGCAGGTATTTGATCTTGAAATAGGGTTTCTGAGTCGTCGGGGAGCTTTTGGGAGCTGTTGAAGTCTTTTAGATGTAGATTGGAGTTTTTATGTAGTCACAACATCAATTCTTATGGATTTTCTGGTCTTTGAGCATGAAAACAGAGGCAATGGTGTCTTTTCTTCAGTCAGAGATGGTTAAACGTGCAGAAAATTCAGAAAAAGGGTTTAAACGCACGAATTGGCAGTTTTATAGAACATTCAGGTTTAAACAATAAACGCATTCAATGCGGGTCAAGTCAGAAGGGAGGCGGTTTGGCGCCAGGGAGTAGAATACTGCCAGGCGGTTATCGCAACATAGAAGAGTGGTAAATGGTTTTTTGCAAACGAGTGCGACCAAATCATTTTGTGCCACATGGAGGAGAGAGATGAGGGGAATACTGCCTATTTCACAAATCTAAAATGGATTAGCGATCATGCTTGTGAAAATACGATATTGGATGTGGTTCCTTAGATCTAAAGGAGGAGGTGCGAACGATGGAGATCTGACGATGGAGTTGTTTGGTATATGGGGCGTGGGGCCCAAGAGATTATATGCGGCAGGTTTGATAAAATATGTTTAAACATAAATTTAATGTATTAGCGGGATATGTGTAACATGGATTTACACAACAAATAAGGGATATGCAAGTGTAAAGCGAAGGGCAGGTAACATTATATATAATATATGTTTTAACATATGGGGAGGAGCGGGGTATATATCACGTGGGTTTTAAAACCATAGGTCAAATATTAATAAAGTGGATTTTGGGGTATATTAATATAAAATGAGTTAATATAACTATGGGGAGGGGTATTTATAAGGGGTTAATAAAATAAATTAAATTTAATATGAAAATGAAAGTGATGAGTGAAAATATACATAAATTTACTAAGTAAAAGTGTATTTTAAGTGTTTTTGGCACATTTTCATAATGGTGACCCCCTTTTTTACACTTACACTTAGGATAAATAGCATTTTTTGGGCTTTTTGAATGTTTTTGCATGAAATGAAATTAGTTAGAGGGGTTTTTTACTTTCCCTAAGCAAAAGTTGTTTTAACTTAGGAAAATGGATTATATCTTAGGAAAAGGGTGATTATGTTGAGGAAATGGGTTTTTATGAAGGGAATCCAATACTTATTACCAATCAGTTATTAAGCCTCGGGTCCGGTCTCAATAAAAGTCAAAGAAATGCTATGAGCCTTTTTAACTGAAGGTTTTGAATACTGAATACTTTGAGGGGAGGGAAATTAGTAATTTTTCCAGATGATATTTTATTATATGCTTTGTAAAACTGCTTTCTACCTACCCATCATTTATTCTATCATTTTTTTAATTATTTCAATGGGTGCATTTGAGCTTGCCACCCTAAATCCATTTTTCTTTTAAAGCATAAACTATCTAATTCTAACCTTATTTCATCCAAGGGCTCAGATTAAACTGTTGAGCTCCTCATTTATTCTCTAACTATATACTGATTTTTCAAGTTTAAACTATTTGATAGATCTTTATTCTCTATCTATAAACATGAGATTAAAAACATGAAAAAGTTAAGATTAAACTATTTAACTTATCATGGATCATGGCATTTTGAGCAAGCTACACATAATCATTATTTTTGTAGTAAAAGTAAAAGTAGTGGCATTTTGACTTGCATCACTTTCATGTTTTATTCTTATCTCATTTTGCTTTTGGGGTCCATTTTTTATTCTTTTTTTGTAGAAATTATATAACTTATGTGTTATATGTCCAAGATTCTCCTGATCTCACACTATTTTAACTTCATGCAAAATACATAATCTATTCCACCATTGATCATTTGCGAAAATTAAATCAAGATTGCAATGCACACATGAAACAATAAAAATTCACACACATTAACACAGTTGTTTAACGGGAAAGCCTGAAGTTGAAAACCCCAACTATCTGTATATAATATATGTCATAGAGATCATGTAACAATACTCATACAAAGCTGATCATATCAAGCTCTTAGTACAATACAATCGCTACACACTAATCAGGCCTGATCTTGCAAATCCATGTACCGATATTTGCCACTTGCTAGCCTCTACTATGCAAGATCCTGCTAAAGAATGGCTACGAATGGGTTCGAATTTCTCGACCTTGCTTATGAAATTCTCATTGGAATC
Source organism: Pinus albicaulis (assembly GCA_034641835.2). Lineage (NCBI taxonomy): Eukaryota > Viridiplantae > Streptophyta > Pinopsida > Pinales > Pinaceae > Pinus > Pinus albicaulis. The sequence continues at coordinate 961,972,662 of CM076581.1, read as the reverse complement.
TCAGAGTGTTGGATATAATCAATGCATCACTATAGTCACAAGGCGATAGTCTATCTTGCCCTTTCACTGACTCATCTCTTTGGTCTCCCTTGGCCCCGCCATGCTTGTAGTTAGCTGTATAGTTTAGTTGATTAATGAGTTATTATTTGTGAATTAATTAAATAATTAATTCACTCCACTCTCAATAGTGTATCAATCAGTTAGACTAGATACAACTAGCTCAACTGAGTCTAACTGAGTTAAACTAAATACAACTCCATAACTACTTCTTCCAACTGTGTCATAACTCTGCCACTTGAGTTATAACTGAGTCCTCCATGCATTAGCTCTAGTAAACCCTTAGGAATAGCATAATTCCTTTTGTCAGGTGATGTGCCACATCTGTGCACTGAACTGAAGTGCTCCAAGAGTATGGAAAATTTTAGGGGCTAATATTCGCAGGTGGGCTAATTTTTCATGGTTTTTCCAAAAAAAATATTCGCCAATTTCCATTTTTTTATAAAAATGATTCGCCCAAATTTTACAGTATAAAATTATTTTATGTTGAAAATCGCCAAAATTATATAGACAATATATATAATATCATTATAAATTTGAATAATTTTATAAATACATCAATAAACATTTTATAGTTTGCATAGTAGGGACTAGTGAGATTATGATATTTTAAACTTCAAGATAATTTTCCATCCTTAAAAAATTTTCCTTGTCCAAAGAGAATAAGATAACGTTTAGAGTCAAAATATTATTAAAAAGGCTAATAATGAGCATGTCTATTTTTAGACTGACAGTCTAAAAATAGACTTCACCCAAAATGTCTAAAAATAGAAGTCCATCTATTTTTCCAACTTGACCAACCATCCACAAATAGCATCCTGCAACTCATAGAATATGATCGACATGTCTAAAAATAGACATAGTCTAAAAATAGACTTGCGCCAAAAATAGCCTGCGGGCCCACTTAGTGAAGGTGAATATTTTCACTAAGCTCATCATCTTGTTGAATCTCAACACTCCCTCTCAACAAGATATGGATTATCGCCAACCCATCTGTCTACCCATGGTATTGAATTTGTTCTAGTGGCGCCTTCATCATAATATACGCATCCAAAATCTTCCATTAGGAATATGAAAGCAACATGATCCTACTTTGCAATCTACGATGTAGCGATCTTTGGATATGATATGTTTAGATCTATCATGAAATCTTTGGTTCTTCAAGAGTTTAGCTGGCTAAAGTTATCACAATATATCACGATGAGATCCTAGTAATGCTTGAACAAAGCGGCCAAGATCTTCCCCTCATCCATGTAGCCTGGCATGCACAGAGCTTGCTGCCCCATGTCGGTCTCCCAGCAGGCTGGTGCACGGATCTTTTTTTCCTATTGTACCAAGAAAATGTTGTAGATCTGATACTGAAAACCCCTCCTAATGTGCTCTTTCTATCCATTGGGCTGCCTACCCAATCTACATCCATGAATCCAAGCAAATTCACCTCATATTTTTATCTGTACCATAAGCCATACTCAGATGTGCCCCTAAGATACCTCAGGACATGCTTGCCTGCCTTCCAAAAGATCTTGGTAGGCTTAAACATCGCTTGTGAAAGTTGTTTCACCACATAGCATATGTCAGGTCATGTGTTGAATTAGCTAAATACATGAGCAAACCAACCAACTGTCGATAAACAGTGGCATCCACTACCTTTGTCGATGTAGCATCCTCCTTCCTCCAACCACCAGGAAGAGGAGTGTCGATAGGCTTGCAGCCTTGCATGTGAAACTTCTCCAGTATCTCCCGGGCATACTTGCCTTGAGACACAAACATTTCACCTTTCCGCTGCCAAATTTCCAATCCCAGGAAATAATGAAGGAGGCCCAAGTCCTTCATCTCGAACTCCTTTGCAAGATTTGCCTTGCATGAGTGTATCAACAGTTCATCACCCATTAGTATTAAATCATCTACATAAAGCATAATGATCAAAACTTACCATCCTGCAGTACGGGCATGAGTTTGGATGCCTCACTCATAGAGCTGTAGAGTGGGTGAAATATCATGCATTCGTGTTGTACCAAGCCACCGGGAGTGCTTGTTCCCAGCCCCATACAATGCTCTTCCAGGCTGCACACATGCGAGTCGTGCTAAATATTTAGAATCCTTTAGGCTACTCAATGTACACATCCTACTCAATGATTAGATTGAGAACACGGGTCTTCACATCCATCTGATGAATGTGCCACCCCATCTGTGTTGAGAGAGCAAGAATCGTCCGTATGGAAGAATACCTTGCGATAGGTGCAAAGGTTTCCTCATAATCGATCCCCTCAATCTGTGAGAAGCCTCGGGCAACAAATCTTGCCTTGTACTTCTCCACACTCCCGTCAGCTGCTTACTTCACTTTGTAGATCCATCTCGAACCCACCACTGATTTCCCTTCCGGCCTTGGGACAATCTCCCATGCACTGTTTCTGACAATCGAATCATATTCCTCCACCATGGCACATCTATCACTCTACCTTGGGATCCTCCTGACTTCTCGAAAGAGATGAAACAAAATCACGATACACTTGCTCATCAGAGCCATGTATCCAGTAAATCAGTCAGGTGACTGTCTCTGTCTGCGTTGTGATGTAGGAACTCCTACATTCTACACTGCATCAAGATTCAGTCGCTCAGCTTCTGTAGTGCACTTCCGCCCTCTGATGTTTGGCGCTGCATGAGTGGTTTCTTCCACTCCATGAACCTCCTCTTGTGGCTGATCCACATCTTGAGGCTCATATTTAGGAACAAGTAGCTCCTCCTCTGCATGCAAGTGTAGCTCCCTCTCAAGTGACAAATTCATGGCTTTCTCCTCATGAAATTTGATATCCAGTATATTGAGTCATCAGGCTTGTCTACATCTTACGATAATTGTACGGTGTTACCATGCCCAAAATATCCAACCTACCACGGTCAGCTCCAAACTATTAGTACCTTTGTCATAGATGGCGGTGGGCAAAATAATGAATAGTAAATGCAAAACTGCACACGGAGAAAAGCGCCTCTTCCGGGTATACTCATGCAAGTACTCTATGGGGACAACGAGTTTTGCATAACCCTGGTGTTTTACCTAAGCCACAGAAGTGTGGAGGGCCTGCAGTCATGAAACATCATAAATGCAACACCGGTGGTTGTTCTTCCTCTCTGAGCCACTGTGGATTATGAGGCGCTTATGAGTTCTCTTTAAATTCTTACTTTGCCTACGAAATGCTTGGATTAGCAGAATGTATTCACCACCATTATCGCTCACGAGAAAAGCTTTCCTTGCTTCCCCGATTCTTTCTCAACCAGTGCCTTGAACTCATAGAACTTTGAGTATGTCTCGCTCTTCTTATGCATGAAGAAGATCCAGCACTTACGAGAAAAATCATCAACAAATATCACATAATACCTGTGCTTTGCTGTCAAAGCTACTAAGAAAGGTCCACACACGTCTGTGTGAATTCTCAAGGATCGTCGTGGCATGACTATCATTCTCGTGAAAGGTGGCTTTCACAAATTTTCCCAAGGTACATCCCTTACCTTCACCTTTGATCTGGCCCCATATGATACAACTGTACCTTTGGGAAGCCTAGTAGAAATTTGCTGCAAAATTTTCAAAGCACCATGGTGAAGATGGCCCAATCTCCTGTGCCAAAATTTTCCCTCATCTCGGCTCACCACTCCTTCTGCTTTGCCTACCATTGCAGCGCAGCCATCTACCTACAATTGATAAATATTCTTAACTTGAATCCCTATCCTCCTAGTTTGACCAGTTTTTTTATGGCATAGGAAGGCTTTTCCCTCCCTAAAAACAACATCATAACCCTTGTCTTCCAGCATCGCCATGGAGATCAAATTCTTCTTCAATCCTGGAACATGCATGACATACTTCAAGATGAAAGGTTTACTAGACTCCCTCTCAAAGGAAATGGTCCAAATGCAATCATGTGTATCTACCATCATGGCAGCCATCTACGTTGCTTATCCGAATCCACTTTCCTCCGGATCACTAAACAAATCTTTGTCTCTAGTCATCTGGAAAGACGCACCACTGTGAAGAAACCACTCCGATCCCATCACACTTGAAACCAAGCATGCGATCAAAGAAAATTCAAGCTCAAAATGCGAGGCTAAGGCCTCTCGTGCTGCAGAACCAGCATCGCTCTTATTCTTCTTCTTCTGTGGACAATTAGAGGCAAAATGCCCATGCTGGTGACAATGAAAACACTTCACCTTGGACAAATCCTGCTTCTTGCCTTTAGCTTCGGATTTGGAAGATTTATTCCCTTTTCCTTTCCGAGCTTTGGCAGTGAAGTAAATTTTCTTCATCTTCATTCTTAGGTAGGAATCACATCCCTAGTCTTGCCTTATCTCCTCCTGCACAAAGATCGGAACCAAAGTGCTCCCATCCTGGCGGTTCCTCATAAGAACAGGAAAGTCTTGACCAGCTATGCCAACTCTTGGGAAGCCAAGAGCCAAGTACAAAGTCTTTATACCCTTTCATACCATAACCCCACTTCGACTCATCATATGAAAAATGGAAAAACTTACCAGCGAGTATTTTGGTGTCACCTTAGCACTTTCTCTGTTTTATTTTCTCGGCTTGTGCTAGCGCCAACTTCAGCATTACTTCTGCTTTGGAACAATTTTGTCAAAGCCTTCTACATTAAGAATGGAGTGGCTTTCCCGTGAAGGATGGACATAATGTGGACCTTCACACCTTCCAACAGAATCCTTCGACACTTTGCTACCTTCTTTTGCCATGCATCAAGTGCGGCTGCATTGCTAGAAGCAGGCTCCGGAATATCAACATCTATGAACTCCTTCAACCATTATCATCCAACTTGCTGCCTCCATCACTTTCCTTCCAGCTATTAATTAAGCTCCCTTCGAGGGGGCATACTCCAATGTGCCAATCGTTTAGAAACATTTCAATGAATGTGACGCAATGTTCCAAATTTTGCAATAAAGTATTTGGAACATTAATTTTGTTTTTATTTTAATAAAAGGAATAAAATGGGTGAGAGAACCCATTGTAGCAACTTAATAAACACTCATAAGGTGCAAAAGTCACTTAAGTGGCTTAAGATAGCATCCCAAGTGTGAAAAGGGGCCAAAGGCAAGTGAGCTAGACCATGGTTGACCAAAGTCAACAACGTACCCTAAGAGGGGAAGCTTTCTCAAGAAGATTGCATAGTTGGAGTGGAGGGAAAATTTCAAATGAGAGAAACCCTAATGTGAGTGGGGTCCATGCATGCTTTTCATAAAAGATGAAGGAGAGCCATTGTGGAGATCATTCTTGGAGATAGAATTCGAAGTTGAAGCTCTCTTCAACTTGGTGTTGCTTAGCACAAGTGGGATTCATGTTTAGGAATGCCCTTCTCTTCCATGGGAGGCCATGGAGAGATTGTTATTCATCTTCCTCACACCATGGCTTGAGGCCAAAGCAGTCATCTACAGCTACTGCGTTATTCTTGCAGCAAGAGAATGTTGGAGTTGATGGTGTTGCAGTGAGGGACCTTCATCATCTCACTTCCGAAGTTGGTTTGTAGAGGGGAAGATCATTCCTTCTCTCATGCCCAGTGCAGTCTTCTTCCCATACAACGTTATTTTCAGAGGTGGCTTGCACAAGGGTTTGATTTGGTGCACTAGTGAGTGCAATTTTCAGTAAGGGGATCAGCCCCTTCCTTTTGGAGATCTTTGGAGGAGTTTTTTGCATCTATTGCGTGCTTCCTGTCTTCATGATTGTTCTTTTGGTGAGTAAGCATTTGCTTACTTCATCGGCATTTTCTAGTTTTATGTATTCTAGCCAATCCCTTGGAGGATTGATGTAATAATGTTTTATGGGGTTGAGATCTTGCTCCCCCTTCTTTATTTGAGCTATATTGTCATATCATATTATATATATCAGTCTGCAGTCATTTTCCCTCATAGATTGCGTAGTTAGAGAGTAGCTGGATTTATGTAGCAGTGTATTATCTTGTTCCATGTACATTTCCTATTGAGGCTGATTTGAGCTTACCTTGAGAGGCATTTTCCTCAAGGGATTTGTATTACATTTGATGCTACAGATTATATATCAGATTTGTTCTCTTTTGGAATTATATATTTTGCATTCTTTCATGTATTCATATTGAAGTTTTCATGCTTGAAGATTAGGGTGGGAGATGTGAATAACTGCCTAAGATTGTTCTTGAGCTGTATTCTAAGAGTTTGTGCAGATGCATTCTAAAGGCATCTAGGTGGTGGATAGTCTTATATTCACAGCTTTGTTTACAACGTCCTTGAGATGACTGGTAGAGATTCTTTGAGGGAATTATTAGCTCTTGACAAGTTCTATTGGCAGAGTCTACTAGTGGGCCAGGTAGCCTCTGGATCTCATTATTCCTTATGAAGATGACAGATCCATTAAATTCCCCTGTAGTAAATCTTTGAAATAGTTCAGTGTTGATTGTTAATACTCCCAGAGTGGGAAAATTAGGAATATCTTAATAGAATATATTCTGGTAGAAAAAATTACCCATTTGGACTATTCAACCATTAACAAGAAAACAACAAACAAATTAATTCCATGACCCAAAACTCAGCTTCCAATAATTGCAATCTCCTCTGATGATAAATACAACTTTGATACCATGTAGAAATTATGTAACTTATGTGTTATATGTCCAATATTCTCCTGATCTCACACTATTTTAACTTCATGCAAAATACAAAATCTATTCCACCATTGATCATTTGCGGAAATTAAATCAAGATTGCAATGCACACATGAAACAATAAAAAATCACACACATTAACACAGTTGTTTAACGGGAAAGCCTGAAGCTGAAAACCCCAACTATCTGTATATAATATATGTCATAGAGATCATGTAACAATCCTCATACAAAGCTGATCATATCAAGCAATCTGATGCAATACAATAATTACACACTAAAATAGGGCCCAAATCTGAAATCCCTTTGCAAGTCTTTTGCCTGTTAACCTACCTCTCTTTGTTACAATCTGCTTGAATAATGCTCTGAATGACTTAGTTGCTTGAGCCTTGCTGCATAATCTCATTGGCATCTGCTGGGTGTTGGATCAGTCAATGCATCTACTATAGTCACTGAGAAATAATCACTCTTGCCTCTTTTCATCTCCTTTGGTCTGTGAAATTTCCATGCATGAATTACTTTGTTGTGTTGTTGGGTTAAGTTAATAAAGTTGTGTGCAGATTAATTAACTAATTAATTCCTCCCTATCACTAGTGTATCAATGAGTTGAACTAGATACAACTAATAGCTGGAAGTCTAATGAATTAAACCAATCTGACTCCATAGCAACACTTTGACTATGTCATAATCTTCATGAGTTCTAACTAAAGTCTCCATGCAATAGCTCCACTTAACCCTTCTAGGAATAGCGTAATTCCTTCTGTCAGCTCCTGTGCCACATCTGTGCACTTAACTGAAGTGCTCCAAGAGAATAAGATAATGTTTAGTCCAAATATTATTAAGAGCTAATAATATTCGACATATCTATTTTTAGACTGGCAATCTAAAAATAGATTCCGCCCAATATGTCTAAAAATAGAAATCCATCTATTTTTCCAACTTGATCAACCATCCACAAATAGCATCCTGCAACTCATAGAATATGATAGACATGTCTAAAAATAGACTTTGCACCAAAAATAGCCTACGGGCCCACTTAGTGAAGGTGACTCTTTTCACTAAAGCTCATCATCTTGTTGAATATCAGCATTTTTATCTTTTCTTTTCAAGTCCTTTGATCTTTCTTTTAGGACTTTTACCCTCTTTTCATTTTTTATTGTTTTCAAATATGGGAAAACAATTTGCAGAAAGCAAGGTATGTACATATTTACAAGACTAATCATATTGAATTCAAAAATTATGAACCCTATTATTATAGGACCCTAATAGTGGCTCCACATGGGGATGGCATTTCCTGGTGAAATGTTAAGAACTTAAAGATTAGTAGCCTTTGAATTTTGACTGTGCTGACCTTGTAGATGTTGTCTGATCTCTACAATTATTCATACTTATGATATTTTAACTCTCAAAGCTTAGGGCCTTCTCTCTGGGCTTCAAATTTGTTAGGAAAACATCCAATCCAATCTAAAATCTACAATGTTATGTACAATGGATAAAGAAAAAAAATTTAATTATTGGTTATTTCCAAAGAGTAATAGTGCTTCAGCATTCTGCCATTGACAGGTCCACCTAGCAGATCTAATCCATATATTTCTTTCAAAAAGAAAGCATTGTTACCTCTATAACCATAAATAACATAAGGTCCTTTCCATAGGAAATCAAATTTCCCATGTTTACCTTTCTCTTCTCTCCTTGCATCCCATTTTATAACTTTGTCACCAACGTAGAAATCATCTTCTTTACTCTTTTTATCAAAAAAATTCTTAATCTTATCTTGGATAACTTAAGACTTAAGATAAACCTCTTCTCTTTTTTGCTGCAAGTGGATGGTTTGATTAATCCTTCTTTGGATGTCATTGGTCTCAACTTGTAATTCTCAGATTATCTTCATTACTGGTACTCCTAAATAATATGGAAAAACAATATCCATTCCATAAACAAGCTGGTAAGGGGATGTACTAATAGATTTTTTGGTGGTAAGTCTATCTGCCCATAAGGCATTAACTAATCTCTTGTTCCAAGTTTTCTTGTTATCTTATAGTAATTTTTTGATGATGTTCACAAGGGTTTTATTGGAAGATTCAGCAAGGCCATTACCTTGAGGGTAATATGCAATAGAATGACCTAAGGTAATGTGGTACTTATGGCATAAATCAATCATGTTTTTGGATTTGAATGCAGCTACATTGTCAATGATAATATTCTGGGGGTATCCAGATCTTGAGAGTATGTTGTTTTCTAAAAAGGAGATAATGACAGTGTCAGTGGCTTGCCTGGAGGGTATGGATTCTATCCACTTAGTAAAATAGTAAGTGGCTGTCAGAATCCACTTATGTATAGTTGAGGATGGAGGATGAATTTCACCAATGAAGTCAAGACCCCATTGTTGAAAAGGCATTTATGTTGAGATGGGTTTTAAGGGCAGGGGTAACAACTTTTTCATTCCCTCAAATATTTGACACTTGTGACAGGAGGTCACATACTTTTTTACATCTGCAAACAAAGTAGGCCAATAAAAACCAGCTCTCAGGATTTTGTCTGAAGTAGTCTTCCATTAGAGATGTCCTCCACAGTCACCTGCATGAAATTCTTCTAAAACTTTGTCAACTTCTTCTTTAAGCAAACAATTCAGTAAACTTCCACCATGATCATTCTAAAAGAGTACATTGTCTATTATACAAAATCTTACTGCCTTCAATTTTAAGGATCTAGCTTTTGTTCTTGATAATCTAGGAGGAGCTTGTAAATTTAGTAATACAAATATAATATCTGCATACCACGGTGAGTCTGAAAAGGCTTCATTGATCTCTGGAGTCTCCATCTCTTCCTGATCATCTACTTGGGCAATAAAATTAATGTCTAAAGCATGACAATTTGATTCAGCCATGAGTTTGGCTAAAACTTGACCTTTTATGAGTTTGGTGGGTTTGATTTCTATGTCATATTCAAAAATTGTGGCAATCCACTTGCCTCTTTTACCATCAAGACCATTATATGTTATAATTTCCTTTACAAATGCATTTGGAACATAGGCAATGATGTGTGAATAAATAATGTACACTCTAAAGTCTTTGATGGCCTTTACCAAAGCTAGGTCCTGTTTCTCCATTATATTGTACTTTAAAGTGGCATCTCTGAGCGATTTTCTAAAGAAAGAAATAGGCTACTCATAGCCCTGGTCATTTTTCTGCTGTAAAACTGCAGCAATAGTGTGTTATGAAGCAAAGGAGAAGATAATGAAATCCTTCTTAAAGTCATGACTTATAAGGACTGGTGTTTTTTTTAAAGCTTGTTTAATTGATTCAAAAGATTGCTTGGCTTCAATATTCCATTTAAGTATTGATTCCATTTTAAGCATATTGTTAAGCTCTCTAATTATTTCGACTAGATTTGAGATGAATCTTCTAAGGAAATTAATTTTATGTACAAAAGCTTGTAACTCTTTAATGTTCCTAGGAGGACTAATGTTAAGAATTTCCTCTATTCTGGCTGGATCTATCCTAATTCCCTCTTTAGATATAATATGTCCTAGTAATTTTCATTCTTCCAATCCAAATAAAGTTTTCTTAGGGTTTAGAGAGATGCCAAATTTTCTGCATTTAAGAAAGACTTGCCTGAGATGATCCAAATTTTCATAATCAATCTTTTAAAATACAGTAGTGACATCTAAATAAATCACTAGGAATTCATGAATCTCCTTTGCAAAGGCTATATCCATAGCTCTTTGAAAAGTGGCTCTTGCATTCATTAACCCAAAAATCATTTTTACATACGTAAAAGTGTCCCATGGAGTAGTAAAAGCATTTTTGGTTTGGTCTTCTGGTTGAACTAGAATCTGGTTATATCCATAAAATCCATCTAACAATGAAATTTTGGAAGAACCAACTGCCCTTTGTAGAATGTCATCCATCTCTGGTAAAGGGTAATTATCTTTTAAGGAGACCTTATTTAATTTTCTGAAATCAACACATAATCTAATTTATCCTGTCTTTTTCCTAGTGGGAACTAGATTATAAACCCAATCAGAATATCTAATTTGTGCAATTTTTTGGGCATCATACATTATTTTTACCTATTTCTCAATTAAAGGCATCAAAATGGGATTGATCCTTCTTATTTTTTGTTTAAAAGGTTTTTGGTCCTCTTTTATAGGTATTTTATGTTATATTATACTAGTGTCATAGGATTTTAGGTCCTCATAACTCCAAGTAAAAACATCTTGAAATTCCTTAAAAAGAGTTATGTATTTTTCTTTTTCTTCCTGAGGTAAAGCTCTAGAAATTTTAATCACCTTAGGTTTTAACTCTGTACCAACATTACATTCCTCAATATTAGATCTAAGTGGCTCCATTTTAGGTTTTCTTGCAACATCATTTGAGTCAAATAAATCTTCTAAAGGAGTTAATCCTTTTGGTAAAAAGTTATCTTTTAGGTTCAAAATATCAGATTAATCACCTACTAACTCTTTAATCTCTACTTTTTCTAAATTATCTATGTCTGTTTGACTAAATTTAGTAGGTTTAGAAAAAATTAAGTGATTTACATCTACATTATTCAAATCAATTTCACTATCTAAGTTCTAATCTATGGTACAATATGTATCTATATTACAATTCTGAAATTCACCTTCATTGTTCATAAAATGATGAATCTGTTCATCTTGTGAGAAAATTTTCCAATATTTAAGATTATCAGGAATTATAGGTCTGTGTTTTATTTCTATAGTATATTTATAATCTGGTTGAAATGGAAGATTACAGGTACTAGCAAAGGTTGCTAAGCAATGATCCTGTATGTTCTGTTTTCTTGGTATTGCAGAAAAATCACATTCTAACAATTCTTTGATTAAGTCTAAAATAGTTTCTCTATATCGGCTTAATCTTGGATTATAAACAGAATATTATCCAGTTATCTGTTTTACAATTAACTCTGAGTCTCCCATAATTGATATTATTTTACCTCCTAAATTCCTAACAATCTACATTCCTAAAATAAGAGCTTCATATTCAGCCATGTTATTGGTACATTTCAAATTCATTATGAAAGCATGGCCTTCTACATAATTGTTTTCCATATTAGTTATCCAAACTCCTACTCCTGCTCCTAATTTATTAATTGAACCATCAAAATCTAGGTGCCATAATGATTCATGAAAGATGTTTTCACTGTCTGGTGTTTTGTTTTTATCTTTTAGTTCATTTTTTATTTCAATATCAGTTTCAGAGTTGCATAAGATGAATGAATCCATGTCAGTAGGTGTAGTGTAAATTGGGTAATTTCTTGGTCTTTCTACACTAATCACCATGTATTTCATCAACGTTTCTCTATAAAGTTTCTTTGGTTGGCCAAAAACTGATATTGTTGCATATAACATATCCAGTTGTAGAGATCCCTGTAATTTATCTCCCCATGAGTGAGATAAGAGCATTCCATACTTGGGAGGGATGTCAGCTACTACAATGTCCATGAGTGTGCTTTTACCAGGATATTGAACTAATGTGACACATAAATCTTTAATTAAACCTAGACATTTGACTTTGCTGGAATCAAATGAAAAGAGATCTTTGTAAGGCCTAGTGATATCTAAATTCAGGGTTTCCATTATTGCTTTTGGCATTAAATTGTGTGAAGCTCCTGAATCTAGCATTGCATTGTGTAATATTTGATCATGAACAATTAAGCTAATGTAAAACAGTGGAACGGCTCCATCTTGGTGTTTTCCATTAACATCAGGACCAAAAATCAACTCTGGCTGATCATCACTTAGATTTACTGAATCTTCTCCATCATTCATGTTTAAGGTTTTAGTGAATAATTATTTTGTAAAAATCATGTTTTACCAATTTTTTCAAGGGAATTGGTATTTTTAATTTGGCAATTTCAGCTTGAATATTAAATGGAAGTTGTGATTTTGCAAGCTGAATTATTTCTTCTTTAGTAACTATAGTTTGAGTAGGTTTGTCTTGTTTTTCTACATTTTATTTCTCATTTTATGTTTGAGTTTCTAATGTCTTACTGCTCTTAGTTTTCTTTTCAAGAATAGTTTGAGAAGTAGTAGATGTTTTTTCAAATTTTGTATTTTCAGAAGCTGTTTTGGTAGTAGTAGCTCTTGGATCAGCTGATTTTGGATCAGCAGTGGATGTTTTGGAATCTAAAATTGTTGTTTTAGCAGAATTATTTGTTTTGACAACAACAGATTTTTGTGAATCTATTGATGTTTGGATAGTCTCATCTGTTATATCAACAATCTTGGGACTGGGTGAAAATTTGGGGCTGGAAAATTTCTGGGATGAATTAGAGTTTTGCTTATTTTCCCTAGGGAGAATTTGCAGAACTTTGTTAGTGGGAACTTCTATTGTTTTCTTAGTTTGTGTTTGTGCAGATTTCTTAGTAGAAGGCTCTATGTTTTTCTTTCTTCTAAGGTTATACTGATTATGTACTTCATTGATTGCAAATTCATAACCTTGTTTGTAGTCAAATGAGTCACCTGAATCTAAGTGAAGTTGTCGCAGTTCAAATAACTCTTGGTCTTCCTGTGTGAGAAAGATAATGTTATCATCATTTATACCCATTAGATTTGTGGTGTCTTCATCATTTTCATCTTGATGATAACTTTCAGCATAGTTCTCTTGAAATGGAGGTATTATTGTCTGGTCAGGTGCTGATTCTTTAGATTTTATTGTGTTTGTATTTTTCCTGAAGTTGGGATTTCTAATTTGCTGTTGGTTGTCCCATTGTGGCCTCCTTTCTATATTATCTAATATATCCATAATTCTCTATAAATTTTTTGCTAATTGATCTATTTTTAAATCTGAACTAGATGCTTCTTCTTTTATTGTTACTCTCCTCTCATTCCTTAATCTAGCTCTTCTAGCCAATATATTTACCTCTACACTAACAACATCAGTTTGCATTTGCTATAAAGTTTCAACATTTCTCTCTCTCAATTGATATGCTATGTCTGTATCAAATCCATCAGGGAATTTGAGAAGGAAAGAGTCTGGAGTGGGTTTGAGATTAGTAGGGATTGAATTATAAACGCTGTTGTATCTAGTACAATAATCTTGTATTGTTTCATTAGGAACTCTTTTCATAACATCAAATTCAGATAATATTTGAAGTGGATTTTTCTTCTTTTCCCATTTATTCAAAAATAATCTATGAAAAACTACTAAATCAACTATACTACCAGGATTAAGACCTTTAAACCATTTTTTTACCTCCCCAGTTAATGTTTGAGCAAAAAGTCTCATTTGTACATCAGAATCATCTATTTCATGAAGCTCAAAATAATCTGTCATCTTATTAATATGGTGTTGGGTAGTGTAATGAGTGGTTGCATCAAATTGAGGTATTTTACTCTGGTAATCCTAAGGCATGTCATGTAACTTACTTGGAAGGACCAAGGGAGCATACCTAGCAGCCATGGCTTGAATTCTAGCTTGGCTAGGAGGTAAGTTGGAAGTGCTTGAGGCAAAATTAGAAGTACTAGCTAATGCAGTTAAAAAAGTGGCTGATGATATTGGAATGTAAGATGATGTACTGGCAAATGTGGTTGAAGAACTAAAAGGTGAAGTTGGGATGCCAGAAGATGAAACTGGGATATATGAAGGAGTGCTTGGGAATGAGAATGATGTATTGGAAAATGCAGAAGGAAAACTAGTGGGTGGAGTTAAGGTGGGGGAAGATGGAAATAATACTCTAGGTTGGAATGGTTGCTTTGGGATAAAGGGATCTGTGGAGTGAAGTGTAGTGGAGATAATGGATGATGTGGTAGTAAATAGAGATGAACCTTGTGACTCTAAAAGGCTGGTATCTAAATGAGTGGTAGAAGGATTAGGGGTATAAGCTGATACAGCAGCTAATTCAACTTAATTCTGAAGAATAACTTCATATATTTCCTTACGTATAGTAGCATTTATTTCATCAAGTTTATCATAAGCTTCAAATATCTTTGATTCAGAGTCTACTGAAACAGTTTCATGTTTAATTTCAAGAGATGAAATAAAATTAGGATCTATAACAGTGCTATTTAAATCACTTTCGGATTTGTTTCTGAATAAATAATGTTCAAAATTTAAGTCAAAATAAATGTCTTGTATAGTTGCTAACTGTTTTGGAAGGGAATTTTCTCTAACTAAGGAAACTTTATTACCTAAATCTTCTATTTTTTTATTCTTTTTTCCAGTTCTGTCCGGATCATCTACTATGACAATAGGTTTAGGATCTGGATTTGACCTGGTATAGTAGACTCTTCTGGAAGCCAAAATTACAAATTTTTAATGAAAATATACTCACAAATTTTTAAAACAGTCTTTAAGGTGTAAAGATAATATAAAGATTTCCTTTAAGACCTATTTAAAAACTGAGGATTGGTTATTCCCCAACAGAGTCGCTAGTATGTTATCACTCTAATAATTCTCAAAGTTGTGAGATTTTGATTTATAGTTTAAAGAATATTAGAGGTAACCATAGACCTGCTTTCAAGCTCTAGGATCTAGCCTTCCTATGGCTTAGAGAGGGCTCTCTCTATAAGATTTAACTTTGTTTTTTATGTTTGATTTTAGGCTAGTTATATGGGGAAATTTATTCTTGATATTGGGTTTGGTTTGGTGGGAAAAATCACTTAATGATATGGATATGGATAGATCCTCTTTTCCATTGGGCAAATGGAGTCAATGTGCCAAGAAGACAGGTCAGGATCAAGGTCTAAAGTCAAATATTTTCAGGGCAAGATAGCAAAGTCACTTAAGATCTTTGAGGCTGATTGGTGAAGTGGTTTAATCGGGATAAAGAGCAATAAAGGATTCTTTGATCCAGATAAGGAGTGAATAAGAAAAAGGTCATTCGAAAGAGGGAGAAATTAAGGCTTCCCTACTCTGGAAATCAGCAGAAAACATCAAAATGAAAACCAGTAAATAACAGAGTGATTTTAACAAATTTTGATATAACACTTCCTGATTTCACATTTAAATTTAGAACACATTTATATATGAATAGAAAAAATAAGAAGATTTAAGTTAAGTTGGCCCAACACATGAATCCTGAAATATGATGCTTTATTGATTTGATCCAGCCTACTGACTTGAAACTTGGTTCCAAAGCCCTTCAGCTACATAAATATTGACTATAGAAATCTTCAGCAATTTATTCCACAATAATACTTCAAAGAGTGAAGTATTTATACAAAAGTGATACAAAATATCCTAGAAAAATCATAGGAATTTTCTAAGGAAAAAGTATCTATTACAAAAAGATAGTGACAACTACTTAACAACTTGCAAGCTGTCCTACTTATTCAAATTAAATAGAAATGTTGTTTGGATTTGGGTGCAACTGGTTGTTTTGTTGTCTTCAACGCTGGCAAAAAGATCTTCAATCTGTCTTGAAATTCTATCTTCTCATCTGATACTCTTTATCTGATACAATTTAACCACTGATACTCTTTCATCTACTGTTTTGACTGCTTTACTGCTGTAAAATTCTATTTTTACTATGTAAAAACAACATTCTATTTTTCCTCCTCTTTCACTGTAAATTATTTTTTACAATAAATTAGTAAGCTTTTGCCAAAATTCTTCATCAAGTAACTTGATCTTGGTAAGTTTTCTGTAATTTTCATTAGCCTCTATGTATCTAACAAAGGTTGGTTTGACCACAAAGAGATGTTTTATTTCATGTTGTAAATAAAACAAATATTCAATTCTTTTGTGCAACACTTTGCCTGTAGGTACTCCTTGTCAATATACCTTGTTTACTTGTTCTTTGGAAAAATATCTGATCTTCTTGTTGTAATCCTCTTGCTTCATTAGTTTATCATTTATAACAACAATATTTGGCAAGCCTTTTTTCCTTAATATCTCAAACTTTATCATAAATATAGTTATGGCCAAATCCATGTTTTGACACTCCTCTTCTAGCTGCTTCATCAAGTTTTTCTTTGTAATTACCTTTCTCACTTCATGGATTGTTTCATTTCTATCAATTATCCCTATCTCATCCACTTCTTGTTTTTTTTTTGGTGTTTAAAAACTTGATTATTTCTTGGGCCTCTTCAGGTTTGGCACCAAGCTCTTCCTTTGTCTTCATAATTTCTTCTTTTGCTACTTTAAGAAAATCCTTTTGTTCATAGATTACCTTAATGGAAGGCTAAGTGTCATTGATTGACTCAATGATCTTGGACCAAAACTAATTTTTTATGTAAGCCATTGGTTATTTCAAGGTTAATTCTACTTCAACCTTCTTCAACTGCTCACTTAACCTTTTGGATTTCTGTTCCTCTATCTTAGCATTTATTTGAGCTAATTTCTTGGCATCTTCCTAGTTCTTGATTTGTTCTTTCAACCTATTGATCTCATTATTATGAATTGACATGTCTTCCATCACTTTTATGAGCGTGTTTGCCTCATGTGTTTGCTGCACTGCTAAAGTTGATGATTCAATAGCAGAATTAGTGGAAGAAGTCATTTGCAAAGCTATGGCCAATGGGACTTTTGGTGCTAACTCCTTTGATAAAGTTGAGGGAATTGTTGTAGTTACCATGGGGATGACTATGGGAGGAGCACTTTGAGTTTTTGTAGCTTCTTTCTCTTGGAAAGGATTTTCCATTTCTATATCCATTTCCTTAATATGTGCTGTCATTTGGAGTATGAGACTCATCATCTCATCTTTCTGATTTGCCTCTTGCACAATTTATTTTTCCTGAGGATGTTCTGTTGGAGGTAATTTCAGTTTCTTTCTAAGTGTTGCAATGTCAACATTTTTCTTTTTCACTAATTCTTCTGCAGCCTTTAGATTTGAAGGGTCATACCCTACTTCAATCACCAGTTCTTATAAGGACTCGATTCTAGTGTCCTTAGAATAAGAGGAAGCTTTTTCAATCCTAATTTGATCTCTCAAATTTGTTATAGTGTTCTGAAGTTTCCAGGCACTCATTGCCTTTGTAGTCATAGTAGAATAAAGCCTTTCAGAGCTTTTATTATGAAACTCAATTTGATCTAAGGGATGAATGCTTTCTACTGGTACTTCAAAGTCAAATTCGTTATAGTCTTCTACTGTTGTAGGTTTAGAAACTATTGGTTGTAGCACTGTCATAAGAAATTTCTTATTGGTGTAATAAAAGGCTAAGAGCAGCCTGTTTTGATTTCCTGGAGTTTTCTTTAGATACTGTGAATAAATCTCATTTTTAACTCTTCATTCTTGGCCTTGATTTCTTTGTATTTTTCTTTGATATCACTGTCTGTATTTTCTTTTTGTTGTGATGAGGATGCCTCCATGATTTGCTATTTTTCAATCATCTGAGTGTCTGAAGTATCATTTTCCTGCTCATTCACAATAATTGTAGCAACATCTGTGTTCTTCTCTATATTTTCTTCATCTAGAACCTCAATTGTTTCCTTATCCTTGTTCACCGGGTTGAGCTTAGGTTTCTTATTATATCCGATTTTAAATCTGGTCTCTGTTGTTATTTCAGCTGTATAGGTGCCTTCTTCTCTGATTCTCTTTGTGGTTTTATCCTCTTGATTTACAGTTTTGAAGGTGTGACTAGTATCACCCTGTTTAATTGTTTCCATCAAGGTATTATCCAGTCATACTGTTTGATTGGCATACTGTTCAATATCAGGGCTTTTATCATGGATATAAGGGGTTAATTTTCATTTTACCCTCATCTTACTTAGTATTCCATGAGGATAATAATTCCACAAGAAAATTTCTTCAAATTTATATTCCAGCAACTGTTTTGCTACCTCTACACCTGCTTCCTTGTGATTGCATATAAAAGGACCCACCTAGTTCTTCAATTTGAATTGAGTCTTCATTTTAGTAGCTAAGAATTTTATAGAGTCTGAATTTAGGATTTGTCTTATGTACTCTAAGGCAAACACTCTCATTGGCAAGTATTTTGGAAATTTATAGGGCAAAAGGTTTGACCCAAAGACTCTAATCTCTGTGTGATTTTGGTAAAGGTACCAATCTCCAGTTTTGCTTTGCTTTGACAACTGTAACACTTTCTTTATCTCATTACTTATCCTTGGTTGTACACTATTTTTCAACATGTTTATCAATGAATGAAAAAAACAGTCTATGAAATCCACATAAGTGAATTATGTTGATTCTTTTTTGATTAGAGAAGTCCAGAAAATGACTAACAATGGATTACCTTCTACATCCAATTTCTGAAGGTTTATTGGGAATTTATCTGCTTGGAAGTAAAGGAACATGTGAAAGAGGAAGGATGAATATCGAAAAAATCCTTGGGTGGGAAGGTTCCACCAAGTTGATCATAGATACTATCAGGTGATCCAGGTGGATATCGGTGGCCACCCACCTATTCCATTTGGACTAGCACCATCAATTCTTGCAACTCTTCACATTCAACACAACTTACTATTTTTAGCAGGTTTTCAGGTCCTCCACTCCCGGAGCTGTTTTGGGGCATTAATAATCCAGATGCATATTGGTGGCCACCCACGAGTCCATTTCAACCCCCATCATCAGTTCTTTCAATTTTCAAGTTGCAACAAAACTTACTATTTTTAGCAATTTTTTGGGTCATAACCAACTCCACAGAGCGTTTGAGCTCAACAGCAGCGTTTTTAGGAAACGAGCAGCATGGGTCCATGGACCAATGTTGCTAGTTCAAAATTTTTACTCCTCGGATAGATCTTTCTAACGAGCTATTGAGCGCGTCAAACGGAGATCGGATGCCAAAGTTACGCCCCCGGGAAGTTGAACCACCAATTTACCCAAACGGGCGCCCATAGTTTTGGCGCCTCATCTCCTACAGCTAGGTTTTTGGACGTTTCTGATTCTACATTGTTTCTCAACAATAAATAGGCCCTCAAGCCTCATTGTAACACAGTTCAGAGGTCTGTAGCCATCACATCTCTTCTCAAAGATTCGCTACCAGCACCCTAGCTATTTTATTTCCATTATGCTTGTAAGCATATTTCTGTTATTTGATATTAATGAAATGAAGCATTATTTCCGCTGCATCTCTATGTTCATGGTTATTTCTGTATTCTGTTGCATTCCTGCATAAAATTCGGATCAGTGGTATCAGAGCGGGTCTGCTCTTTCTTTTTTTTTCTTTGCATGTCCTCAATGCGGTCAGGGTATAAGGAGTTAGGGCTCGAATTGGTTGAACCCTTGCAAGATCAGCCTTGCAAACCCCGACAACCTCCCATGGTGGAAGAAAAGAAAGACGAGGGAGTAGGAGATCCTATCAAAATACTGCTCGAGGAGGCCCTCGAGAAAAAAAGGAACGCGATGATGGATAACTTTGCTCAAATCCTTCAACGACTGCCCACATATGGCGCATCTGCATCCAACAGCCACTCTGGAGGCGCCACTCCCTTCAAAGTACAGGTAAACTTT
Source organism: Pinus albicaulis (assembly GCA_034641835.2). Lineage (NCBI taxonomy): Eukaryota > Viridiplantae > Streptophyta > Pinopsida > Pinales > Pinaceae > Pinus > Pinus albicaulis. The sequence continues at coordinate 961,952,605 of CM076581.1, read as the reverse complement.
GACATTCCTATATTTGAAGGAAAAATAGATGCAGACGCTGTAGACAAATGGTTAAATTCGTTGGAAGGGTATTTCTCGGTCCATGACTTCTCTGACCGAGAAAAGATTATTTTTGCACTCCTCAAAGCTGCCCCCCATGTCAAAGACTGGTGGGAAACCTACCGTGAGCAAGAAGGCGAAGGGGAACCCTCTCTGTTCTCGGCCACACCCACTTGGAATTCGTTCCGAGACGGCATCAAGGAACAATATTACCCTGTGGGGAGCTATGAAGACAAATACATCCAATGGACCACGCTGCGGCAACAAAAGGATCAAGATGTGCACGAACTGACGAATCTGTTCCATACCCTGCGCACAAAGTTGGGTATTAAAGATTCGGAGAGACATTTGGTGCTCAAGTACCGCGGCTGTCTGCACAAACACATTCAGGAGGAAATGGAGTTCCTCGACATTACATCGCTTGGCACGACATATCGCTATGCCGCCAAGATCGAGCAGAAATTTAAGCAAAAGAAGCGAGACTTTGGATCTGCGAATCCGAAAGGTGCCCCCGAACCGAAGAACAAGGGACAAGGCCAAAGCAATGCGACTCAGAACAATACCACAAATCCAAAGAAGGACACAGGGAAGTGGTGTGAATTTCATAACAGCCCCACTCACAGCACAAACGAGTGTCGGGCCAAACAATCTTTGGTGGCTGAACTAAAGGCACCCGAATCAAATGCATTTTCTGATCCTGAGTTAGAACCAGACAAAGGTAATGACAAAGGGAAGCAGATCATTGATGCGGATCCCAGTGCCATTGTTGCCACCACCAAGATCAAGAAGGAGGGTCCAGAGGATCCAGAGGAGGGGGAGCGCCTCTTCCAGTCGCAGATGTGGGTGAAGGGTTCTCCGCTGCAGTTTCTCGTCGATAGCGGAAGCCAAAAGAACCTCATTTCAGTAGACGTCGTGAAGCGGCTCGGCCTACCAACCATAGCACACCCGCAACCATATACCATTGGGTGGCTCCACCGAGGGAGAGATCTCCGCATCCGCCAGCAGTGCCGACTTCCATACAGTATCAAGCCATTCACGGATGAGGTATTGTGTGATGTTGCTCCTCTTGATGTAGATGATGTATTATTGGGCCAACCATACTTGTGGAGGCGACATGCTGTGTATGAGTCTAGGCCTCGTGCTATTATTATTACTTTGGGAAATAACTTGTACAGGATACCGGAGGTAGTACCGCCTCCTGTCATCTCTTTGACTACTGCAAAACAACGCAGTAAGATCGTTTCCCAAACCAAGAAATTCATTTTCCTTACGACTCACTCACAGGGAAAGAAGAATATTGTGGCCACAACCTTGAAATAGGGCTCCCTTGCGGTATTGCGACGGATGGGACAAAGTCATAGAGAGTTCATCTGCTTTATCAGAACAACCAATCCGGTGATACGACTCCCAACACGCCACACTTTGATGTTGCCATAAATCCTACAACTACACATGTGGGTTGAAAAACATGTACTGTACCGGGGTTGATAAAGAAACCAAATTTACTAAACGCATCCAGCATGTCCACCCGCAGGTCCACGACATCTTCAACACATCTAATACTCAGTTCAATAGAATTTTCCTCATCTCATGGAGGATCTCAACGCAATGGGGACCATTGCTTCCTAAGGAGGGAGGAATGATCCAGGTGGATATCGGTGGCCACCCACCTGTTCCATTTGGACCAGCACCATCAATTCTTGCAGATTTTCACATTCAGCACAACTTACTATTTTTAGCAGGTTTTCGGGTCCTCCACTCTCGGAGCCGTTTTGGGGGCTTAATGATCCGGGTGGATATTGGTGGCCACCCACCTATTCCACTTGGCCCCCCACCATTGTCTCTTTCAGTCTTTCAGTTTCGGCATAACTTACTATTTTTAGCAGTTTTTCGGGTCCTGAACTTCCGGAGCCGTTTTGAGGCCCTAAACGACATTTTTTGGGTATGAAATCGCCAACGAATTTTCTGATAAAATTCGTCCCGACAGCTGTAGTCCTCGGATAGATCTTTTTAACGAGCTATTGAACGCGTCAAACGGAGATCGGGTGCCAAAGTTATGCCCCCGGGAAGTTGAACCACCAATTTACCCAAACAGGCGCCCACAGTTTTGGCGCCTCATCTCCTACGGTTAGGTTTTTGGACGTTTCAGATTCTACATTGTTTCTCAACAATAAATAGGCCCTTGAGCCTCATTGTAACACAGTTCAGAGGTCTGTAGCCATCACATCTCTTCTCAGAGATTCGCTACCAGCACCCTAGCTATTTTATTTCCATTATGCTTGTAAGCATATTTCTGTTATTTGATATTAATGAAATGAGGCATTATTTCAGCTGCATCTCTATGTTCATGGTTATTTCTGTATTCTGTTGCATTCCTGCATAAAATC